>WAAD01042364.1:144691-171323 GCA_013389945.1 Fregata magnificens
CGGGGGGTGGCCCCCCCCCCCCCCCCCCCCAAAAAAAAAAAAAAGTTGATTTTGAGCAGAAAGGAAGCCATCTGGCTTCTTGTGGGTAGCTGTGGAAAAATAATTTTTTATCTGTTTTTCATGAGGCAACCTATTTTGTAGACAGTATTCTAGATCTTGTGTATTTGGAATGACAGATAACCACCTGGCAAATGTTGGACTTCGGGAAAGGAAGTGCAAGATTGGAGGGAAATTCATTGTTAGAGCTCTTCCTGAAGTCAGTTTTGGGGTGTACTGTTTTTTTTAAAGCCTGGAGGGACTTAAAATATGAAGGAAGAAAAAAATACCATGTAGAAAGACCTGGGTGGTCTTGACAGCTAGTCTCCTTAGAGACCCAGTAATACAGATTGCATATCATGGATGTAGAGACTATTTCTGAAAGTTTTAAGTCATTTATGTGATGAGGTTATGGAAAGAGTAAACAGCATCCTAACTTACAAAGCACAGTATTTCCAGTAGAAATATGGAGTAATTTTAACCCCCTAAATACGTGAGTCCTGACGTGCAAGACTGTGCATAGTGCAATACCACATACAGTTCTAGTCACCTGTGTCTGCGAATTAAAAGACATGCAGCAAAAGGCAAGAGGAATATTAGGGGAAATGGAAAATTAGTTTTTGATGACTAGAGGGCTTGATTTGTTTGCCATGGCAAGCAATAGCTGAAAGCAAACATGAATTCTTGGTATTGAAGCTAAAAATATTTTTTCTATAAGAAAACAAGTTGTTTTGTCCATAAATAAATTCAAATTAGAAATGAGAAGATTTATAATCATCACAGAGAGATTTTTCTGTCAAAACTATTAGTTTTAGGCTAAGCTGTGTGTGCGTAGTTTAAGTTGCATGAGATTGTCTAGACTGGACTTGATGACCCAAGTCATAAGACAAGTTGAGGTCTTCAGCGTTTGTGGATTTTTTTTGAATGTAGCTCTAGGCTGGTGTTACTGGCATGTCTGTTCTTTCTCGTGATTAATCTCTGTCTTTTACTGTGTTTATATTTGCATCATCACTGACTCATTGGGGTTTTTTTTTGTTCAACAGGATATTTTTCAATGTATTGGGTGGAGGAGGTGTAGGGATTACTGAATGTGATGTTTGCTGGGGATTACCTCCCAAGATATGAATGGACTGCCAAAAATGTAGGTACTTCAGGAACATAGTCATCGTTAGTATGCCTCTTTTTGCAAACAGAGGGTTCGGTCTTGACCTTCCAGTGTAAACAACCAGAACGACTGTAATTTGTTACTTTGGAAAAAGCTCTGTCCTACAAACATTTATCCTCAATAATAAACTATCCCAGAGATGAAATAGTAGCATAAACACGTAAGGTAAATTGACATCAGGCTTCTGAAATTCCCACCAGCAAAATATTTTAATGCAAGTAAATGTCTAATATTCTTAACTTAATCGTTTTCTTCTCTTTAGCACTTGTGGCTCGAGAGACTGCCAGCATAGCTGGTTACTGAGATGGGAAGGTTTTTTATAAATACTTATAATAGAAGTCTCAGTAAAATGGCTTTTTCCTGAAGAGGGGACGTTCACTGCATTTTATCTGTAAAGTTTTACTGATGCAAGTTGAGAATAACTCTGCTGATCTCAGTGGAGTGTTTAATAGAAGAGAGATGGCTAATTGGTGGTTCGCAGATGTGCAAATGTGATACCGGTAAGGCTTGAATATTTCAATTTCTATTGCCTTCTCTGATTGAAAAGCCTGAGAATTGCTACAGAAGAAATAGAATAATGCTTTCAAAGAAGGCGAAGCAGAGAACATAAACCAGTCGAACGAGAACAACCTTTATACAAACTGTCCAAACACATCAAAATCAAACCAAAAAAGGTCTCCTGAGCTCTCTGTTAAACTCCTTGTACTTCACCAGTGGGATTTATAGAACTGCAGTAGTATGGGGAGAAGAACATAAACATGAGTTACTTTGCCTCAGGCAGACCTACTTGATTTAACCCTATCTCACTCTACTCCCAGGTTCAGATATCCTGCCTGATGGGTGCCCTGACATTTTACTTTTCTTGCCCAGGTTCTGTGTAGCTGGAGTCGAGAGCTCACAGTCTATACTGACATGAAAAAATGTTACTGCAGATTTTTAAAATGTGAAAAATATGGGTGGTGGGGAAAAACATAGATATTTCAGAGCATAGGTATTCTTTCTGACGTTAAAAAAAAATGTTACTCGTAAACATTTGCTCCAAAAGGAGTAACTTATCTTATCAACTTTTCCACTGGAGAAGAGGGAGATCTGCATTTACTCGGAATAAGGTCTAATTTAGAAGAGGCCTGATATTTGAATGTGGTCTGGGTAGACCCTAATAGGGGAAAATTAATGTGGCTAGCTATTTGCTTGAGGTATTTCCCAGTTTTGAGCAAAGAAAGAGAATAATACCAAAATTTCCTGTGGCCCTGCTTCAAGTGTGACTCTAATTTGTTTTGATCTGGGCTTCTTTTTCATCTGTCTCTCCACTGACTTTGGTCTTACAAGTTGCGTCTTTGCACGTCTTCAGTCTTTGCTGTAAAGTGACCTAATTAGATCTAGTAATTATTTTGCTTTTGTCTTTTTTTTTGGTGTTTTGTATTTATTTTGTTTATGAAAATGGTGATAGTACTTATGTTGCCCTTTCTAAGTAGCTTTGCAAAGCAAATCTGGGAACAGTAAACTGGAGAAGCTCTGTTTTGAAAAGTGAACTTTATCAATTGATGCTGTTTGCCATCTGCCTTTTTAAACTTCTTTTTTTCCCCGGTGATTAGAACCAACCATTACGTTAAACAAAATTACAGTAGCTTCACTCTGCAAAGTCGTGTGCAGTTTTATTCATGTAACCGCTAAATGAGTAGGCTCCTTTGTGCTTGCTTGACATTAAAAGTATATGTCAGCATTTAGAAATTCAGGGCAAAAATAGTTAAAAACAAGATGGGAGGGCTGAAACTCTTGGGGATGGAAAAAGTTAAACTAGTGCTACGGAGCTCAGGGCAAATAAACGACTTAAAATTATGATTCTTGAGTATGTATGCAATTTAGTGCTTAGGAATAAATGTTGTCAGGTATCCTCAATTTGCTCTACCAAACACCCTGGATAGATCTATTCAGTAAGGAGTAAGAGCTGGAGATAAATACAATGTTGAGGACACAGCTGCTAACTCCCGGTAGAAGTCTTTTGAAATAGTCTCTTAGTATGTTAGAGCTGTTGAAAGTTCATTTGCTTGTATTTGGTCACACTGGTGTACTTTTTACTGTACCTTTCCAGTACATTTTAGCTAAAAAGGCAGAATGCTGTCTGGGTTTTTCAAGTGCAGGAAATTTGTGGTTCAGAGACCTTTCTGTCACTGGGGTCTCTGAGAAGAAAACATCTCAGTCGGGTGTTAAAATGTGGTTTAATACATAGCTTGCTCTGAAAGTCACTGTCTTCTAACGTGACTGAAGGTTTTTTTCCATATTTCATATCTTTATATTACCCTCCAAGCAATTGGAGAATGAGGGTGTTGTATCACTAGGGAAACTGGGCTCATGGTTTAATTCCCACTTTTGCCCTGTACATTGTTGGTGTAAATTTGTTAAAGTAGCTTCTTCAAAGGAGCAGCAAGTATTGAACTCTTAGGTGATTTTGGCATCTAATTCCTTATTAAAAATCTTACCCTCTATGCCCTTGGTGCCCTAGTTTTGCTTCACCTGTAAAGGGAGACATTGCAAGGGTGCTTACAGTATAATTGACTCCAGTATGAATGAAGCACTGAGACACTGAAATAACAGTGGTGCTGCTTGCCTCTGAAAACTGCTGCCAGAAAGCTAGCTTTCATTAAGATACATGTGGAAAAGAGCCAGACAGGAAGATGTTGCTAAGTGAGTATATTGCTATATATACACACGCACTAGATTTTGGCATGAACGTGGACAAGGAGAAAATAACTGAAGTCAAGGGGCGGTATCAAAAGAGGAAAGGCATTATACTGTGACTGAGGGAGACAGTGGTTCAAAACGCCTAGACCCTCTGCCCACCTCCCTATTGCCACAGCTTAGCAGAGAGGGTATTTCAAGTAGTCGGGAACATGAAAAGGAAAACACCAGCTTTGTGCAAGAGGGAGATAGACCTGAGCGATTGTTTTGCTGGCTGCGCAGCTATTTAAGCTACAAAGCAATGATGGGATTTGGCTGTTCTTTCAAATAAGGCTGAAAGCTGCTCAGCAGCTGATAGTCTGATGAGGGTAGGGCTAAGGGGTACAATCTCCCAGCAGAGGCGTATGGTGTCAGTCTCTGCTTAGTTAGCAGCTAAGCCTTCTCTAGAGGGCTTAGGCACTGCTTTCTGAATTTCGGAACAAGACAGATCTCATTTGCTATCTCAGTCAGGGCCCTTAAAATAGGTGTAACAAAGTTTTATGTTTGGTTAGGGGCAAGGAACTAGCATGCCAAAAGTTGTGTGAGTCTAGGATGATAGAAAAGGATTGCTGCTATTTCTTACCTATATAAGTCTTGGGAATGACAGGATGTTGTTAAACATCAGAGGGAACCAGAACAGACAAAACTCCCTAACAATTGCTATTAATATGCTGCGCAGAAGTACCCTATTCTACGTGAATTGGTTTGCCATTGAAACAGGATCTGGGAATAACTGTGGGAAGTCATCCTGGAAAGCATCATTGGAAAGGTCCACAACAAAGAAAGTTGTCTCTTAGGAAAGAGAGAGAGAAAAAAAAAAAAAGTCAAAGAACTACAAAAGATCAGTCAGTCTTGAACAGTTTGGGATGAGGGAGAAAATAAATAGCTCCTATGCGGTGCTCTCATCTAATTCCTGATTTTTTGTTGTTGTTGCTGGAGAGTAGATCAGTGGTAGTTAAAGGCTGTTTTCCAATAATATTAATGGGGTTATATAATTTAAAATGCATTCCTGAATTCTGTAGATTTAATGATTTCTAGGAATTGAGGCTGTAAGCCTGTTCCCATGCTGAGACGGGGAATGTCAAATTTAAATTATACTAGTTAAATGTGCAGTGTCTGAGTGAGGGAATTCCTAAAAAGCTATACATGGCTACCATTGTGTTTTTGAGAATTTTATTAGGTTCATTTAATATTTGTAAGTAGTTGATTATTTTCCTCCTGATCTTCTGCCAAGCACTTCTTCAGGCTTGGCATCTCCTTACCCTCCAGGGATAACTCCTTGGAAATGACACTGTATGAAATCAGATGAGCACCTGGCAGTACTGCTGGGTCAAAGATTCAGATTTGTGGGCAAGTTCATGCCATCTGCTTGGAAAGGCTTTCAGGACATCAACTGGAGATGTTCCCTGACCCAAAGCACATGCTTTTTGATTGGAGTAACAAAATCGATGAGCGTTCACAGATAAAATGAATGTATTGGAGACACATCCAGTTTTTTTTGTTGATCTGTATACAGAAGAGCTAGAGGTAAAGGGAGCTGACAGAATATGCTTCAATACACTTGTTGCATCTGTGGGTAGTCACTGATTTTCTCCGCGTCCCCCTGCCGTGGTCTTATAACAGCAGCTTTCATTAGGTATACGCATAAGGAATTTACTGTCAGTGGAGGTGGATTTAATTGCACATATATTTATTTTATTTAGATCTTTGCTCTTTTTTTATAGGGAACTTGAGAGAATACTATTATTGAAAAATAACTTTAGGGCTTCATTTACAGAATTTCTGTGGTGCCATACCTCATCACCTATCAGATGGAGGCACAGTAACATATTATTGGCAAATGCTGCGTACATGTGTCCTCTTCTGTAACTGCTTTCTTGCTGCCAATAGTGGCTCCAGATATAGTGCCCATTGCCTGTGCACTGAAACCTTCACACTGGAAGAATCCCAGGCCTGATTTATCTGAGATTTCTGGGATGTCAAGCTTTTTGCTCTTCTAGGAGTCTATGGCACTTGAACTAGGGACCCATCTGTCTCCTACTTATAAAATAAAGGAGTAGGGAAAGGGTCTCCAGTTGTGGAGATGGCTTTGTCATGATTTCCCTCTTTCAGCATGTCTTTAGCTTGCCATCTTCTCTTTTCTGAGCAAGGCATGTAAGATTACGAAGTTATTGCTGCTTTTTCCACATTAGTCTTTGTTTTTATGTGAATTCTCAGGATGATGAAGCATCAACTTTTCTTTCATGTTTCACTTCAAAACTATGTAATAAAAATATTTCCAGGGTTACATTTCCATTTAACTTGCTGACATTAATAAAGTTTGAAGATACAGTTTTAGGGGGAGAAAAAAAAAGCCACCTTTCTTTTATGTTTTGTTAAGATTTGCTTTTGTTTTGCCTAAAGTTGCTTATTTTAATGCTCTCTGCATTTAAAGGAAAATATGCAGCCACAGTATGCTTTTGTTGTTGGAAGATCAAACGATAGAACATGGACCTCTGTAAACAGAGAAGACTAAATTCTTCCAGAACCACAGAGAGTCTCCAGTGAAGTCAAACAAACTGTTCACCTTTCCATGAGTTTGGCTTGTTAGTTGATCATCCCTATTATTGTGTGCATCTGGTATCTGAACTAAAGGACAACTCCCATTTGGTTCTAGCAGGCTGTGATCCTAATTACAGTCTGATTCTCTTGACTGACAACAGACACTTAGTGTAAATTTATTACATTTGTATCTATTGCAGTTCCATCAAGTCTGAAGCAATCACCAAGAATGGAAATAGGGTAACTGTTACCATTGGGAATTAGAAGGGAAAATCAGAGAGGAGCATTTGGCTGGCTTTTGATGACCTCCATGGTATTTTCCAGCTGAAACTTCTTTGAAAATGACATGTACAGTAAATTTATTGGGATGAACACAGGATATTGGCATGGAACTGTTCTAGGTACTTCACAGAAGACAACTAGATTGCATGCCAACTCAGTTGGTTTTTGGTACTTCGTTTTCTCTGCTATTTGGCCCTGCACCATTGCTCTTCCATCCCACACTGTACATGTTCCTACCCTACAGCTGGAAGGAAGGCTGTGCTACTTCCTTCTCCCATAGAAGCATTCCCTCTGTGCCCCACAGAACTTTGGAAAATGCTGGCTTTTTCTCTCATCTTGAATTCAAGTAATGTGAAATCCAGATTGTTTAATCTTGATTTTTTACCTATATACAAGAGCTACGTATAATGCACATGGAGAAAAACAGTAATATAATATCTGACACTGTCTGACTTGCTTTTTCATGTCTGTTCCATGATGGCACTGTAACAAATGACCTAGAAGAGCTTAAGAGATTCTTTTTTTTTTTTTTTTTTTNTGAGGAGTTTGTATGTATAGTTGTAGAAATCACTGGGGCAACATTTTTAATAAAGTTCTCATCCAGCCACAGAAAAGATGTCAGAGGTAAGATGCTGCAGTACAAGTTCCCATGCATACTCTTGATAAAAATAATACTAGGTCTGGAAGGATTATCTGTTGGCCACTGGATCGCTCCACCAGGCAATTCAGTTCCGTGCTGGAACTGTTACATGCCTGGCTATGTCTGCCTTCTGTTCTGGTGGTGCTCCTGTGGCTGTAGCATCTAGATTCCCGATTCTGAAAACTCTCACCTCTCCCCTTTTACTTGTGGTTTAAGTACTTTCCAGGCATCTTGGCTGAAGCACCAAACATGATGAAAAGAAAAACATGAGCCTTTACATATAAGCCACCTCTGCTTCTTACAAGCTTGGAAATGGGCTGCTTATACTGGGTTTGTTTTCTCCTTAACTTTCGTGTCAGGGCCCTGCCTTTGTATGGATGACTTGATGCTGCTAAGTTGATGTAATGCAAAGCTGTGATGAAACTCTTGATACAGGTCTCTGTTAGCTACTACTGCTGGGAGCAATGAAGAATGTCTTTGCCAGTGAAATGCAAGTCCAAGCCCATTCCTAAATGCAGACTCACTTTCCGTCCTCCTTATTTGTATGTTTGCAGCTCTGGGTTCAGGCTGAGCAGTTTGAAGAAGCTGAAATGGATGCAGTCTCTTGATCATCAGGTCTGGATGAATCGTTATGGTACAGTCTACGAACAGGTAGCCTAAGTTTGCCTTTTTATAAGCACAGTTTAGATGCTTGAAGCCAGAGCTACAACCAGGCTTTTGATTACCAGTGTGGGTAGGATGCATGAAGTCACAAGTGGCATGCCTGAGGCTGCTTTTCAGCAGGCTACGGGGACATAGCTATTAAGTCCTTCTGTGTGTGGAACAGAGCTTTGAATGTGACATGGGGTCCCAAAGTGTAGCCTGCTGGCCTCATGGAGTGTTTGTTGTGGTCCACCAAGAATGTTTTTAACCATGGTTTCCTTTAACAGGACAGCAGATCTTTGGAGGAACACGGAGAGAGTCTCTCCTAGGGTAGGAGTCTGTGTATGTGGAGGGAGTGTGAGATCCATCAAGCCATTGGGGCTGAGCCATCCCTGCAGCCATGTTACGTATCATGGGCTGTGCTGCCAGCCCTCATTCATCTGTTACTGCAGAAAATGTCCTAAGGGATGAGAAAGGAAATGTCATCTCCCGTGCTCATAAGCCCTGGAGAGAAAAGGAAGAGAGGGTTGGAAATCTTCCTGTCTCACTTAGCAGCACCTGTATGTGGGCTGGGTTGTGCTTGGACAAAGGAGTGCTTCTGCAGAGCCTGCAACTCAGCACTGCCTGAGCTGTGCAGGTGCAGTGGTGGGAAGGGCAAAGAGGGGGATGCTATACATTTCCCAAATGGCTTTTGGATCCACCGGGAGGCAGCACATCAAACCTCTGGGCTGTTGAGTCTAAAAGATAATCTCTGAGTAGAGCCTGGATACTGAAGTGGAACAATGAGATAACAGAAAATGAAATGGATCATGGAAAATATAACTGGAAAATACTGGTTAGATCATCTAATTCATCAGCCTTTCAAAGCAGGATTGTTCTCAAATGTATTTTCTGGTGCGTTGTCCAGTTTTCTTTTAAAGAAGCCCATTAAAATGTTTAAACTCCTGAATATTGTACTTTAGTTTGGAATGAATGTATGCTGCATGATCTCTGTGACACTGCTGCATAATTTAGATTTCTTGCCATGCTATTAATAAATCTAGACAAAGACCAGATGCAAGCAAGCTGTAGCTGAACCCAAGAATCTGTGAAAGCTGGGCTAACCTCTTTAACAGTATAACATATGGCTGTTACATTAACACAGCCACTTTTTTTTGGTAAAGCTAAGCAATTTATTGAAAGCATGAGGGAAAAAGCCTAAGAACAGAAATAAAGCATGACCTTTGATATGAAGTCTTCCCCTTTGACAGTTTCACCATTTAGTATAAATTGATGGGAATATACATCCAACCTACTGTTACAATTTTATAGTCTATGCTTTTGTTTCTCTTGGTATCTCCTTTTTCATTCTTTTCTACATTTAAGTCATAGAAGAATTTTAGGAAAAGCATGTATAAACCTTATGTGGCTATATATTTGAAGTGTTAACAAGCACAAGGTCTTTACAAATGGCTACCATCTGATAAAGAAACATTATGTCACAGTGTAATTATTTGTATTTTTCAAAAAAAGCTGTTTGAGAAACTTTAGTGGTGATCTGTAACCTTTTGTGTTTCATATTGGAAAACTGATCCAACTGTGGGTTTCTTAGTGGAAACTGGTAACGTGTTATAACGATAGCAAGGCAAGCAATGGATTTTTCTTTATGGCAATACAGAAGAACGCAATTAATGACTATTTCATTTGCATGAATGAACAAACATAATGCAAACATATGTGAAATGTTGTTAACCCTTTCTGAGATGCTCCATTACTCTATCTTGAGAATGGCCAATTACCAGCAGTCTCGGATGTTTCTTAACTAATTGTACTTTTCCTCCACAAAAGAGCTTGTGACAAACCTCTGGAGAGAAGTCAGAGGAGAATATTTTTCTAATTTTTTCAGATTCTTCTGATAGGAGTATTTGTTTTCAGTACACACATAGGTCCATGTTCCATAGCTAGCCCCATTTCCCTGGCTTCACCCCAGCTCTGCCAATGCAAAGCAGTCAGAAGCCACCTTAATCAGGTAATTAAAGATTTTTCTTGCTGTGAGTGCAGAGAATCCCCAGGGAGAATAGCAAGGTGTGGGTAATGCTCAAAGCCTTTGATGGATCCAGGCGTAGTTGAAGCTGGGCCAGAACAAGGCAGGGCCAGGCCATGGCCATGGTGCGGCAGCCTCAGAGGGCTGTTGGGCAGCCAGCCCAACGTGGAGTTTTCCTCAATTTGTGTCGGTCCAACAGCTTAGAAGGGGGAAAAGACAGGGCCGTGACCAGGGCTGACAATGTTGCAAATGAGGTTTTGGATTTTTTTTCCTCGTGACAACTGTATCTTGATGCCGCTATATTCGGAGATGGCTCAGCTCATGAACTTCAGACTGTCTTTCTTTAAAAACAAAAGGAAGAGATTAGCATAGATTTAAAACAAACAACAAAACCATAATTGTGGATGTTGGCTTCCTTTTGAGAAAAACTTGGGACAGTATAAGGTTTCTAATTAATCAGCATAGTTCTGTGTAGTTTTGATGTAAAACTGCATGCATCTCGTTAGTTTTCACTAAATTACATTGACTTCTTGGATTTCTTTTGAAAGTTGTTGGTTGAAAGCCTCTTCAAATCCTTGTTACAAATATTGCAGACTATTTATATTGCTGTTATTCAGAGGCTGAAAAATTTAACAACCTATTTTCTGGTTAGTTTAATAAATAGTAATTCCCATGAGATCTTTTGTACTCAAACGTACAGTCCTAGGCAGTGGTTTCATTGTCGATGAGGCCCAAATCTGTGGGTTTGTGATATGAAAAGAATACCCTAATAATAGATTTGAGACCTTAACATAACGTTGAAATATTTTCCTGGGAACTAAATTATTGAAGTGGTTAAGTTATTTTCATTTCAAGTAGATATTTCCAAAGGAAAATAGAATAACATTGTGTCTTTCATCTTGTTTTGCATTCTACATTATTTTAATGTTTTTATTTTTGTATACGTAGCACATACTACTGATAAGCCGTAGTTTGTTGCAAGTACATGAAATCAAAGGTAATGAGGAATTCACTTTGCGAGTTGGCAAATAAATTCTCAAATGGTATGTAGATAATATACGAGGAATTTTATTTTTAAAGGTAAATTGTGTCATTTTAGTATTGAACACGAGAAAGAAACCAAGCTACAAGATAAATTGATTTGTTCAGAGATGGTTATCTAGAAGGGAGAGTTCCAATGTGTGAAAGTATGACTTCTTCCTCTTCCTATTCATTCCCTGGCAGTCAGGGGACTGTCATGAGGAAAGCAACTTTGTCACGTTTCAGCTGTTCAGGTCATTGTCAGATGAATCTCATCCCTTTTTTATTATGTTGAGTGATTGCTAAAAGCCATGTTTGCTTTTCCTTTGTTTTGTCTAGAAGATTTCTACTCGTCTCCCATCTTAAGCTGCACAAATGGTATTAGTCTGACTTCCTAAACACAGCTCCTGCTCTTTTCCCACTGGGATTCAAACAGCTTCTCCATTTCTTTCTCTTCCTCTCCGAAGTAATTTCAAATTCCACGTGCCCTTCAAGATTATGACTATTTCTTTATCCACAGTAGTGGCTAAAAGTCATTTAGGCTTCTGTTTTCCCTTTACCTTGCCTTGTGTGGGGTTTTTTTTGGTTTGGTTTTTTTTTTTGTTTGTTTGTCTTGTTTTCCTGTAGATGCTTACTTTGCCAACCTTCTTAATCTACTAATGTCAGTAAAAAAGATAGATAGATGAGTATTTTTTTTTTTTCTGAAACACAGTATTAGGGCATTTCATATGGCTTTTGACTTCAGCTTTTACTCTGTTCCCTTAGTGAGTCCCCTGACAGCTAGAGTCGAGTCTCCCGCTGTCCGCACATCCTACTTTATGAATTTCTTTCTTGCCCCAAATACTCTATGCAAAGTGAAACTGAATTTCAGTGTAGAGGGAGATTATATTCCAATTTAGCCTGTGCCTTGTTGTTGAGGATATTACCTGAAGGGTGTGGGCGTGGGTTTGGTTGGCTCAGCAAGGTGGCTAATGAATGCTCCTATGACTCTTCTGTTGTATAAAGAACGATGATACTGGCATGTGTTTTATGTTAAGAAACAACCTTCCTTTAACCCCAACCCAGGAAAAAAGTCCAAACAAATAAAGGACCATGAGCCACGTGTGGCTTCGTAAGTAAAGGCCTTAAGGCAGAGTTCAAAGTTGTGAATCTTGAGCAGCGAGAGGCATCCTGCTAATTCAGGTTGCCTAAAGGCTGGGGAAGCATGGGATGCTGTCTGCTGGTGGCCAGGTGATTACAGCTTAGAAGTTGTGATACTGATATCGCTTACAACCCTTTGTAGCTTGGGGTAAACTTTTATTTATGTACATTTTTATGTTATTCTAGTTTTATTAATTTAGGCCCCAGTTCGGGAAAGGTCTTATGCACATGCTTCAGCTGATCTCTGAGTGCTTAACGAACTGAGATCTTTAATAATAGCATCTGTGGAGCAAGGGCTTCTCTCAGCTTCCTGCAAAATGTGCTTCATAAGTCATTTCATGTGGCCTGTTTTAAGGAGTTTGTGTTTGATTAATCAAATTGCTTTCTAGAGTCTCAGAGACATCTCTCCAGTTCATCTTGTCTATGGTATTTGAAAGCAATTTATATATTCATTTGGGCTCCCTATGCATTGCTTAATGAATTAATAGATTGTCTTAAGTAGAATGAACATGGTATAAAACTGCAATGACAATATTTGGCATGTCAACAATTAAAAAGTAATGGGAGAAAACTATCAAACTCAGTTATTGTGATGATTAAGAAAATCCACGGTTGGAATTGGCTGTTAGTATGTCATATGCTTACCATAGCAGGGGAAGAGATAACGGGCTTAGTTACAGTAAGATAAAGTATAATACTAATCAGAAGACTCTCTGCTCAGCAGTGTAGTTTTGTGCTACTATTTCACAAGCCAGTCAACAAATAACATCTCCACACAGAGGAACTACAGAGAGCAGAAGAACAGTGACAATGTCTGCATGTTATAATCTGGCTTGCTAGTTGGTAGGTAACTGCCTTCTGGCACATCTGCCCAGTATGTCACCTGCAAGGTAATTTAGAGGCGCACATATCTGATGCTTTGGAAAATGATTTTTCCCCTCTCAAGTGGACCTAAAAAGAGGGCGGGGGGTAGAGCAGAGCACTGAAACACCTGGGAATACAACATCTGATCAAAGCTCTTCTGTGAGCACGTAAAATTAGTTTTTCTTGGCTGCAAGTGCAGAAAGTTAAGCATGTTAAATCGTATTTTTCAAGTCCTTTCCATTCCCTCCTGATGTCATTTTTAAATCTGGTAATTCATCCTTAACCGGTGAGGCAACATTGTTCACAAGAGGAATTTATTCAGAGAAGGCTTTCTTGTGGCATTTCCTTCCTGCTGACGTTTCCCAGCGCTGAGTGCACTGTTCATACTCCTGGAGCCTGTGAACAGCTGATGGCTGGGATGTGCCAGCCACAGGGACGAGGGCCGGGCCAGGAGTGCCTGGCTCCTGGAAATGCCTGGCTTCCTGGGTGCCTTTTAATTCGTGGGAGCCCAACCAGATGAGCGTATCGGAGCTCCACAGAAAGGAAAGGAAAATGTTGTCACTTTCTGTGTTGTAGTGACTTGTGCAAAGTATAACTGAGAAATGAGTTACCACCTGGATGCTTGGGGGGAAAAAGTGTTAAGAACAGTGGAAGGCATTTTTCACAGACAGTCTAGAAGAAAAAGATGTTGTTTCTTATGGTTTTAGTGTTGTCCTTTGTAGTTGCGTAAGTTATGGATTTACTGCGTTTCATTGTGCGCAGCTCTGATAGTTGGAGCACTTCGTCTTTCACTTACGAGAATTTAACAAATCGGGATTTAATTCAGACCTACTAATGTGGTTCCCCTATGCTAAGTACGAGAGTTTATTGCAAGCACATTTCTTTAGATTTAATCATGGAATACTGGGTACAAGTAAACGTATTAGCTCCATTTGTTTGTTATAATTATATGGTATTTAAACAACACAGAAGTAATGTAACTGGATAGATATCTTTTAAGACTTCATTACAGGATTGTTTGTGTACACCAATTACCAAACTATAAGTAGAGGGGGGTTTAATGTAACGCGATGTCTGGAACTTGCCTATATCTGTCATCTAGCTAAGTTTCAATACTAATGACACAGTTTAGAATTAAGTTTCTCTGAAATGAGAATATAAAATCTGCTAGTTGGTGGTTTCCAAATTGAAACTCTTCTATGATTTAGCCGGACTTAAATTTGCTTTCCCGTTTTCTGTCATTTTATTTTATGAACATTGTCTAAAACACATTTTTCATGCCGTATTGTTGACTTTCCCCTTTCAAGCTGAAGTCCACTAAGCATCGTTCTGGGTCCCTACACTTGCTTTATTGTCCATATGCCTGCTTTGGTCTAAACTCTCAATCTTCCAGTGCACAGCTAAAACAAGGGAAGAGCTGTTACTGTGTGTAAGTGTGTGCAGCAGTAGAGATTTATGATTGTTGTCTGCATTCATATAACCCTTAGGAAATCCCGTCAATTACTGGAATTCTTCTTTATCATAAGGAGAATTCCCCTCTCTCCCTCACCATTCTTCTATCCACAAACACCCTCTTCTCTTTAACCTTGCATTTTGTAACAGGGGATTTAATCTCCCTTTCTTCACCACCTTGCCTATCACTCTGCTGTTCCAGATCTGCAAATCATGTCTTCTGCTCCAGTGACATAACTCTTGGTACCTTGCCAAGTGTTTAGCTTAAGCTGGACTGCTGAAGTGATGACATGAGATTTTCTGAGTAGCTATGATATTTATCCAGGGAGTCTACAGTCTGTCCTAAGATGTACTTCAGTTCAGAGTGGCTACCTGACATCTCATGATACATCGCAGTGCCTCAAGTAGGAATTTGGAAAGGGGATCTTGGACTTCTTGGGTGGTGAGGGAGCGACTGAGCGACAGGTCTGTGGCAGCAATAACATCATCTTTGCCAGGATACTCAAAAAAGCGTGGGTGGCGGGTATGAGTGGCATTGAGGTTTTAAGTTTGTTTTTCATCTGGATATTATACTTTTATGGGTTGCTGGTTAGCACATTTTGAATGCAGAACAGCTCTTAGTTTTATGAACTGGTAGGACAGTTTATGCGCATCATTACATTAGAAAATGTAAGGATCTTTCTCATCTTGGCTGTCTGAATGGCAGATGAGATTTTCTGTGTTTTCATCTGTTTTCATTAGTGTACCCCGCTTTCAACTTGATTGCTGTTCAATACGTGTTTTAACTTGCTATAAATAAAACCCCCAATCCCTCTGTTTTATTTTTGCTATTAGAATAGTAATACCAAGAGAAGGGAATTCTGCCTGTCTATTCACTTGACCTCTGTGTCATGGTATATGACAAAGACTAAAACGTTGTCAACCAGAACACCCAGACCCAGTGTCAGTAATATGTGTAATATGCTTTGTTTCTTTTCGTATTGACATGAGTAATGTGCGGTTAGGGCAGCAGAGTACATCTAGAAAGAAACTGGTGACCTGTAATCTTATGGAGTGGAGAATGCTGCTTCGAAGTGAGGTAGCAAAGGTTTCAAACCGAGGACGTAACACTAGCTGCTTTCAGCACTATATTGGCTATTCCACAGAGAAATTTATTTCATGCATGACAGTTGTGCTGCTTTTGGTCAGAGGTGATGATTTCGGGATGCTGATATTATAGTATCGAAAATCTGTAAAAACATTTTCATTCATTAATTCACTAATTTCTGTGTGGCGACCCCCCCCCAAAGTTCTCTTCCACCTAGAAAAGCGTGCTGTCTGTCATAAATGAGAGCTTTCCTGACAGTGGTTTCTTTTAGTGGGGAAAAAATGACAATTGTAGTATAAAATGTTTTAAAGACGGAACTTCTTCTGAGATTGTAATGACTGGAGGCCATTACTCTTCTAGGATGCTTTCTAGACGCTTTTAGAAAGAAATATGGTACTTCAAGTTTGAAAATAGTTTTATTTGTGTTCTTGCTTGCTGCCCTTGCTGTGGGTAGCACAATGGGTTTCATTAGTGGAGGCAAATGTTCCGTCAGTCTTGGATCCCAAGTAATATCGATGAACTGTTGTAGGAGGGAGTTCCACTTCCTGAACAGCCCAGAGCCATAGGCAGTTGCCTACACTTAAAGACAAGGCTGTTGTCCAGAATCCTTGCCTTATTTTCATACATGGGTATCTAAGCCGCTTACACTTTCAAATATCTGGAAAATGATTGAGAATAGAGTGAATTAGCTTTGCTGAAATTTGGTCAGAGTGGTGAGAGGTCGTGGTCCCCTGCAGTTCAGTGTGCATGCGTGCGTGACCTGCTATTCAGCGTTCTTCATGAGCTGTTGGTGAAGTGTCTGTGCTTACTCGGAATAGGCTACGGTGACTCAAGTGCTGATGATTTCAATTCTAGTCTGTGAGGAGTAACCTTGAGGAGGAATTCAAAACTTGAACTATTACAGAAGGTGATCAAGAGTAAATTGAGCTTTTCAGGACATTGTGGCCATCAGCTTTCTTCCTAATATAATTCAAAGTGCTGGTCATGCTGTGTGAAGTAGAACAAAGATAATTTGTAATGAATGTTCAACTAATTTCACTGTACTCTGTGGCTGTTGCACAAAAGTCAAAGTATCTCACATACCTTCATGTTTTGAAAATACCTGTGAAATTCCTTCAGCAAACAATTTCTCATTTGGCAGTTTCTGTAATCGTGTATATGGACTTCTCTACAGTTGGAGAATTTTTGCATAAATTTTATGCTTTTGTTAACCTCATTTTAAGCTGTGTGGGTGTGTTGTGTGTTTTTGTCTCTTTTTTTTTTTTTTTTTTTTTTTTTTCTGGTTGTTGTTTTTCTTTTTTTTTAGTATAGCATGCTATGGCATTGACAGACTATTAAGGGCCACCGCTCTGTTCACCACCGTATCAGCTAACTGTTCAGGGCAGATCTAAATGAGAAAGTGCTTAAAATACCAATGATTTTTCTCTGTGAAGATTGCCAATATTGTAATAGCCCTGGATTTGAGCTACAGCAGTACAGAGCAATGGCAAATGGTTCTTTGTTCACTGCAGTCACAGAACTGTTTTTATTTCTTGATTGGATAAGCTGCGCTGCAATAGACACAGCTCCATTTTGCAATTACATATGCCATTTGATAGTCAAAGCTATTTATAATTAAATTTTCTTTTAGTGAATTTATGATAGCAACAAATTAGTATGACTCATTGTTTGTGGAAAATAAATATGAAAACATGGCTAATTCTAATGAAAGTCTGTTTCACACTCAAATGACTATTTTCAATTTATACTTTGTCCAGTGTTCACTCAAATTATCTATTTGATTTTTTTATAATTTAGATTTTATCATGGGAATTATAGGCCAGTTGTAAATTCATTAGAATGGCCTTTGTATGGCTATCAGAAGTTGCTGTGGATTTCTGTTAGTGCTGGTATTGGGGTGACGGTGTACTGGGTTTGTGATTTCCTTTGATCAAGCTTTGGGAAATCTTTGGTAATAAGAAATGTAGAATCATGACATCGGCATTCACTGAAGCCTGCAACTGTAGGTTCTTTAAGTGTATGACTGCCTCAAGGCTTTGCTTGGTCTGCATGTGAGAAGGTGAACCTATTTCTAATTAAAATAATGGGAGAAGTAGTAAGTAGAAGAACGGGGCATATTATATTTGGAATCTGTGATTACTTACGCTTAGATCTGTAATGGGTTCATATATATCGGACCAAATTAGTATACGTTAGTAGGTTTGAATTCTTACTGAGCTTTTCTTTAAAAAATATTTTGTAATTGGTACAAACAGCTGACGTTGCACGAGAACTGGGGACTAAGGACAAGCAAGTAAATGGGAGGCTTGGAAATCAGAACATGATTTTTTCGGTTTCTTGTTTGAACTTGCTCCACATTAGTTACAAGACCTAGCTCTGGAATAGTTTTCCCCTGGAGAATGAAGGTATGTAATAGACAGGAGAGCAGTCTTTGGTTGTAAAGGTGCTGCGATGAAAGATACGGAGCATTTCAAGGGGGGGAAAAAAAAAAATACATATGGCGGGGGAAATGTTACAATTTTTTTCCCAAATAATTGAGAACATAATTTTTTTTTCTTTTGTAAATGTTCTGTCAGCAATCGGAATTTTTATACATTGTGCTAATCCTACCTTTATATAAAAGTCATAAATCTTATAAATTAACGTGTCAGGCAGTTACCAGAACTCTTCAGTCTGTTTCTTTTTATGGAGTGATCTGACACATTTTGCAAACAGCAGACCTAGGTGCTCTGCATGAGTCCCAAACTGGATTTTTAGTGATCAGCTCACAGGAATGGACTCTGGCACTGCTTCCAATCAGGTGAGAAAATGTGGTTTAACTTAAAGGCAATAATACTGGAAAAAAGATATGAATTATTCACCTTTTGACATTGGATTTTGAAGTTTAGCATAATGGTACTGTGGCCTATGAATGTTTTTATTGGTATTTCTATTAGTTCCATAATAATCGTGACATTTCCAGTTACATTACGTTTTCTGGAGCCTAGAAATATCTTTTTTTTTTTTTTTATTGTCCCTATTTTTCAAGCACACAGATACATTTAATGCTAATTAGCAGAACTAATTTTGTTGCTTACATTGCTTATGAAATTTGAGGGATATGATTCTGAACTTTTAGCTGACCTCTAAAAATATATATGCAACTATTTACAAACGCAAATCACAATTTCTTTGTTTATTCTGTGAAGAAAATACAATAGTGTAACTGCCAACAACTAAAATCTGTAATAGAGGGAACACAATTTTGCGTGTAATACCGAAAAGGCAATTTGCGATACTGTAAGACAATAAAAGAAAGGTCCAGTCAGGGTCTGTCCTAAAAGCAGCAGCATTTATGGGCAGTTCAGAATAACCAATATACATTACAGAATAGATTTTTTTTATAAAGATGTTTTCATTATAGCAAACAGTTTGGGTATTTTTAATATAGACTTTGCATATTACATATTTCTGATAACTTTTGCTGACATCCAGCAAGTTCTGAAGTTCTGGAATTCTCCTGAGGTTTTCTAGTGCAGAGACTGAAAAAAGAAAAAAATTGCTAAATGCTTCCAGTGCTCCAGCCCTGAAGCAACATTCTGCAACCAGATGATACATATAAACTCACTTCCCACAAGAGAGCAGTCTAGTGCTGAAGGAAAAAAAAAAAAAAAAAAAGCTAGGTTTTTAATATCAGATGTTTTTAACCCAAGCATCTGTTTTGAAATTTTCTTAATTCAGAAAATGTCATGTTAAAGAAAGTGCAAAGTACTTTAAAATCATTAGGAATGAATAAGGCAATTTGGAGGAATGACAAACCACTGGTTTTTTTGAACACGAGGAATGCTCTTGCAAGAGCCCTGGAGGAGCGCTAGCCCTGGAAGGCTCATCGCTGCTGGTACCTGCGCTACCTGCAGCATCAGCGGTGGTGTTTCTAAGCCAAGAAGCTGTTGCAGTAACGTGTTGCCACCTCTGTGGCAACTGAACACCCTAAGCCCATTTCATAGATGTCTGTTTTCTTGCCTACTAGATAGCCAGCGTGGGCCTCAGTTGCTGAGAGGAAGGGAGTAGAAGTTGTTGCATTACACCAACAAATGCTTTTGAGTTGTGCCCTAAGAGTTACTTCTGTATTTGTCAGTGTCTTCTGCAATTTTAGGAAGATTGTCTTCACTGGAATAAAATCAACAAATAAGAACATGGTGTAGGTGTGATGTCTGTCCTTCATTAACTGCTTCATACAACTAATGTTTTGATCTGTGATAGCAAGTAAAGGGACTTAAGTTTTAAGTTTGTGCTGATAACACCTAAATTTGCAATTTTGCTGAGAATTTGTCAGCTTGGCCACATCACTAGCACAGTGTTTTACTGCAAAAAGCCTTTTTGACTCTCCTGCTGAATGGTAGTGTTGCTATTAAAATAAACACCAGTGGACCTAATCTTTTCAGGGCAGGACACTGAGTGAGCATAACTTGATGCGTCTGGCAGTAGTGAAACACATTGTCATTCAAATATTAAAGGAAAAGTTTGTATTTTTAATGCCAAACAGGCAAATTTTGGCCAATTTTTTGAAACCAAACATGCATGAGCCCAGAGTAAAACTGAATTTTATTTTCTTTTAATATTTTTAAAGGAAATTATTTTATTCTTACTGCAGTATCCTTTCTGTGGTATACTATGATGGGCTACTTCGGCTTCTGCTAGTTCAGTCGACACGTGTTTCTGCCAGGATGAGAGAAAGCAGCTCCATTCACTGGAATTTTCCTAGTTTGTACCAGGAGAGAGTTTAGTTCTACTTGACCACAGAGGTTATTTCTCAAACAGCCTTTTTTTATTATTCTCTGTAGTGGCTCTTTGAGAAAAGCAGTATGCATCAGTAGTACATTCATTGGAAACATTCAGGGTCTGTCCGTCCCCACGCACGCACGTACGTTTTCCTCCTTCCAAGAGGAAAATCTTGATCAGTTGGATACCTCCTTGTGGCTCTTGTACCTTAGATTTATGTGAAGTGTGGGATTCCAGATAGGTACTTTATTTTAGGATTGATCTTATTACAGAGCTTGCTTGTTCGCTAAGTTATTTCTTGGGGACAAGTATTCCAAATAATTGCCTTCTTTGTAAAGACAGTGTAGAGTACAGGATAGGCCATCTCCTTTGGCAGCCTCTTGAGAGATCGACGATTGCAGATCAACACTATCTCTGTTTTTCTTGATAGTGTCTTAACTCTACCTCTTCTGAGGTTTTATTCTTCCCTCTTTGCTTCTGAACTTTTCTTGGGTTTAGCCATCTTTCCTAGGAACTGATGTTGATGTGGTTATGCTGTGCCTGCCTGTGTAGTAATTTTCTACCAATATATTTTTGATCTATTGATAAAGATAAGGATGGAGGTCAGAGGCAGGAAGTTCCTACTGGTATTGCAGAAACCAGTGCTTGGGCAAGGTGGAAAAGCCCACCCGGGAGCCCCTTTTTTGTCCTCGCACAAAAGTTACTGTGTAACTTTGCCATTGTCTTTTCTCTGTGCACTTTTTCTGGTCCCTTGATACAAATCCTTGCTGGACTGTTAAGGCACCTTGGAAGCAACCAGGCAGATACTGCCTCCTGGCCCAGCATCCAGGCGGAGCCTGGGGGAGATGCTGGGGGCGTCCTGGGGGGCACGCTGGTGTGAGAAAGGGAGAAGGAGGAGTTACTGCGGTAAGGGGGCACAGAGCACGCAAGTCTACAGGTCTGCTCTTTGCAGGACAGTTTCTCCTGACATCTTGGTATTTTTCTGCCCGATCCTGGAGATCTCTAGGTCTCTTCCTTGCCAGTATACTGGTATAATTTTTATTCATTTGTCTCTCCTGCTCCTGCAATGAGACGGCGGTCTCTGAATAGAAGCACAGCCATGGTGTGTGTGTGCTAGATGTGATCCAGTAGCGCGGAGGTTCCCAAACTGTGGTCTCCAGAAGGCTGCTTGTATGTTGCTGGCTCTCTCTGTTTGTTTGCAGCTGCTAAATTGCATTAAAGACTGCTAAAAATAGACTGAACATTTCCCCATTTACTTTCCAAGCCAGCAATTGCTATAATTGCCACTTGTCATGGGGAATATAAGTATGTGTGTGCAAGTGCGTGAGCATCTGTGACTGAGGGGGGAACTGTGGTGAAACAAGGTCTCCAAGAGAACATCCTCTTTCCTTATCTCCTGCTGGATTAAGAGTTTTAGGGAATACTATCCAGCAATGGGAGGAGTTTTCCCTTCGGTTCCCCTTTCCTTTATGTTTCGTGGGAGTGAGATCAGATAATGTTGACTGATAGGTCAGGCACTCATGAAGACACTAGCTTAAAGAAAGAGATAGTCCAGGCTATGAAAAAAATTCAGTTCCCTTACAGCAGCATAAAAGTTCTGTGAATTTTCATTGGCACAATTCGTTGCCGAGCCTGATA
The DNA here is from genome assembly GCA_013389945.1 of Fregata magnificens. Classification (NCBI taxonomy): domain Eukaryota; kingdom Metazoa; phylum Chordata; class Aves; order Suliformes; family Fregatidae; genus Fregata; species Fregata magnificens. Next base: position 166,701 of record WAAD01042364.1, read on the forward strand.
ATTGTTTTAATTTAAGTCCCATAGGGGAAAGGGAAGGTAACTCCACTCTGATTAGTAGCTCCAGGCTGTCTGTAGACTCAATGGAAGGAATTTTGAGGGTTTTACTCTGAAACCATAAGTGCAGGATATTTTAGAAGTGTGAGCTCAAAATATCAATTTAACATGATTGTTTGATCTCCTTGTCCCTCCCAAATATCCATTCAGTCTCTTTTGGATCATGCAGTGAAGAAATAAAGATGACGTTAACCCCAGACAAAAAAAGGCACATCATATCTCACGCTCTGTCAAGTACCCAGTGTACCAGTTATTCTAGATTTGGACTCTGTTTTATTGAATGACATTTTTACTCTTTTTATCTGTAAGTTCTATTGGGAAGACTTTAGTTCACTGTTTTTTATGGCTTTTTTGATTCTTCTCTGGCTTCCAAGCGAGCGCTCTGCCCAGTGCTGGCAGGGGAGGGATGGAGGCCAGGGGGAGGAAGGAATCAGCGTCTTTTATTAGAAGTAGGTTGGAATCTTTTCCTTTCTCCCAATGAAGTTTTAGGGTTTTCCCTTAAAGAAAAAACCAAACCAAAACACAAACAAACAAAGAAACCTAATTACGGTTGCATAAACATGATCATTTTAGGAACAAAAAAACCCCCAAACCTCCTCTCCAGCTGTGCCCCCGCAATAAAGCCCACTGTAAAACTTTGAGCATTTTTTGATCAAGAAATGCAGAGACTGGCTGTGAAAATGCTCAGTAAAATGAATGTTTTTTGTTTTTTTTTTTTTTTTTTTTAAAAACTGTAGGGAGGTTTCAGTTAACCTCTGTATTCCTCCCTGGAGTAAGGTCCAGAAGAGGTGTGAGTGCGGAGGTCACTGGGAGGAACTTGCAAAGTTTCTTGTAGAGACTTACCTGGGGAGAACTGGGGTGATGCGATGGGTTACCAAGCTCATTAGCACAGCCTGGGCACGGGAAGAGAAAATTGAGCACGAAGAAAGAGCAACTGTCTCCTTGGTGTACAGTTTGCGCAGGCGGCTTGTGGCCTGCAACTATGAAATTGTAGCTGTATGAGACAGGAGGGAGAAGGAAGCAAAGGGGAGGGGAGCTAGCGCAGTGTTTGAGCCAGACAGTCATGGGAATTGAGATGAAGTTGTCAGGAGCAGAGGTGAGCGAAACCTTAAAGTCAGGGAGGCTGTTCTAATTCGAGAGGAATGGTGCTGTGGAGCCAGTTAATAGATCTAAGTGGAGTCGTTAGAGGGGAAGGTGAAGTCGATCTCAGGCTAGATTAATCCCTGACGTAATCTTGTTGGCATCATTGTGCTGGCTTCCCTTCTTCTCAAGCTTCAGTGGAATTCCTTCAAAGATATATTTGGCCCTTCCAGTTCTTGTTTTACCAGATTCCACTGAATCATCATGTTTTACCAGATGCTACTCGGAGCCTCTGCCCTGGATTACATCACTGGTGTCAGGGCAGCGGGTCGGGTTACCGGGAAAGTAGGTTTCCTTATAAAGAAATTGTCCTACTTGTGAAATGTTTTGCTTAATGAAGTTATGGCTGTAGCTGTTAAATTTGCAAGTATTTTCAGTGCCAAATAATTGAATAGATCAACAGCAAAACTCCATTTATGTGTGTGTGGGAGGCTGGCAAACTATTTCCCTCATCTACTAGCTTAAACCCTGAAAAGTCAAGTTCTCTTCCCAGCTTTGTCACCAACGCGCTTGGTGATATTGGACACTTCACATAGGCTGTGTGTCCCCATTTCCCAGTTCATAATGCAGGAATGATAATATTCACTATGCTTAGAACGATGTGAAGCTTAACTCACAAATTATAAATTACTTTGAAACTCTTCAGTACGAAGTGCTATTAAGAAGTGTGTGGTGTTACTGGATGCTGGTACATAACCAGCCCTTATTGAGCCGACATATATTTAATCTGATTCTAGTAATAATGTTTAAATATAACAAAACTATAGCGGTACAGATGGCCTTCAGTAAAGGAAAAGAAGAGATGAAGTACTGGGAGAGGTACATATCGCTGGGATCTAGCTGCCTATCAAGAGAGGAATGCATATTTATTTCTGTAGGAAACCACAAATCCTTTGTCAACAGAACTGACAGGTCATCCTTGACTTTTTAATCCACAGAATGCCCTTATTAATTTTAAATTTGCTTTGTATTACAGCATGTGAGTTCAGAGTCAGACCTGAACATTCTCACCACATGGAAAACATTTCGGTGGAGAGATGGAAAGCATTATTTTGTGAATGCATTTATTAGCAGCGCAAACCGGAACAATTGAGCACGTCGGGCCTCAGTTTGATTGCACCACGTTCCATGAATTTGTTGGTGATGGTTTAATTGTAGCTAAAAAAGTAGTACAGCAATTTCAGTGAAGAAAACTGTACCATAAGGGTATCTTTTTGTGCTCATATACTGCTGTATCTTGAAGAATGGATTTTTTACCAGCTGGATCTTTTAAATTTGATTTTCTATTTATGAGATGTCAGAGTATTACTGTGTTTGGCCAGTGGTCACAGAGTTTGTAGTCAGAATCTTGTTCAGTTTCATGTTTAATCGTGCTGATGCTAATAGATGTACTTAACCTCATAAATCCAGTTTGTGAGCACCACTGTGATTATACCTGAAATGGAAACAGATTCCCAGGTTTTTCATGGGAATCTTGCTAGGAACAGCCTTTCTCCTTGGAGTTTACACAGTGGAGCTCATCCATCATGAGAAAGAAATTTTATTTAAGAGTTCTCAAAGAGTTTAAATCTTTTTCATGAACAATATGTCGAGAAGTGGGATATTTACTTCCAGGCAGTAGAAGCGTTGTGTCAAGATGGGCTCTCTGTGAAGAGGGTGGGCAAGCTAAGCACAGACCCACCTGCTTCTTTTGCGGTGTGATTGACACTTTCCGTAATTGAAGAGGACAACCTAAATTGACCTAAATCTGCACATTTCTAATAATAAAATGGAGTCAATAAACGAAAGCCACATGTACAGAAACTATGCACCTGTTGAAGAGATCACTTCTCCTTGTGAGTAGCATCAGATGCCTGCTTAGCTGCTTTAAACCATTTGCATATTGACTTCCCTGAAATGTTATGTTACACATTTCAGAAGATGTAATGAGGATGCTAATTAAAGGAGGCTAATGGAAGGCCTCCAGATGACGCAGGATCATGAAGGTGAAGGGGAGTGAAGTGCCTGGGTGAAGGTAATTCTGAACAAATGCATATCTGAAGATTCTGCTTGAACACCGCGTGATCTTTGTACCTTTTTATTGACTGCTTCTTGAGTGTCATTTGCTTTGAGAATGTTGTGAGATTTTTCAGTACCTCAGAGACCAAGGAAGTCAGTTTGTAGACCTTGTGTGTAGTCTGTGTTTCACATAATTTCTATTTAGAGAAATCTTAACGAGTGATAATTGATTTCCAAATGTATCTATCATGCATTAATGCTTCTGTTGAATCAAAAGAAAATATTTTGGTTGAGATTATTCCAGAGTATTGACATAACAAAGGCTTGAAGCCAGATGACAGGCATTGCCATAAGTTTATCTCTGTTTCTTTTCAGTGCAAACAAACGCACATATGCACACACAGGCATAACACCCCCCCCTTTTGCTAATGATGATCTGGGGTGGGCTTTGTCCACACTATGTCAGCACATACTGACACTACATCACTCTAAACATGACATATCACATACTGAGTGTTAATCCAAATAAAAGATGAGCAGAAGAAGGAAGAGTCGATTATTTATGAAACAAAGCAATCTGAGGAAAACCTGTTGAGGACAACATAAACATTGGAGCAGTTTCCATTTATGTAAATGCCTTAAGACAGTTTATGAAGCTAAGTAAAATCAATCTATGCCATGGACAGGGAGGAGTATGTTGGTGTTTGTGAACCAGTGTCCTGACTGTAAGGCAAACTCAAAAAATATTTTCCCTTTTTCTTATAACCCTCTTTTATCTTACTCCCAGACTTGGTTAAAATTAGGTCTTCAACATAGGCAGCAAAGTTGGACCAAAAAGTCAATGGTGCAGGTACAAGTACTCTAAGGTTGAGAGATGTTTTTTCTGTACTTGCACATGCTTTACGTGCCAGCCTGAGCTCCATGCAGAGAGGCTGCTTTGCCTGTGCAGGTTGGCCCACAGACTCTTCAGAAGGAAGTACTTGTTTCCAGTGTGATGTCTCCCATGACTGAGCCTTCCCTGGAGCAGGCTCTCTATTTCTGTCCGTACTCCGCTTTCTGATGCGTAGAAGGAAACTGTTGGCCCCTTTATCTTGTATATTGAAGGTGCAATTTGTACTTTTTTCTCTAAAGAATGTTTTTTTTTTTTTCCCAAAGAAATGGTGTAACTTTCTCTGTTGAACTACTTGTCTGCCTAGTGTTTTAGAAGGCCTTTCAGTTCACATCTCCCTGTCTAAATCACAAGAGACTAATATGCGGTCTATGGAGTTCTTTTAGCTAAGATAACACTGATCAGAGCATGAGCGTGGCTGGATTCTTAATGTTGTCAAGGTGCACCCAGAAGATGTGCAGCGAAATGGAGATTTCTTTGGTGGTAGCCTTAATCGAGGTGGTTGATAGAGGCTGAAACTGCAGTTTGCGTCTGTTTTTTGT
>WAAD01042365.1:0-13297 GCA_013389945.1 Fregata magnificens
TCTAGATTTTAGAAATGTCTGAAGCTATTATTCTCAATTCTGCCCCTCAAATTACACCAAATCTTCTCTGTTCCGTATATGCGCATCACTGCCCTGCACATTGATAGGGACAAAAATAGCCTCATTTCCTACTGGTTTTTTTCTTTCATTTTTTTAGTCTATATTCTTTCCAGCCTCACTGCAACCAGATAAGGAAAACTTAAACCCAAAAGAAAGTGAGGACACAGTTTTCCACAGAAACTTAAACTGTGACCCTTCATGCTTATTAGCTGGGTTTTCTCTCACCTGGTTACAAACTCTTAGACAAGTAGAAATCAGTTGGGTGCATGCTTATCTTTACAGTTTGTCAGACTCGCCACTAACTTCTGTGAAACATTTCTCAGTATCTTAGCTTTTTGCAGGTTGACAAACACAGTCTAGAAGAGTAAATGCTGCATTCAGAGTCACAATGACTTAGGTAGAGGATCACTGCTAGAACTTGCAAATACTTATTTTACAAATGGGGATTCAGTATATAACAGTACAGAAATGTGTCCTGTAGCAAATTTCTCTGTATATACTTACCTTAAATAGGCAAATTGCGGGACAGCTTCCCAAAAAGCTATAAAGCAAGATATAGAACTGAAAATGCTTTTCTTAAAAATAAAAAAAAAACACCCACTGTTCATTTAAAGTTACTTTTGCTTAGAGTTTTATTTGTATTCTACAATTTAAAAATTCCTGGGAAGAGATTTTATCCCGTCAATGCTACTTTCATATTAAAGATTTAAACATACTAGTAATCTGACTTGCAACAAAAGAAAATCCACTAATCTAATCATACCAGTAAACAATAGAAAAGCAAAGAATAAATAATTGTGACAAAGATAAAAATAATAAGTCTTCATGGAAATAAAAAAAAATTAATACCAAAAATCAACATGTGGAATCAGGATGTCTTTGTCCTCTACTAGACCATTCCAGAGTCACATACAGTTGATTAATTTTACCTTTGTTTTTGACAGCAGACTTTTGAGCAAACCATGTATAAGGGTCCCAAAGGACTGCCGTTCTCTCTGGCCCTATTTATTGCCTGGCAATCCATGGCCCTGATGTGAACTCTTTCTCAATGTTGTGGGGTAGAAAGAGATACAGGAGCCGACTTGTGATGTGAAAGGGACTCCCACATTCAAAGGGAGACTCCCCAGTTATCTCCCAATTGATTCTGACAGTTTCTTTTTCCTTCATGTAACAAGAGCCACAGGGACATAGAGAATCTGTATTTCTAATAAGAATTTAAGCATTGTAAAAACTGCTATTTTCTTTAATCTTAATTTGCTTTTTAAACAGTTTGGAAATTCTTATGTTTCAGTCAATGTATTTGGGCTTAAACCTAAACTTGCAGAAGTTTTGCATATACACACTCTTCCTGATAATGTCGCTTCTCACCACTCCAAGAAAAGATTCTAGCAAAAGCACATCCTAACTAACTCTAACAAATTCTTTACCATTGATATAAGGGCATTCACAGTGAACCAGCTGAGTACAAAAAGTGTATGACTGCTGACAGACATACTAACCCTGTAGATCTGTTGACCAAAAGCTTGGTCATTTATTTCTGGGAAAGGATGGAGATGTTGAGAAAAGTGTGATAGAGAAAAAATGCCACTTGCCCATCCTTGTGACAGGCTGATTCAGAGAAAACCCTGTAAGGGGAATCTTGCAGAGATCCCCATCTCCAGCACAGCCATCTGTGCTTTTTATTTACAGCTATTTCTGTTTCACTCACTATAGTGTAGTTTCTGAGACCATTGTTTTATCAATAGCAAGGGTCTTAAATTTTAAATTTTGGTTTAAATTTTCCCAACATGTGGACCATATTTTCAGAAGGTGATTGTCTAATAGACACTTTCCTTAGCTGTGATCAATAACAACCCTAGGGCAATTGTAGAAATTGCTTACAGGGATAAAGCATGTTAACCAAGCAAATACGTAATTCGGTTATAAGTGTTTTGTCTTTACGGAACAAGTTAGTTATACTGTCTGGTTCTGTTCATTGTTTAATCTCTCACTCCCACCTGCTCTATTTCCTCCTCTTTCCTTGCTCCCCATATCCTGAATCTTCACCATCTAATCTGTTTCCCCTGTCACTTTCTCAGCATCTTTTGTTTTTCCTCTTTGGTTGCATCAGTGCGATAAAAATACCATATTTTTTTTTTCCTCCTATTAATTCCTTTGTGTTATCCCAGAGCTTCTAAGAAATAACCTACCTGAATACATGGGGGAAAAAAAAGGCTTAAATGAGACCTTCTGACCATGCAGCTGTCTGGATAAATATGCTTTAGAGCACATTTTGTCTGAGTGTTTATTTAAAGATATTTTAGCATGTTATTAGGGAAACGAAGCCATCAAACCTCCATTTTCATTACTCTCTCTTAGTGATTTTACACCTTCAGGCATTCAGTATGTTCAGACTATAGGTAAGTACTCCGGTAACTCTAAGTATGTAACTAAGTAACTCAAGGTAAATACAGTAATGATTCTCTTGCAGTTGAAAATGAGCTTCTCTGGAGGAAAAATCAGAGCAGTAGTCTAGCTCAGTTGCTCTGGAGGAACTAATCTCTCTTCACTGGTACTGTAGGGAGCCTTGTCAGATTAGCTCTCTAAACCAGGCAGTAGGTTCATGAAACTGGTTCTGCCCAAGGCATGAATGAGCTCATGGGATCAAGCCCTGGAGCTATAGGTTGTGCACTGTATGAAAGCAGAGGGAGACATGACATGTCCTTCCATCCTAAGGAAGGGGTTATCACTTAAACTCACAGACTATTAAAATAAAGTGAGCATAAGGAATTTCATAAAGCAGTACAGAGCTGTGTTTCAGGAAAACTCCCCAGTGATTTTGCTATGGATTTGTCAGAGGTTGATCATGGTAAAAGAAGTTTAAACTAAGCAGAAAAGATGTCATGCAAGCCCATTGCAGGGGATTACTAAGCAACAAACAGAGCACCGTAACAACTGCGGTGAGAATGATGAAGAATTTCTTGATGCATGTTTGACCCAGCTGTGTGGTGCATGTAGAGTAGGCCTGATGCATTTTCATCATTGCACCTTCTTCATGCTGGCTCTGCAAACTCTAGCCTCAGGGCCTGTCCCTGTGAGTTCAAGCCTTAAGAAGCACACCTCTCGTGAACACAAATATTAAAAAAATAGTAAAGAAGGTATCAAATACATCTTATGGACAATTAAAGAAACAAATGAAAAATATATTACAACAGCTATTATGTATAGATAAATATTTGCAGAATCCTTGTATTGAACAGTTAGAATGGCTGCATTTATGACTACAGATGTGTTCCTAACAACAAACTTCTATGTAAATATTATATTTCAATTTAAAATGCTGATCTTTTCTGTCTAATTTAATTGTATGTGAGTAGCCAGGGAACAATAAATTGTTGATCATTTTCATTCAAAGACAAGTGCCTTTCCATAGTCACTGTGTACCACGTCATTTGTAACCGTTCCTGCTCATTTGCAACATAGTATGTTACCATGTTCTGGGAATTATTTGTACATGACTGTATTTTATGGCAGTATGTATTCTACAGGACTTTCTGGACAAAAATTTGTCCTCAGTTACATCTATGCCACCTCAGCCAAAGAATCTTCACCTGGGTAAATAAGAGAAGAATCTCATTTAGTGTATTTGTCATTGTGGCCAATGTCCTTATTAAGAAAATCTAGAGCATTATATTTAACTTGACTTCTACAGTAAAGGGTTTTCTGAGAGACTCTTTCCTTTCCTTTTTCCTTTGAGTAGTTCTGTGGGTGCTATTCACAAAATTTTCCTACTTTTCTTCTTGCTGTCTTGCCTTGAGGTCTGGTTGATTTGCTTTGCAGGTCTCTATACCCATAGCAAAGTCAATTGGTAAGGACAAGGATATGGCTAGAGGACAGATACTTTGTGCAGCATCAGACAAATATACATCTATAAGACAGCTGTGAAAAGTACTATGTGCATTGCCATTGTGTCCAACAGACGTGTGAATCCACAGACTTGTCTATCAAATATGTGCTGCACTACCTAGAAAGGCTTACATATTTAAAACCCATTATATGTACATCTCTTGATGTACAGGTATGCAAGACAGAAACCACCATACCTATGGTTTCCTGCTGAAATAATATTTTGTGTAATACCAGAAACATTAAAAATTTCCTATAGAAAGAGAAAAGAAAGAGTGGCAAGTATGATTTGTAGATTTTTTCATAAATTTGAAGAATTTTGTCCAGAAAAACAATTAGCCTTTCATCCCTATGGAACACATGGAATTTAATATACTTATTCTTGTACGGATATCAATAAATTACATTTGTCTACTCTGCCTTTTCCACAAAGGAATGGGTTTTTTTGATCTAGGACTAAAAAGAGTTGGGGATCTAGCTTTTGGAGTTTATTCTGATGGGAGCGTCTTCAAAAGCTGACACTTAACAAGTCTTGGGAGAATTATCTATAGGAATGAGAGCAGCTCAGAGCTCTCTGAGAACTCTAGGCAGACAGGGGTATTCCTAGGGAAGGTGACAGTCTGTCAGCATCTTTTGTCAAGCAAGGGAAGCTAAGTTGTGCTAGGTCACGTTTACTTAAGTGTTGTATGACATTTTGTAGTTTGGAATATTTTGGTCAAAAGAAAGCGGTGTTCCTTCCCAGAATATGGTAACCCATGTCACCACAGCAATGCGTGGTACTGAGATGAGGAAAGACAAAGAAAAGAACAAATGTCTCCATACAGGAATGGAGTGGTAGGGCCTTAGTGATAAGGACTTGGTTCTGGTCCCATACATCATGATTCCTCTCCCACGTGCACTTGAGAAACTTCCTTCAGATAAATACAGGAATGGAAGCACTGTATCTTACAGGGCAGCAGTTACAAGAAATAGTGTTGAAAAATATGGGTTGGTTATCTGAGTGAGACTGAATGCAGCATGGAGGCAGTTATGACAATGAAAACTTGAGAGAAAACAACAAAAACAAGGAGCCTAGACCAGGCCCTACCTCAACAGCATCCATATAGAACATCAGCTCTCTTCATGTATCTATAGACATTTCCTTTCCTACGAGAGGGAGCCAAACCCCTGGGAGGTGCTCTCATAGAGAGAATAGATGAGCCTACCCAATAGTTGAACAATGTCCTTATGAACAGGATACTCAAACAGAGAAAGAAATCTCACCAGCAGGAAAGATCAGCAGCTGAGTATCTTGTTCTCAACAGAAATATTGTTGCCAAGATAGACCACAGGTGATACCCTTGCCTACTGTAAATTTCTATTCATCTTTTCCAAATTTGCTTTTATTTTACTATATGCCTTTTCCTCCCAGAAAAGTTTGACTTTTAGAATGCATGATTGTCATTTTTTGTGGATAAAGAAATGGTTTCCCTCTTGAAAAAAAAAACAAACCCAAAACCAAAAAAAAATGCTGCTCTATCTTCCTACTTTTCTTGGTGAGGACTGGAGCTACTATTACTGAAGTTTTTCTAGTATAGACTCCTGGAAACAGGCTTTTTAGTATTGAACAACATCTGGCAGAATTGTTGAAATGTTTAAATTTTATTTTTTTTCCCTTAATTTGTCTAGTGTTAACTTCAGGCTTTGGTTCTTGTTGAGAATTTCTCTGCTAGTTTAAAGAACCTCTTGACACCTTATATTGTCTGCTTGTGTAGGAATTTATAAAGAAGGATGATGCTGCTCTTTAACTAGTAATACATGTATTTCACACCCAGGATGATCTTCTAGGTTGAAGGGTTGAGGGCAGATTTCACAGTCATTTGTAATTTAAATTACACAGAATGCTGTTATGGAGAGTCAACCTGCAATAATTAGATGAGGGAGCTCGTGGCCGCCACAGAGATACAGATCCTGTTCTACATCCATTTGCTGCTGTGGTAAAGGTGGGCTTAAGGTTTCCCCACCTCCAGCAGCTTGTTCCTGCCTTCTCACTATTTACCATTCTTTCAGTTGTGATGTCAGTACCACTTTTTGTGGTACTGAAATATAATTGGAGTCAATTTAATAACCTTGGTTAAAAAAGAATAGATTAGCACAGCTATAAAAATGAGTAATTGGAAGGAGACAAATCTCTTAAACTAAGTTAAATTCCCAAAGTAATATAATGTTGGGCAACACCCCAAGATGTAGATTCCTGTTCCAGTGGCACTGAAGATTCCAGGGTCACATAGCCTCCTGAACACTTCAAATTTTCCTGTGAGAAATATTTATTGATGAAGGTACAAAAAGATCAAAGTACATTGTTACAAATTGTATTACATACTATTGTGGTGGGTTGATCTTGGCTGGCTGCCTACCCAGCTGCTCTCTCACTTCCCTTCTTCAACAGCATGAGGGGAGAAAATAAGATTTAAAAGCTCATGATGGTGAGAAACAAAGACAAATATTAAAACACCTCTCTTCCATCTCTCCCCCTCCTCCTCCCATTTTTCCCAGGCTCAACCTCATTCCTTCCTTCCTGACTCCTCTGCCGCCTTCTCCTATGAGCAGCAGAGGGGGATGAGAAATGGGGTCAGTCTGTAACAGTTCCTCTCTGCTGCTCTTCACACTTTTTCCCCACTCCTGCATGGGCTCTCCACGGGCTGCAGTTCCTTTAGGGAATATCAACCTGCTCTGGTGTGGGGTCGTCCACAGGTGCAATGTGGATATCTGCTCCAACATGGTCGTCTTCGTGAACTGCAGGGGGACAACCTGGGTCACCATGGCCTCATCCAAGGGCTGCAGGGGAATCTCTGCTCTGGCACCTGGAGCACCTCCTCCCCCTCCTTCTTCTCTCATCTTGGTGTCTGGAAGGGTGTTTCTCACACCTTTTTACTCACTCCTCATACTGCTGTGCAACATTTTGTCCTCTCTTAAATACGTTTTCCCCGAGGTGCCACCACCTCGGCTGCGGGGCTCACTGCCCTGCGGTGGGTGGGTTGGAGCTGGCTGTGTCCGGCACGGGGCAGCCCCGGCCTTTCCTCACAGAGGCCGCCCCTGCAGCCCCCCCACTGCTGCCAACACTTTACCACCGACACACAATACAGCTATCCATAAACTAGTGGAACAAAAAAAAAAAGAAAAAAAAAAAAAAAAAAAAAAGAAAAAAAAAAGGAAAAATAGATGAAAAAATGGTTTGGGGGGATTTTAGTTGTTATTGCAAATTGATGCTTAGCACTATACTGTCGAAAATACTTAAAAGGGTGAACTGAGAGTAAGGATCTGGCAAGTCCAGAGGTCTGGACTTGTTTTGCATTTTTTTTCACTCAGTCTTGTCAGTAGTGCCATCCATTTTGTCTCTTGCGCAGTGCTAATATACCACTGATTCCTCATAAAAAAGATTTCTTTCCTCATCACAAGCTTTAATGGGCTTTATGCACAACTGTAGTCCCTGTCCCATGTAATTCTGGCTTGTCTTAGTTGGTGTCTATGGGTCTCAGAGAGCCACTGCATGATCTGTGCTCTAACAGTCATCAGTAAGTCATCAGCAAGATTAATAAATTTGGCTTTTGCAAGTAAATTCTGCCTCTTGATTGCAATAGGTGCAGTTATTTTAATGCAATCACAAGGCTGGAGGAATAAGGATTATGACAGTTCCTCTGGATTTTGTAAGACAAGTTGCGTATTAATTATTTACAGTAGTATACAATTAACCTCTTTCCATTATTAAGCTCCAGACATTGTAACTCTTCAAATCACCTGGGGTAAGTTGAAGACTTTGTCTAAGGGACAGCAGGAAAGTGGCTGTCACCTATCATTTTGATTTTCCTAATTCTCTAGACTTTAAATATCAGTCTTAGCTTTGCAAAAATATATTCTTCCTTCTTCTGATTTTTAATGTTTTGCATTTTCAATTCCTTTTACCATAAAAATATATTTTGCATTACACAGCTCTTATTTTCACCTTTATGGATCAATTAGGTTGTGTGTCTTCTGTGTTCCCAGACAAGTGCCAGTGAAGTAATTTCCAAGCAACCACAGTAGTTAAGAGTGCTTGGCATTTTCCCCAAGTATAGCTAAAAAGGAAAAGACACAGAGGACCTTAACAGAGATGAAGCTGGGTTAAATCTGATCTGCCCACAATGAAGTATTCTGAAGAAAATGAAGGGAGAAAACTAGTGTTAGAAATTTACTATTGATTATTCCAGTGAAGAATTATGTCAGACTCTGAATTAAGCAAACAGCATAAAAATAAGAAGACTTCCTGTATTGTAAAATAAATATAGTAGCCAGGAGAATCCCAGGGCTGAAACAGAGATGATAACACATAAGAAATTGATTCCAATCTACTCCAATATTCACCAGGACCAACACAAAAGAGGCTGCAGCCTGGCCCATATTTGTACTTGAGCTGTGAGAGTTGGCCAGTTTAATACACTGGGACTATTTATTAGAGTTGGGTGAATTTGTCAGTTAATTTTCAGAAAGCTCTGTATTACCAAAACTGTAGTTCCATTCCAACGATTATTTAATTATCCATACAGAAAGGAACAAGATAGTGTAAATGAACAGGGGATAGTGACCCCAAAACAGCTAATAAAAATCTGGTTGAGGTGTTCACTGGGCTGTGGAAAAAATACAGAAAAAAATGGCTTTAACTTGAATTTCTCACATTGCAGATAAATGCCCAGAACCTATGATTATTGGACATTTTAAAGTGAATCTCTATTTCACCATAAAATCCAGCCTGAACTGGAAGAGTTTAATGAATTGACATTTCCTAATGAAAGCCTTTTTCACTGTGAAACTCCCAGTGTATTTTTCTTCAGAGCATTAAGCAAGAACATGTGACTTGCAGATCAAGGACTATTCATAAAGAATACATCAGTTGTTTGTGGAATACCTCAGCATTTACAGCACTAGCTTGGGTTTCAGGTTCCTACTCTACTTCATATATTATCAGCAGTGAGTTTCTCAGAAAAGCTCTTAAGAAGTATTTACGTGCCTGACTCCTAAATCCAACCTTCCTAGATCCATTTACTATACTATTCAGAGCTTCTCAGGGCAGCTTCAAGACTGAAATAACCTCATGTTTTCACTGTCAGTGCTAGAACGCCCTCCAGGCTAGTTTTAATTTCCTGTGCAAGCTCTCACTTAGCTGCTACCCCTGAGAGTAAGTCCCCTATAACCGAATCCCTCCGTATTTAGCAGGGATTGACAACATTTGCTGGACCTTCAGAAACGATGTAGTAATAAATGTTTTCAACTCGTTCACTCCTTAGTGGGTACTAGTGATCCATACCTCCCATACTGAGCAGGTGGGTTTATTTCCAGCATAGGAAAGAGAAGAAGAACCAGTATAAAGGGCCTGTTTCAGAGGAGCTTCAGAGGGTTGAGGGGGTGCAAACAGCCTAAGAGCTATCACAGGGAGGGCAAGGAAGCAGGTTGGGTTCGTCAAGAGTTCCTGCAGCTGTTGCAAGTCAGGGTCTTGGAAGAATTGCATCAGGTGGATTGTCCTCAATTTGGGGGGTATTGTAAGACTGCTCAGGGGAAAGCGTGGCCTGGAACGATTATGCCTAATGCTAAGCCAGAGAAATCCTCTCTTCACACCACTGCACTGGAGTGTCCTTAGGGGCTGCATTAAGAACTGACTGTGGCTGGGTAATTTATAGATGTAGTTCGGTATGACCTTAATACCAACAGAGAACTAGAATATGCAATCTAATTTCATTTTGAGTCTTGTAGCAGACTTCACTGTAGACAAAGAAGTGTAGTATTTAGCTGGCAAATGAAGCCTAAACCTGTGGAAAATCAAGTCAGTGAATTTCTTAATGACATTTTCCACTTCCCCAGTGACCTTTATCTGATGGTCTAAAAGCACTTTACAAAAACATACATTTGTTACAACCAAAACTGGTTGGAAGATTATGTTATTTTGTTTCTTTCCCTGTGGAAAATGTTGACTTCTCTCTGAAAAATTAAAAACTGAAAAAAACTCCTGACTAAAAACTTTTGACTTGAAACAAAAACTCCCCATTGAAAAATGCTGCTGTAGATTTTGGTGGGAGTCATATCTGTAATTCCTCATTCTCCAGTTCTCTTGTGTGAACTGTGCTTGATGTTCAAACCGTATCTTCTGTTGTGCTCCAAGTTCCCCCCTTCCTCAGAATGAAGCTCTTGGGCATCTCTGACTGTGCTGCATAAAAACAGAAGAGATAAACCAGGTGTTGAGCCACTATTTCATACTCAGAACCATTTTTCACTTTCTCATAAGTACAACTTCCAGATAGTTATTTAAGTTGTTAGAAAAATTCCTTATAGTTTTATAGTGGGAGAGCAGTGGTGGGAGTCAACATGATTATAGAGACTCACCCTAAATGCCTCCAGAGTATCTGGGAAGCATCCTTCAGAAAAGTAAGACAGTTTTATAAAACATGCTATGTATGTTCCTCTGTTGAGGATTATAGCACTTCATCCCATGGCTCTGAGAGAATGAGGTGCAACGACTACCACGAACTACCATTTTATGTGAGCAAGGTCTGCCAGCCCACTATCTCACTTTTAGTGCTTTGCCACTCACAGATGTATAGTCTGACATGTCTAGCCCACAGGATTTTTTTCCAAGATCACAGCAACTCAGTGGTGAAGCTAGAAACAGCCTCCTGTATGCTTAAACATCAGATACGCACATCCTGTTATTTCCACCATGCACATTTTAAGATTGCTAGTGTGTTTTGTGTAATCAAATGAAATAAAACAATAAAAAAAAAAAAAAACAATGCGGAGGTGGAAAGCACTGATGAAAAAATTCTAGACTAGACTAGACTATTTCAGTTGGAAGGGACCTACAATAATCATCTAGTCCAACTGCCTGACCAATTCAGGGCTGACCAAGTCAAAGCATGTTATTAAGGGCATTGTCCAAATGCCTCTTAAACACTGACAGGCTTGGGACATTGACCACCTCTCTAGGAAGCTTGTTCCAGTGTTTGACCACCGTCTCGGTAAAGAAATGCTTCCTAATGTCCAGTCTGGACCTCCCCTGGTGCAGCTTTGAACCATTCCCATGCGTCCTATCACTGGATACCAGGGAGAAGAGATCAGCACCTCCCTCTCCCCTTCCCCTCCTCAGGAAGCTGTAGAGAGCAATGAGGTTGCCCCTCAGCCTCTTCTCCAAACTAGAGAAACCCAGAGTCCTTAGTCCCTCCTCATAAGACATTCCTTCCAGCCCTTTCACCAGCTTTGTTGCTCTCCTCTGGATGCATTCAAGGACCTTCACATCCTTTTTAAATTGTGGGGCCCAGAACTGCACACAGTATTGAAACTGTGTGTTCTGTTATTGCCAGAATTATCCAACCAATAAACCAGCCTCTGAAAGGAAAACTTGAAGAACCCAGCACAAAAGTTATTCAAAGACCACAAAGAGGCTGAAACAAGGTATTAAAAGAATGAGGATACCTGAAGAGATGACATAACACAGTAGAAAACAGAGCAATCTGCTAGGAATAGTAAAGATGTGAAATGAAAGGAAAATTGCAGAAGAGGGTAAGATAAATAACAAAGTTTTCTTTTTTTCAAGAACATGTTGAACAAAAGGTCATTGGAAGAGACAGTGGAAATTCTAAGAGCTGGCCTAGGTAATTTACTGACTGAAGAGACAGACAAAACTAAAGCACAATCAAATGAATTCTTTGCCTCTGTGTTCACACAGAAGGTTTGGGGACAGATGTCAGAAACAGACATAAATTTCCCAGGAGAGCAAGAAAAAATATCGAAGGAGGTAAGATTCAGCCAGAACAGGTGATCAAGGAATTAGAACATCTGAAGCTTAACAGAACTCCAGGACCTGGAAGTATCCCCTTGAGGTTTCTAAAAAGAGTTGCAAAAAGGGATGGGAGAAACATTTCCAGATGGAGCTGAAACCTTTTTGAAAACAAGGACAACATGACTAGACTACACGAACAAATACAATTTGGACTAAATAAGGACAAAACCTGCTTCATTGTGCCTCAGTGAGTGTGGAAAGTGCAATCACAGCTGAATCAGATGGCAATCCCACAGCACGAACTCTGTGAAACCACCGTGGAACGGAATTTACCTACCCAGAGTACAAAAAACGTTTGAATTTTTTTAGGGTTTATTGTTTCTTTGTTTTTAGGAGGAATCATACGTTCCAAGTCAGTAAGTCTTACTGAGTATAGGATTCATCTGACCAAAGGAAGATTTCTTCACCTGGGCTAGTTTCTTACTTCTCAGTAAGCCTTTTGTTCAAACATGAAGGCAGAGAGAGTTAATCAGACTGTATTTGTCTCTTCAATCAGTAAATTGCATCTTAGCTTGCTGCTGTGTCTGAAATAGTCTACCCTTAGTGAAAAAAAGCAGGCACTTTTAGGGCTTGAGTCCAGTCAGCCTGAAGATAAATTGGCCAGTTAAAGCACACCTGAAGAGTGTGCCCATTTCTCCTTTGTCATTGAAGAAATTTTCAGATAGTAGCTCACATGTACATATTCACATTGTAGATATCTGAAGGCAGGTAAAGTGACTCCTACTGCAAATATTTTGAAGCTATAAAGTGCTTCAAGGCCAAAAATTAATTCAGCCAAAAGCTAATCCTTTATTCTTAGATCTTGCTGATATGGTGCCTCAGCCTATTCTATCTGGGCTGGGAAAAAGATCACAAATCTCATACTTAGAAGTGATACTAATATGTAAAAAAAGATCTTTCTAGGGAAGTTACTTCTCATCACAGATCAGAACTGTTAGAAGGGGAACCAGTGACTATGTCTATCCCAGCCATTTTGTGGCTATCTGGTAATATGTCTGGGTGCTCGTCATTATCATCTATGGTACTAAATTTTAGATCATTCTCTGGCATGAGTTTGGTCTTCTCCATCTAGCACTTTTCCTGAACAATTCACAATTAATTTACCTGCAACATCTACAGATGCACCTGAACTCATTTTAAGAGTACAGATAGCCAGAAAAAACAGAGATGGGGCTACATTATGGAAAATTACACTTAAACAAACAATGACAATATTATTTTATTTAGCTGGAGCATAGGTAAAGACTATGTGTGGTTCTCATTTTATTTGAACCTGCAAGAGCAGTCTCTTTAGAATGTAACAATGAGAACATACCCTTCTATTATGCAGCACAAGCTGGCGTCTGCTGTGCTTGCAAACTCCAAAAGGGTCACTGTGATTGGGTCACTCCAAAGGGCATATCCAATGACAAGAATAAGGACAAAATCCAGATTATAGAGGACAAAGTTGAGAGAGTGAAGACAAAGCAGTGGGAGTTGGCAGCCAGTGTCTCTTCCTCCCCCCTCCCC
>WAAD01042365.1:14277-28430 GCA_013389945.1 Fregata magnificens
CAGAAAAATGATGCAATAAATGAGAGTTTAAAATACTCAGATTCCTTCAAGATCATTGTTCAAGTGCTTGCTCTGTCAATTCATCCATCATCCCTCTCAAGTACGGCTGAGTTTCATGTAGCATGGGGCTACAGGACTATGACGTGAAACCCTAACAGCTCCTGGCTTCTCTGTGTGAACACTGGGGACACAGAGGGATTTTTCACAAGCAGAAAATTTTCATTTAGCTAAAATTTGCCATCCTACCCATCTTCTCTGATAGATTGGATGTCATTCCCTGTTTAGTTAGGAACCAGCCTTCATCTTTTGCATGTGTAGGCAAGTTTTATGGATTCTACAACTGCAGAGAGTTCAAATAAAATATAACTGAAAGCCTCCCTCCTCATTCTTTTCCCTTCATCTCTCCTTATGAAGCAAAAGTATTCTGAGTGAAATCCTATCTTCACCACAGTCAATAACGAAAGTCCTTGTAGATATCACAAGGGGATGTTTTTGTCCTTTGACAATATGAAACTGTCTGAAAATCACTTGACATTTCTACCATTCATCTCTCTTCTTTATATAAAAATAGATACTAATAAACATTTCTTAGCGTTGACTTAGAGAATGATTTCATGTCACCTGTTGCAAGCCTTAGTTGGTAGCACTAGAGTGTTGATCTTTTTCCAGCTGTTGCAGTTATTCAGAATCTTGGGTACTGGACACCAAAGAGGAAACATTTCTGGTAAATGTAATAAATAAAGGTAATGGTGCAAAGCTGTGAGAGGGTCCTAACTTCAGTCTTGAGGAATGTACACCAGCAAAAAACACTTGAAAAAAATCAATAGAAAGGTCTCGCCTTTCTTCAGACATCTAAGTGAGCAGTACTTTGGAAAGAAAGTACATAATTTGGAAAAGCCACTGTGACAGTCCTGTGGCTCTTTCAAGTGGGGGAATAAAATAGTTTGCCTTATTTTGCAGCAGATTTTTCAAAATCCAAAGGCCTTTTCCTCTTTTCTGTTGCTTGCAGAGTCATGTTTAAGCACTTACAGCAAATGCTTGATAGATTTTGTAGTCAGAGTCTGCCATCAGTTCATATATTTTTAGTAAAGTACACTGGAGTTAGCAAACTGTGCATAAACTACTACAAATGAGTTTGCTGCTCTCTGCTAGTGACTCTGCTTTCTCTCGTCTCACAGTATTAATTTTGGGGGTTTGTTCCATCTTTAATTGTTACAATAAATCAAGGAGTTTATACAGCAAGTTATCCTCACATAACCAGTTGAATCTCCTTATTTGATTCTTTTATCATTTTGGTTGTAATTGATTTTTCTTTTTCCCCCCAAACTAGACAATTGTTAAAACATTAATGCTTATAATGATACTGGGACTGATACTACACCACTGAGCAATCAGGTGGAGTGAGATGACTCACATTGTGTATTGGCTTCAGCAGGAAAATGTCATGCAAAACATTTTACAAAAGCAAGTTCAGAATCTCTCAATTTTGAATCTTTAGCAACTTATGGGAGAAAAAAAATATTTAAAAAGTTATTTAGGCATCTAATTTCCTAAGACATCAAGTGGAATGGAAAGCTTATTAGCGCTGAAGCACCTTTGAGTCTTTGTGCAGAAGCATTTGAGAAAATCGGTGAACAGGAGGACCATAAAAAGCCAGAAAAAGATATTTTCATGATGCCTTATCTCCCAGTTCATTTATCTTGTTAGTTCAGTCTTCTGGTTTTCTTTCCTTTTCTTTCATACTATATCTTAAAATCTTAAACATTGTCTTATCTCAAACTTGAAGTATTTGTCAGAGATCCTACCAACTAGACTCCTGTAGGAGATGAGGGTATGCAGTCTTTAAAAGTTTTTTTTTTTTTTACAGCACTCTCTTATGGAAGAAAGATATAGTTTACATTTCACACATGGGAAACTAAAGCAGTGAGAAGCTAATGAATAGACCAAAAATGTAATTCAGGCATCTAGCTTGGAATACACATGTAATTTAGAAATCAAAATCCCAAAATTGTCATCCTTAAGACTCCCATTCAGCATATCTTAGAAATTCCCAGATTCCAATGATCCTTTCCTTTGTGACCTTAAAAATATCTCCCTAGGTAACTGCAGCTGAATTGTAGCACACGTACTTTAGGCACCTAAACTCTAACAGGTTTGAGCAACTTAGCACCTAGCCATTAAATAAAGCTATTTAGAGACACCAGCCATGCCTTTGCTTAAATTCCCTGGGGGATTTGATCTTACAGACGCTCTCAGAGCATGCCAAATGCGCTTATTAAAATTCTAACATAGAGGACAGAACTTGAAAACAAATGTATCTGAAAGACCAAAAGATTAATTTAAACACTGGGAATTTGGATGCCTTAAATTTTTTATGCCTAATTCACGAAGAGATATCCAAACCCTACCAAAGTGACTGCAGTCAGGTGGAGTGCAATGTTTCTAACATCTTGCTTGTTATGGTGCCATATGAAAATAGCCAACGGATAAACAAGAGGATTTGCCATCCCACCTGTTACAAGGACCTGATCACTTGCATGGCTCTGAGAAGGTGCCTGTCTGTACGGGGGATGCTCAGCCCAGGTTGCTCTTCTGCACACAGATACCTACAACTGTCTTTCAAAAGGGGTTCTGAATCTTGAGTCCCAGTGACACATACATCTCCCAGATCAAAAGAAAGGTGGGATTTCAGATGTTCCCTTCTTTCAGTGTTTCCCAGGGTGTACGTCATTCATCCTGCTCCCTAGCATGCTAGATGGTACGCCTTTCATTCCTACAAACCTAACAATTTAAACACTACAGCGAGTTTATGGGTGAAAATGAATTCATGCTACGTTTAGCATTTGGAGCTCTGTAGGTGAGGAACAAAGATATGGTTGGTTCTGGGGTGGGGGTTTTTTTGTTTTTTTTTTTTCAGAGCTGGCCCTCAGATCTTGTTTTCTGACTTTGTTAGTTCATCTATTTAGGGAGTAAATAAAAACAAATTATGAAATGTTCAGTTAGGCTTATGAGGTTTAAGCACTTACATTTGCCAAGCCTTTTGTTAGTAAGAGCAAGGTGCATGTCAGTATATTCCCAGTTAAATTTTTAAACCGCAGTTTTAATTAACTTAGAGTAACTTTTATTACTTTAAAGGAACATGCCATAAGGTAGGAGTGAAGGGGGGGGGCATTTAATAGTGGAAGATCAGTGATATAAATGGGACTTCAGAGGGCTTCTTCCTCAGTGAGATAGCGTCTATGTATTATTTTCCTACTTTTTTTTTCTCTCTCTCTCTAACACGATCCTGAAGTCTCACATGCCATAATACAGTAACTCCCACTTTGGCAATTATCCCTTTAGAATGCGAACATGTTATTCTGAAAAGTTCATTGTTTTTTCTAGTACTATTAATTCGCAATTACATAGGCAATAATAATGTTTCTTCAATTTTTCTTCCATATTTTACATATTTCAACAGTCTTTCTGAGTTAATAAGGCTGCACACTTATACCTCATAAAATCTGAATCAGTGCGAGAGTACATGCACGCTTTTGCTTTGCTGAATTTTGCAGTTTTACTGCTGATTTCCACAAGAAAACAGTTTGAGGCCTAGGTGCAGATAAAAGATCATTCTTTAGCCAGTACATCTCAACCAGTCCATAATAACCTGTTGGGGTGGGAAAAGTTCAAGCCAAAAGCTGTTGATTTCCCTAGAGCCAATCAAAATGATAGACGCCGTGATGGAAGATCACAGCTGACTGGGTTTAGTCCTCTCATCACTAGCTGCAGATGGCATGTAATTTAGGGATGCCCATTTGGTAAAATTTACCAGTTTCTCTTGAGATCACACATATGGGTTTGCATTTAAAAAACAATTGTACCAGGAATAGCATTTTAAGCAACAGATGTAAGTATTGACAGTGAAAGGATGCCCAAAAAGCGGAATATATCCACACCAGAGAATGGAAAGAACTTGTGTTATGCTTTACAGCACTCCATGTGACATTTTAACTTTAAAAAAAAGGACAGAAAATAACCATAAAATCAATGAGTACAACACTTGCCAAACCTCCTAAATTAGACATGAGCTTCTGTCTTTACAGTTTATGGCTTTCAAGCATTTAACATCTTTTTTTTTTTCCAACTTCATATTTCAAAGCCGCAATCTCAAATCCCCACATCGCAAAGAACTCTCTTTAAAAGAATTATGAGTTGGTCTGATCTCTTTGCTTGCTTTGAAATCTAGGTTTAGCTAAAAGGAAACACACAACCAGATTATTTGCTGTATCTGTCCTTAATTCAGAGCAGATATTTTTGTACTGTTTAGACTTTGGCCAAGTGGCTGGCATAGATTTTCAGCCAGTTGCATGACTAAAATAAAATAAAATAAATGAATAATTAATTCTGCAAAGTTATATCAATAAAACAGCTGTCAGGGTAAATCATAATACTGAACTAAAATAGTTAAAGGAACAATTATGTTCACAGTAAAAATCCACCAAAAAAAAAAATCTCGATTTGTATAACACAGCACAAAAGCTACTTTCACAAGGCATTGTAACCTGATTTCCATTTTTCTGTTTAAGTGTAATTATGGACATTTCTTGATGACAGGAAGCCATCTCTTCAACAATGTAGGCTGTTAAGTCTCTCCACTCTAAAATTACATATGAGAAGACAACATAACTAAGGTTTGAACATTTGAACATGTACATTTCACAGTGATTAGTTCATTCATTCGACATGACTGTATGTTATCTTTTTCTCAGTCTACTGATTTAAATAATCTGGGCTACAATGAGACATGTAAATTATGACATTAGTAGGCAATATTCTGGTTTTTTCTGTTCATAAGTCCCATAGCTTAAAAAAATTGTTATGATTTGGACTGTTTTTATTTGTGAGGTGGAAAGATGGGGAATGAGTGCTTTGCTGCAGATCCAGTGACAGTAAAATTGGTTCTACAAAGGAAAAGGCAAACTGATCTCAGTGCTGAAATATTTATAACACCATTATGAAAGAAGAACCAGCAACAGGGCATTCAATATTCTATAATACATAGGCAAATCAGTTGGTGTCATCCACTTCCAATATGTTGTTATATATATTTTTACCTAGAGCATTTTTACCTTAAGCTATTACATTGACAAACTGCTAACAAGTTTTGAGTGTGCTATTATACAGGTTCAGAAGAGTCCCGTATGTAGTCATCATGAGCCCAGGTGGTGTGGGCAGCTCTTATGTTGTAAAAAAGAAGTGTGTATTAACTTAAGGACATCAAGAAATAGTGTTTATGACTTTTACTTTTTTTGTTGGAACAAAGCAAAAATAAGTGTTAGAAGAGATTATGGCTCAACTCTCAAAAACATAGGCATCTTAATCTCGTACAAAACTGATTCTGAGGACCATTACAGATACTGCAACATAATCTGTACAATCAAGGTAAAAAAACAAATGTTTTGAGAGAACATAATAAAATTAATTTCATCTTTGGTTTCAGTTAGCTTCTTCTATTGACATTAATTCACTAAATAAATAAATAAGATTATAACATGCTGTGCTGCTCTTTTTTTCTTTTTTCTTCTTTTTTTTTTGCTTTCCTAGACACTTTTGGGCAGATCTGCAGCTGGCAAGACCTGGAGGAGACAACCGAACCAATCTTCAGAGCCTGAGGCTGGGCCACTTAACATTAAGTGACTCTCAGACTGAAATAAACCCAAGTGTTTAAGGCTATGCATAAAGTCAGGGATGAGAAAGACAAATAGTGACACACACTGCAGTCAGTCAAAACTGTTCATAAATATAGACTGTGGGTCTGAATTTAAATGTATAATAACATTTATCAAACTCTATAACTTCTTAATATAGGTACCCTCATAAATGTTTACCTATACTATTAGTGTTTTTTAATAAGCTGCTTAGGATCTTTTGCAAAATATCAAAAGAATAGATGTGCCAATGGACTTCTGAACCTTTGTTAATGAAGAATGATATAATCAAAGAAAAGAAATTTATGGTCTTCAAGGCACCAAGCAGCCTGGGAATTCCTCATAGGTCACATCAAAAGGGGCATACCACAAACAAGGAGGAAGGATTCCTAGGCTTTAGAATCTTGCCTAAAAATGCCTTTTAAGACCTGTTAGAAATGTATTTAGTTATGTCTTGAAATATGTAATTTACATGTCAGAAAGGGAGGTAGTTTACAAAGTAATATTGGAGGGAGACCTTGCAGGATAGTTGAAGAAACTGAAGAGAAAGGAAGTGGAAGAACAGTGAGAGCCTCTGTAAACCTCCCTCACAGCATCGAGGTTAAATCTTGTTGCTGTAACATGAAAATTAGATTTGCCTATCTATATTCAGGATGCTTTTGGTGCACTGCTGCTTGTGAAGGGAATAGAATAATGAATCTATAAACTACAGATTGAGCTTTGAGTTGCTAGAAGAACTGGGATTATCTCCATTATCTCGTACAGTTAAACCGATTCACTTCAGTTTGCATTTTGTCCTATACTCTCAACTGGCCAAATCCAAACTAGAACTTAAGTGCCTAAAGTGGAATGTAGATTAAACTTTAGATACTAAAACTGCAATCACAGTTCAGCTCACATGTGATTTCAGAGCTGACCCAACATCTGTAGATGCCCCACTGGTAGGTGCTAAACTCTCCTGTTTATCTAGGGACAGGTTCATCCTGCCTACTTCCAGACACCAAAATTAGGTACCTACTCACCTTAGATATCCTCTTTATAAGCTGGAGACTTATAGATACCCACAGAAAACAAGACTCCTAAACTTTAGAGTCTCTTCATTAAAACAGATCAGTTTTAATGTGGCTGAAAAAATCATCACACCTCACAGCTGGGATTCAGAAGTTAGAAGTCTTTCCTATTATGTTCCAAAACAAGTTAAATTCAGAAGCTTTCAGAGCATATATAACACATCCCATCAGGAACTGTTGCATCCCAAAAGGTACTGTCAGAGCTCCAATCTTAGTTTATAATGGGCTAAATACTAGTACACCTCCTTTCCTTAACAAGCAACACATGTGGGCTCAAATTCTTTCAAGTCTGTTAGCTTTCTAACACAATTCCGTCTTAATCCACCCCAAGGTCCTTAACTAATGGGATATAGTCTATCTGAAATATTGGTACAGACATTCTTACTGTTGACACTGATCAGGAAGAAATTCAAGATTCATTGGCACAGACAGTATTTATTATATGTCACTTACACTTACACCACCTCTTTTCATATAATTTTCTCCAACATGAGGCGTCAGTAATATGAGGCTGCTCTGTGTCTTTTCACTGATTAGATCAATATCAGCATCTAGACTATTGTAGCTGTTTCTGTTAAACCAGGTGAAAGATGTTTTAACTAGAAAAAAAGAACTTGGAAAATTATAGGTGGTAGGTGTAGCACAAATTATTTTTAATATTAAAGATAGACTAAAGGTCTATGGGCAGAACTGGCTAAGAAACAGAAAATGGGAGGATTTAAAAAATGCCAGCACATTAACAGAGAGGTTCTCCCAGGTTTCACATTAAACTCCATGCTTTTTAACACATTTTATTAATGATTTGGAAGAGAGGATTGTGCAGTGAGGTGGAAAGATGACACAAAGTTGTCAATCAAGACCAGAAGGTACGGTGAAGAACATTGGG
Source organism: Fregata magnificens (assembly GCA_013389945.1). Classification (NCBI taxonomy): domain Eukaryota; kingdom Metazoa; phylum Chordata; class Aves; order Suliformes; family Fregatidae; genus Fregata; species Fregata magnificens. The sequence continues at coordinate 21,924 of WAAD01042365.1, forward strand.
AAAGGAGAACTACCTGCTATCCAGTTTTACAGTTTTTGGATTCACAGATGATAATTGATTCGAACTACCTAAACCAATTGTTAAGTTGTTTAGAAGCGGATGCACTCCTAGAGGGCTCAGGTAACATTGTGGAAAGGGGTGGAAAGGCAGAGGCTATACTGGTGGAAATAAGAAGAATGTGCTGCAGCACATTCTGGCTTGGGATCTGTTTGGGTCCCAGCTGGAACTCAGGAACTTCTGAGACCTGGGCACTTCTGTGAATAAGTCAATGAAATACTTGATCAAAAAGGTTACCAAGGTATTTGGAGGAATAGCGTAAGAAATAATTAATATTATGGTAAAAGCTATGAAGCCTTCCCATAAATCACTAGTTTGGCCTTACCTAGTGAGTACTGTACACATTACCACCCCTCAGAAAGATTATTCCAGAAAGAAAGACTGTAGACAACAATAACCAGAACTCAGAAAAAAATCTCACATAAAGCATAGCTGAAAAAAGTAAGTTTGCTAGAGGAAGGACAAGATCCAAAACCAGCACAGAATTATCTTAAATTTGTGTCATGGGTGCACTAAAAAGTTTTAATGGCCTGGAGCAGCGTCTCTTGGCTGCTCCACTGGCAGGCTGCCCACCAGGCCCAGGAGCCAAATTCCAGCTCAACCTTGGGCCTTCAGTCACTACCAGAGATGCGTTATAGGGTGTACTGGGTCTGGCTGAGGGGGAGCTGCTTTTCCCCACGCCAGCCCGCTGTGCTTTGTGTCGGTGGCTGGAGGCGGCACCAGTGTTTGGCTGTGGCCGGGCGGTGCCTGCCCAGCCCCGGGGCTGGCTGTCTGTCTCTCTCTCTCTCTCTCTCTCCCCCTCCAACATTTCCTCCCCCACCCCCCCGCTGTGGGCTGGGGGTGGGCGGCATCTTGGGAGGGGGCGGCCAGGACAGCCGGCCCGGGCTGAGCGGGGCTATTCCGTACCGTGTGACGTCTGCTCAGGGATAAAAGCTGGGAGGAAGGAGGGAGCGGGGGNACCTGTCTCCAGCCCTGCCTCCTGGATGGACCTCATCGCTATGCTGTGGGTAGCTTGCCTCATAGATGGATCCCTTAGATGTGCTCTGCAGCTCACCTCAGGCCCTGTCTCTGTCCCTGTGTCTTGCTGACCCTGATAGAATCCCCTGGATTTATTCTGGACCTGACCCGTTGCTTGCCATATTAGGAGCCGTTGATGGACCTTGCTACCAGTCCCCAGCTCTGCCCACTGTGCTCAGACCCTGTAGGATTGCGTCACATCAGTGAGAGCACTGCCTGCTTTGGGGTCACCCCTGGCTGGTATCCCCACAGGGAGCAGCCTGCTGCCTCAGCTCCTTGTTCAGCTGGAAAGTGCATCTTTAGATGTATAACTTTAAAATAGCAAAAGTAGCCTGAAAGCGCTCATTTCTTTTACAAAACATGCTTATTCACCTGAAGTCCTGCTATGGAAAACATCTGGAACTGCCACTGTCTTGGCTGACCTGAGCGTCTAGGTAGCTCTCCCTTAAACCCATTTGGGATGCAAAAACGAAGAGTAAGTATAGATAGGTCTTCCAGATATGTCTTGAGAATACCTAACGTACATGCATAGTAATGAGATCTGTACAAAATACAGACATTTTTACTTAAAAATGAACTGTTGTTTACTGCCTTCTTCATAAGTGTGCTGCTACTTGTGCAGGAAACAGGAAGTTTTGGTCCCTATCTCAAGCAGGGGAGAATTTGAACAATTCCTACAGTTTAGGAAAGAGAATGTTACTTTTGAACTTCTGTTGAAGGTGGACCCTGTGGCACCCAATGAATGGAAAGATTTTAACTTCTCATTAAAGCAACATTTTAAATAAGAGACATAGATTGTGACATTAACCTACTGCTGCATTTTACATTACAACCACTGAATAAAACCCTGAAATTATCCTGGGAAAACTCAATCATCCTAAACTGTAGCACCTCTTGCCTCTTCTACATATCTAATTCAAGATCTGTGTGTCTGATTTGCAGTAGTGCTGGAAGCTGTGCTCTGAACACATAAAACAAGTTTAATGCCAAGTACTTTGAATAATCAGATACTATCTGTCTCAAATTGGGCATTTGACTATAACATTCTTATTCTTCTGGTCTTCACCTGTAAAATAGTATCCCATTAACACAGCCTGGCAGGGGTGAAGACGTGTTGGTTGTTTAGTGTTTGAGACTCTAGAGAAGAAACAGTCTCTGATAAAATTAATAAGCCAATGTCCAGAGCAGGGTCTGAAAAGTGTGCACTAAACAAGGCTTTACATCACACATTTTGAATAATGAGAATAGTAAATAAGCACACACACCCCCAACTAGGGAGGACTAAGTGAGTGACACAGTTGATTATGTCAATGAAGACAGTGTCACAGGATGACTTCCAGTTGCTGTAAATGACAGATAGAGCTTGTGCCTTAGCTTTGGGTGTTTAGTGATTCAGTTCTCCTGAAATGAGTGTTTTATAAATGGAGAGATTGAGTGTCCTTGAGAACATCCAGGGGAAGTTTCTTTCCACTTATGTTTAGACATCTAAATATAAAACTGAATTAAAGCAACCTCATTACTAGCATTTTATAACTTTGTATTGGGGTTTTTTTGTATCCTTAATGATTATCTTTCAGATACATTTTTTTCCTACAACATATTCTGTATGCAGATGAACCGTTATCTGTTAACATTCTGAATTATATTCTAAAAAGTGAAACTGATTTCTTCTTACTATTATTGTACAGTAAGGAAGAATCCCAGTCATTGCTAATATCCGTCACATAATGCATTGGATTTTTTTTTTTCTTTTCTAGCTTCATGTGCTTATCTCTTGATGAAATGTGACACTTCCTGTAAATATGAACCTCTATGGTTGCTTTTTCTGAATTGCTTACATTTATAGCAAAACATTCAGGTCATGTGAGGAGTTACAGTGCAGAAAACAATTCATACCTTGTTTGCTCCTGGCTTTTTCTTTTATTTGCAGGCTAGTTTATGTGTCTGACACTCTACAACTTGTTTATTTACAACTCCATTGCATCTTTCACAGCTGTCTCTCTGGAAACCACACTCTTAATTGCAGATTTTAAGGTTAAGTTGCTTCTGTTAAAAGCTGCATCTTTGAGTGCTCATTACTGTGCAGGGTGGGCAATGAATCTCTTTGGGTATCACTCTAGTCATCACCGGACTGGCAGGATTCAACTAGTCACCTTGGCTTTACTACGCTGACTACAGCACATTCACTTTTTCACTGAAATTAGTTGGGAAAAACAGCAACAAGACATTATAAAGGTCACAGCTATAGGGAAAAAAAGAGACATCTTCCTCACGAAAAGTTATGTGTTAAGCTTATGTTTTAATTTATGGAGAAAGACTGAGTACTTTCTTTCTCATTCCTGCAAAGATCTCTCATTTATTTTCAACTCTTTCTGAGTGGGTGAATTAGTTTACCTTAGCCAAAAACTCAAATGTGGTTTGGGCAAAGACCACTCCCAAAATGCAGTGTAGATGATACTGAAACAGTCTGAGTTCCTGTCCCAGTCCTCCAAAGTCACAACAATCCCAACATCTCAACATGAACCTACCCACCAGAGGTATATCCTTAGATTTAGACTATGGGAACGCCAGTCTAGTAGTCTGAAATACAGCCCTCACATTATTTCAGATACTTTTAACTTAAAAAAAAAATCTATATGCAAAAGTGAACCAATACTTATACCTCAACATGGAGCTCAAGAGGCTCAACTGAGCCAAATGCTGTGCTGTAAGGATATGGCAAATCATATGTAGAAGGGACTAGCTCTGAACAGTTTGGACACAAGTCACTGTACTTGGCCCTGGAGGCCAGGGACCACTCCCTTGCAGTGTGTGGCTACTGCTGTCTTTTAAAACCATCTGCATTAGGCTGAGAGAAATTACCTGAAGTCCAATTTAGTGCATTATGCTAAGTTAAAAAAAAGACACAAACAATTCACTGTGTTTGACTTAGGACAGAACATGCCTGAGTTTTATACAGACAGATGTATGCATCATGAAAGTATATATAATTATTTATTTAAGTAAAGCCAGTATCTCACACAAAACATCACAAAACTTGAGGTAGTTTTCATTCAAGCAATTTACATGGACACTGTGTGAAAGTACATGGTTTATTAAATTATATTTCTTTAAAGAATTTCAAAGGTTCAAAATAAATCTAGCTCAAGTGGGAGATGATCAAGTTAAGCACCAAATTCAGTCTATAAGGTGGCATTTGTGAAAATCCTACAGCTCTCCTAAGAACATTAGAGTGTCCATAGCAGAAAACAACAGAGCACTTATTTAGCCCAACATCCTGGAGGCTACAATGAATGATTAGGGGAAGATGACAAGTACAGCAAGGAAGAAGTGACACTTTCTCTGGTCTTGCTTTCCTGTTCCAGGCATGAACTTCCCGGGGCTTCCTGAACTGGAAGTTTCATCCAGACCACTGTCTTTAATAATTATAGAAGGACTTTTCCTTTCTGAACTTTTTTTTTTTTTGGTACCTTCTGAGATTTATCAACTTCCTATGAAAATAACATTCACTTTTTAATTACTCACTGTCTGAAAAAGGTACTTCTTTTTGATCATTATAANAGAGAACATATGAATGCAGTTGTGCTGGAGCTTGCAGCTCCAACAGAATTTGCAGTTTCAGAGCTTTTCCCAGAGTCTTGTGTCTCCTGGAATATAGTTTATCTCTTGAGGACTTGCAGCTGTTAAACAAAAAGATAAATGTTTCACAGAAACAAACTTTTTAAAACAAAAATAATAATCTATACTCCTTACGTCACCAAAGGAAAGCACTGATGGTCAGGTTTCTTCTGAACCCATGTCCATCATTACTAAGGAGCACCTTTAGCAGACAGATCAAAGACTTCCAGACTCCCAAGACAGACCCTGAGGTAGGGATGGAGAATGCATTCCCTCAAATCTCCAGAATAGGACCCCTTTGATAAGTTTTGTCATAGCTGGTCAAGGCAAGGAGAAACACATGCTGTCAATATTGCTTAAGAGTAACCTGACTAGACAGCATGAGTACTGCAGGTGGCACTAGACATAAGACTAATTATTCACAAGGTGAAATAGAGCATAATTGCTTGAAAGAATATAACACAACCTTTAACAAATATGCCTTTCAAACTCTAAAGCTGTTTGTTCTGCAAATCATGTGCATTCTGGTTTCTGTGAAGCATCTTGTCTTCACGATCCTCTTACTTCTTATCAGCCTGGATTCAAAAATATTATGTTCTTGAACTTCCAGTGTAGGGTATCCTCTAACATGTTACTTCAAGCATTTTGAATTAACACCCCCCCATTCATAGAGACACATTACTTAATTACGTTGGTGGACCCAAAGTGCATCACACAGATTCTAGAGGAGGCCCAGGGCTGAGTGGTTTGTGTCCCATGAGACCAGCCTACTCTCGAAGGAGATAGCTAGCTCTGAAAAATGTGAATGTGAGCCAATCTGTACCTTAGGGTGGAGGACTGGCCTCGACCTTATTTTATTTAGCAGTATAGACATAGTCTGCATGGTCTGGGTCAGGGACATACACACAAGTGCATTTAAAGAGGAACAAATTTTCCATAGTCTTAGATGGCAATAGCCTCAAATGTCATCCTTTAGCCACTGTATGATGCTATGCCCTAGCACATCATGAGAGAATATTACATTTTAAAAAAAAATTTAAAGCATCAGAATGGGGAAAAAAAAAACCTACAAAAAAACCTACAAAATGTCTAAACGTTCTCTTTGACATCCATGTGTTTATATGCTCTTTGTACAGCCTTAAACTGTTGGTGATAACAGACATTCAAAAACAAAATTATACAAAGAGCATGGTACTATAAAAAGCATAGCAACTGCAAAAAATGCTCCCTAAGGATTAGTTTAAATAATGATGCATTTTTGTTGCATAAGCAAATATAGTTGTCAAATATTTATGAACAGACTAAATGATCCCACCCAGAATCTTTGTTAAAAAAAAACAGTGCCAAGAAGCCTTCCATGCAGCATTCTGATTGTAAGGCCTTTGACACGGTCTCCCACGGCATTCTCCTGGACAAGCTGGCAGCTCACGGCTTGGATGGGCATACACTTTGCTGGGTAAAAAACTGGCTGGATGGCCGAGCCCAGAGAGTGGTGGTGAATGGAGTGAAATCCAGTTGGCGGCCGGTCACGAGCGGTGTTCCCCAGGGCTCGGTTCTGGGGCCGGTTCTGTTTAACATCTTCATCAATGATCTGGATGAGGGGATTGAGTGCACCCTCAGCAAGTTTGCAGATGACACCAAGCTGGGCGGGAGTGTTGATCTGCTCGAGGGAAGGAAGGCCCTGCAGAGGGATCTGGATAGGCTGGATCGATGGGCTGAGGCCAACTGTATGAGGTTTAACAAGGCCAAGTGCCGGGTCCTGCACTTTGGTCACAACAACCCCATGCAACGCTACAGGTTTGGGGAAGAGTGGCT
>WAAD01042365.1:28657-38773 GCA_013389945.1 Fregata magnificens
GAAAGAGTGGTTAGGCATTGGAACAGGCTGCCCAGAGAGGTGGTGGAGTCGTCATCCCTGGAGGCGTTCAAAAAAGGTGTAGACGTGGCACTCCAGGGGCTAGTTTAGGAGTCATGGTGGTGTTAGTTGATGGTTGGACTTGATGATCTTAGAGGTCTTTTCCAACCTTAATGATTCTATGTATGAAGCTGTGAACCTACTGACATTCTGGATCAGAGCAGGGGTCTGTTCAACATGATGTTCTGTTCTGGCATGTCCAGTGACAAATATTTCAGTGGAAGTTGCATAGTTCTCTAGAGTGAAAAGTTAGGAAATAAGCTGCTCATTAAAGAGGTTTCCTCTGGACTGTCATCATTTGGAAATCGTAGGATGTTCTGAAGTATGAGGATTTCATAGATTCATCAATGCTGAGGCTGGAAAGCATTACTATAGATCATCTAGTTTGACCTTCTGCATATTGCAGAGAACTTTTCCCCCTAATTCCTTTATCGGGTCAATAAATAGCATAACCAAATTACTAGTTTTTTGTACTTTTGATCCTATTTAGTAGAAAGGGAAAATTTTCTTTATCTACATAAATGAGTTAAACTGTTTTACCAGAGTTGAATATTGTTTTTTTATTTTTAAAGAACAGTGATTGGCATGAATAAATAATCGTGTCGTCATTATTATTGTAAATTATAATTTTAATATTGTCTGCTTAATGTTCACTGAATTACCCCACTGAATGCAGATTATGAACACAAATTTTCAAAAATGACTGATTGTTTTGCAAGCCTAGAAGGTATTTATTTAGGAAAATCTGTGTCATTTACATTTCTGCGCAGAAAATTTCCAGAAGCTAATCCGTTTCCCCAAAATTATTTTTAAAATGCCATATTCCTTCAGTCTGTGATACCATCTGTCAGAATGGAAGATTCTTTCCTGAAAGAAGGTGAAAACATCCCATATGGATCTAAGACTTGAGTTAGAAATCTGAAAGGAAGGGCCAAAATGCAGAGTCTGTTTCTGATAAAGCCTATGCTGAAAAATTGCTCTTCATTTGCTGACAGGATATACTTCAAAAGCATTAGACAAAATGAAAATGCACATTGTGTTGTTGGATATTAAATTTATTTTGTTCACAGTTCATTTCTATCTGTAGTAAAATGTTAAAGAAAATAAGGGTTCAGTTCATCCCCCATGGCATATTACGCCCCGTATACTGCCATACAAAGGAGTTAATATTTTTTCTGGGGATTTGCATCAGGAGCAACTATTACCCTGTAGGAACCCGTGAAGTGCATATTTAGCCACATTCTAGATCTAGTACTAGCCTGGAAGGGCTCTAATACACAAGAAAGGGACTACAGAGAGGAAAAAGTGACCACTTTATTTAATAGTAGCTGCTTCCCTTTATGGCCAAAGAGCAAAACACAAAAGGAGGACAGAAGAAAAGGAAGGAAAAAGCAGCTGAAACATCTGAAAGGTTGGTAAAAAGTTGCTGAAGGTTTTTCATAGCTTTTGCCTACAGAAGAAAGAAATTTGATGTTAATGAGTAAGGCAGACAGCAGTTGTCAAATTCCTAAGCACTTGAACCCCTTCCTTGGGTGCTAGATGGGAATGTAATTGCACAGCTAAAGAGGGCCTTCTACATAATTAATACAAATAACACATTTGCAAAATATGTCACTTTCTCCTTCTTGTTTTTTTTTGAAAGAAATAACTTATTCCCTGGAAAAAAGTCTGTCATTCTGGAGCATCTTTTTCACCATAATTTTAGCACATCTTTTTGACAGTTTATTAAAGTTTCAAGAAGTAGTCATGCAGATTAGCCTAAATATCTTATTTTGCCTTACCACCAGATTTCTGTTAAAACAGAACAAATCATTACATTCATTCATCATCATTTGGCTGTGAGGTTCCAGGATGCCAAAAATAGTAAACACTTGCGGAATCTACAATAATTGAGAGCAACAGTAAATTACATTTTAAGTGCTCATCAAGGTGAGAACAAGGCACTTCATGACTCTTCGTACATCCTTGTTAGGAATTTTGCCAAGCTAGAAGAATGCACAGGTTCATATAGAAGTTGCTAGCTCTAACCTTCCTATGAGTGCATTTGTGCTGTACAAACCCGGTGATTTTTTTAGAGATACCTAACCTAGTTTAAAAAAAAAAAAAAAAAAAAAAAAAAAAAAGAAAAAGTAGATTACCTTGGATGGAGAATTGTGCTAAAACCTCTAATATATGCTGCTCTTGTACTCCAATTTGATAATTTAAAATGCAGTGTGGATACCTGCTTCATTTCCTTTAGGGTTCAGGCAGGATGAGATGTTGCATTTAGCTGTAACTCGCTGGAAGAAAACTTCCCTCTGTAAGGCACAGCATCAACGTCTTAACATTGAATATTGCCAATAAAACAGCTGTTGCTTAGTTTGTCAACATATGCATATGCTATATAGCTAGTAGAAACACCATCATAGAACAACTGTCTGCTTTAGAAGTTTCACTTTCTTCCCAGTTCTGCCCTTATGCAATGTAATTCAAGGAGCTGAAAAAGTTTGCCTTTGGCACTAACTAGACACATTAGGAAGGTACAGTTTTTGGATTATCCTTTAGCTGGAACACCATCCCTTGGTCTTGCAAAATTCAGTTACCATTCTAGTTATAAAACCTACTTGATCTCCTCTTGCCGTAATAAATACACCAACTTATCCACAAGTAAATGAATTGTGTGTTGCTCCTTTGTGTATTCCACTGCAAGTTTTGCAAGTATTCCACTATGCCTGGAACCAGATAATTTTGGCCAGTGAAGTCTCAAAGGGTCAAAAATACATCTTACCTGTCCTTTTGTATAGCAACCAAGATGCCCACTCTCCAGTTCCTTCTTTAGTGTCTGTGGAACATAAAGAATAAAAGGGAGGTATCCTGTGTCTAAAAACTCTTGTTCTTATAGAAAAAAGTATCTTTTTTTTTTTGGTCTTCTGATTGCTCATCTCTCTATATTCTGCTGCAGGTGGCTCCAAAACAGTATAGCTGAGTGGGGCTAATTATTACTGTAATAATTCAGTAATAATTACTGAAAGACTTTATATAGGAGGCATCCAGGGAAAGCACATGCATTAGAATACAATGGTTTGTAAAAATGTGTATGAAACTCTGTGTTACACTGAATGCAAATTGCATTTCTAAGCTGCACAGGTCCTTCTTGAGTGTGGTCATATATTATCAGGTGACTTAGATAAATCTTGGGAAAGCATAATAGACACAGAGATCCACTTCGAGATACTCTGAGTGGAAATTGCTTCCCCTTTCATTCTCTCAGCAAAGGAGACAAACGACTTTAGAAAAAATTTTGAAAGGTTTTGTCCTATACAGATAAAAATCCAAGGCCTCCCACATATCTTGTTTCTTCTCTTTGCAGTTGGCATGGTTTGGTAAATTATTAAGTTGGGTGAGTTCTGAAGCTATTGAAACTAGAAATATCAGGCAGAAATGTTACCACAATATATTTTGGGAAATAAAATCTAGTATTCTCTCTCCCTGGAATCTCCCATCATTCTTCCTATTGTCTAAAAAAACTGATGGACGTCATGTTGGGAGAAAAAACTGACAGAGAAAATGGTAACCATGAGACAACACTACAGGCATCTGAGATAGTGCTGGATACTCATGTGTATTTAATTAAATCCACAGGTTTCTAAACGTCAACTGAGTTCAGTGAGACCTATTAGTAGAAACCGGAGCGTATGCTCAGAGCTCTGACTTAGCAAAGGCACCTTTGGTGTCCTGGAAAACACAGCTGAGTGAGAAAAAAGTTAAATTCAGACATGCTAACCATCTACTTGATCTAATGAATAAATTGTTGAGAGTGATGACTGAATGTAAAACAGAAATAGGTATGTTCAGTCATTTCAGGTTTAGAATAAATATTTATGTCTAATTTTTGTCTGAGTTTTGTTTTGGAGAGGAATTGGAAGGATCAGAAAGTTTCTGCTATCAGTTATTCTCTCTCTTTCTTTGTTGACAATGAGACTCTAATGCTGTTGTGCCAGTATGTATTGGGTTTTGAAAATGAAATCTGTGACAAAGAAAAAACGTTGTTATAAAGATGCAGAACAGCAGAAATAAACCTGGTAGCTGTTTACTTGTTATGATGGGAGACAAACTGTTACGAATCTGTACAAACATTTTTCACAGAGGTATAGGAGAGGGAAGACAGATCCAAAGGCTGTCAACAGTCCTGTCAAACAGGATGTTACCAGATAGTGATTTTGGTGACAAGTAAGTAGAAAGTATATTACCCCCTTGAGCCTTTTGATGCATCTGAGGTGAATCCTAAGAGCAGTGTGTCCCAGTGGGGCATCAGGATCCACAGGGGCCAACAGGGCAGCACATCATCAAACATGACCCATCTCACTGCCCCCACCAAATGCAAAACATAGGGTGATCCCCAGGCCATAACTATTACCTACTCATATAATATATCTCTAGCCTCAAGTCCCAGCTCTAGTTCAGAAGTTTTGCTGGACTCACTTTACCAACACTCACATTGCAGCCAACTCCTCTTTGTAAGGCACAGGGAATTTCATAGAACCACAGAAATGTTGGTTGGAGGGGGCCTCAGGTGGCCATCTAGTCCAACCCACTTCTTGGTGCAGGGCTCTCACCAGTATTAGGTCAAACAGCCTTCATTTTGTCTAGCTAAGTCTTGAACACCTCCATGGACACAGATTCCACAACCTCCTTGGACAACCTGGCCAAGTGCTGCACTACCCTCCTCCAGAATTTTTTCTTCATGTGCAATTTTCTTTTCCCAAGCTTCAACTTGTGGCCATTGCCCCTTGTTATATCATCTGGCACTACCAAGGAGACTTTGGCTGCATCACCTTTGCATCACCCTTCAAATAGATATAAGCAGAAGCCCTTAGTTTCTTGTTCACCAAGCTATATAACCTCAGTTTCCTCAGGTGCCATTCATGGTAAATAGTCTGTGGCCCTGATCATCTTTGTAGCCCTCCATTGGATGCTCTCCAATTTCTTCTTACCTCTCTTAAACTGGGAAGTCCCAAACTGGATGCAGTATTTTACATACAACCTCACTGCTGCTAAGTAGAAGGGAAGAATAACTTCCATTGATCTTGTGGCCAGAGTCTCTTAACATAGCGCAGTATATAGTTTGCCTTATTCAGGAAAAGAAACCACTGTTGGCTTATCTCCAACCTGGTGTACACCATTACCCTCAAACTCTTTTCAGCAGTGCTTTAACTCAGCTAATCCCTTCCTAACCTATGTTGATGCATGGATTCATTTCTCCCTAGGTCCAGAACTTTTCACTTTTTCTTATGGAACGTCATGAGCTTTCCTTTGGTCTAGTGCTAAAGTTTATTGCAGTCTCTTTGGGTAGAGTTGTGACATTTGTCATGGCCACAGTTACTCCTTCCAGTTTGTTTCATCTGCAAAATTTCGAAGTGCAGTTTGTGCTATTATCCAGGTCATTGAAGATGTTGAACATTATGGGTCCCAGCATGGAATTCTACAGTACTGAACTTCTTACTGCTTTCCAGAGGGACATTTAACCATTGATCATTGTTGTGACTGAATCCAGTTAATTTTCAACCCACATAACTGCTGTTTTCCCAGCACATAATTCCTTAGCCTTGGGAGAATGCCAAAAACCACAATAAAGTCAAGGCAAATTCTGTACACCACTTTCTCTTGTCATATACCCAGTCATTAAATTGCACAAAGATAACAGATTTATTATGCACACTTTACTGTTGGAAAGTCCATGTTGAGTATTCCTGATCACTTTTTTTGTCTTTCACTTGCTTGGAAGTGGATTCTAAGAGCATGTGCTTCTCGATCTTCCCAGGGACTGAGGAGAGACTAACTAGCCAACAGTTCCTTTGATTCCCCTTTTTGCCTCTCTTAAAGATTAATGTTTCATTTTGTTTTGCTTTGTTTTGATTTGTTTCTTCCAGACAACATGATAGGCAGCAGCCTTACAAACACACCAATCAACTTGTTCAGCATCTGTTAATAAAACTGATCAGCCCCATGATTTGAAGTACACCTAACTTCTACAACCTTTTGTTCTAAAAGCGAGAATTCCTTCTCTTTCCCAAACTTTGCTGGCACACACAGAGGTCAGTCCTTTAGCATTTTCAGTATTGTCCATGACCAGGCTGTCTTCCCCCTCCATCAGCTTCCTTTCATTTTCCCTGACATTTTCTTTGCAACTGGCATAACTATACAATCCCTACCTGTTTACCTTTGTGTCTTTCACCAGTCTTAGCTCCAGCTTTCCTGGTCTTGTCCCTGGGTGCCTAAGCAATTCTTCCATACTACTTCTTTGTTGCCTTGTTGTCTTGTTGCCTATTTTGTTTTTCCCAGCTCTTGTTATGCAACTGTTGGAGAGTTGCATGCTTAGCCAAGCAAGTAATTTGCCAAAATTACCAGTGTTCCTGCACAGCAGCCTGAGGACAGACTTTTTAGTAGGGCCTGTAGTGATAGGACAAGCGGTAATGGTTTTAAACTAAAGGAGGATAGATTCAGACTAGATATAAGGAAGAAATTTTTTACAATGAGCATGGTGAACACTGGAACGGGTTGTCCAGAGAGGTGGTAGATGCCCCATCCCTGGAAACATTCGAGGTCAGGTTGGACGGGACTCTGAGCAACTTAATCTAGTTGAGGATGTCCCTGCTCATTGCAAAGGGGTTGGACTAGATGACCTTTTAAGGTGCCTTCCAAGCCAAACCATTCTATGATTCTGTGATTAATTCCTGAGCTGTCTTTAAGGTCTCTTCAAAAATCAGCTAGCTCTCCTCGACTTCCTTCTCCTTCATGGCAGCTTCCCAAAGAATTCCCAAGCAACATCCTGAATAAGATGAAATATGCACTTGCAAAGTCCAGAATCCAAAATTTGCTGCTTGCCTTCCCATTTCACCTCCAGGTCCTTAAGTTAATCGTCTCAGAGACACTGCAACCCAAGCTGCCCTCTGAGACTGCCACCAGGTCTTCCCTATTTATGAGTAGAGCACTACCCTGGTCATCCCTGCCAGCCCTTGCATTAGGAGACTGTTACCAGAGTAGTCCAAGAACCTCCTGACTTCCTGCCTAATGCTGTGTTTCCCTTCCAGCAGATGCCCAGCTCATTGAAATCCCCCATAAGGACAAGAATCTCTGAGTAGGACATGTCTGCTAGGTGGGATGAGGGAGAAAATCTCATTCACTACACCCTCTGGGTGTTACCCCCACATCCCTAGTCTTCCTTTCCCCTCTGATCTTGAAAGAGATGCTCTCAACAGGCAGGCCTCTAGTTTCATACTTTAATTCCGCATAAAGGAGATCCTTAACAAAGAGTTCCACTCCCCCTTCCCCCTGTTCTTCCCAAGTAGCCTGCATCCACCTGTATATGTGTTCCAGCCGCAGGTGCTGTCCCGTCAAATCTCTGTGATCTTTACCACACCATAGCCCAACTCAGGGTCCTGGATTTCAGATGTTTTTAGGCCATGGTGGTGTTTTTCTTTTTAATTATGAGCAATCAACAGGAGGAGGGATTATTCCACATCAGTTTATTTNGATCCCAAGTGTTTGGTTACATGACTGCATGTAACAAGAACACGTGGTTAATGGGAGACAAAATTTGACATGGTTATAAGCTACTGTTATTCTCTATCCATTACCAGAGTTCCTAGAAATACATTTCATGCCCAAATACAAGGAAATTTTTTACCTACCAATTACATCTGACACAAGCCAGTGTGTGCATTACAGAAATTCTAGAAGAATCTGTGCCGGCTTTGTGATATTCTGTAAATAATTTTCATCTATGTAGCAACTGCACAAATATTACTTATAATGAAACTATCTGCATGGACAGAATAGGTAATTTTTGCTATTGTCATATAATTCTGTATTCAACTATTTGACTTTTTTTTTTTTTTTAACAATGGTAGAAGTGCAATTACACCATTCCTGGAGAGCTTCAACTTTTCCCCAAGGATATGAAATATTTCCTTGGCTAATATAATAATCCAAACTGATGTCTGGTCCAAAAATGCCCATGAGTAAATATAGTTTATCTGCAAGAACTGCCATTGAGCCTTTAATAATCAATGCCATGTTTTTTACTGCCAATCCAAAAAGAGGAGGCTCAAGGCAAGACAAGCTCTCCATTCTTTCCAAAACCAGGGTGACAGTAGAAATGTGGCTTTAGATGAGCCTACTTGGAGCACCAGTTTCAGTTTCTGCTACCTCTGGCAGCCATGTAATAGATGTTCAGGGCCAAATACCACAGGTGACAGAACATTTGGAAACGGTCCATGTAAACTTAGTACAAAATTTTCAACTTATCGTAGAATAAGAAGGGGGAGAACGAGAGCAGAGCTCCTGCCATAAGCTCTGAAAACGCAGGGAACTTATCAGGTGAAATAATTTAAATTAATATTGATTAGTTTAATGTTGGCTTAGAAGAAAAGGACAGTATCACCTGGTAAACAGTCCAGTTTACTTAGTAGATGTCACTATGTTTTCCTTGGAGGTGTCCCAAGAATTGGCTAGGGTGAGCTCCACTTTGTTGATTGGATCTGGCACAACTACGTACTGTAGTAAAATAAGTTTTGTGTACACTGAAAATTCAGGCTATATCTAAGCTGTGAAGCTCTCATGGTGATGATAGACACAAATTTTCAGTGTCTATCATCAAAGAAATTACAGTGCCTTAAAGTAAATAAATCTGTATTTTATCTGCCTCGGGAGTAGCAGGAAAGTTATAAGACTGTAATAATTTACAAATTAAATTGAATTAGTAATGTAGAAAAAGACAGAAAGTGTTCTGTTATGTGAAAGTGCCGATTATAATCCAGTCTTTATTTTTTTGTTAAGATAAGGGTATTCTAAATACTTATCTAGATTTTACAAGTATTTCTTCAATCTGCAAATTAAGCAGAAAACAATCACAGGGAAATAAATAATGTCTAGATGCCATTTCAATATTTGTAATTTAATGGACTTTCCAAAACGAAATTACAAATATACATGAAAATAGAAAACTTTTAATTAGCTCACTGTGTAGTAGTATAGAATTACTCCTTTGTTATAAGTGAATATGTCTAGGAAAAATGTTTGGCTCAGAATGTAGTTTAGCTGAATCTGTGTGGCTCAGTTTTAAATCTTTTACTTTTCTGTGATCCTTCTCCTTTTGTGTGTGTGTGTGTGCATGTTGCTCAACTCTTTAAATTTTAATTTCCGCATTGCATTAAAAGATAGGCACCTTTTTCATTATGCCATTTTCCTTAGTTGCTTAGAAACCCAAAAGGGAGCATATTCCCTATTATTATTTAAAACAACTCAAAAACCTTGGGTCCTATAGGGACTTCACTGTCACACTCATTCATGTTCTACTGTGAGTGTCAGGTGCTAGTTTTGGTATGCAACAGGAAATAGAAATCAAGCATAATCAAGCAGCTTTTATACAGCTTTTTCAGTGCAACATGATTATAAATGATCTTGAATATTATACATGGAGAGGTCAATTCATTATCTTAAATCAAGACTAGTAGTTACGGTGATACACTACCTATTTATCTAAAATTCTATTAAAACAATATTCTTTCTGCCAGAAAATCTGACTTTGAAAAATCCATAGTTTAAGCAACTATCTGAATCATATAACAAGACTCAATTACACCAGGTGGTATTGACTGATATATTTGGTAATGTAATAAAGATGCCAACCCTGACAAAATTTGTTAGTTTGAAAACAGGGCAAAATGCCATTTTATTACAAAGCTAATGAAAAATATTGCTTACGGAATGATGAGACCCATCAAGTAGATTTATAGCATACATTGTTTGTAAGATCTCAAATATTTCAAGAAGATTGGAAGGCTTATGCAATGGGCGATATGACTATTGTCTCTGCAGTATAATGAACACAAGAAAAAGAAGAGGGCCAAGCTCTGACGTTCAGACTTGCATGGTAGAGGACTAGAAGCTTTCGGTGTAGTAAAGCTCTTAAACAGAGCATGCTGCTTCTTGAGCTTATGCAGGCACCGTCACGGCTGGACCACCACCTGGATGTTTTGCAAGCTCTACAATTCAAAGAGATATTGCTTAGGGTGGGGG
>WAAD01042365.1:38798-57059 GCA_013389945.1 Fregata magnificens
GTGGGTTAAAGACTGTGAGTCGGATTCAGTGAATCCAAATCCCAGCAGAAGTTTGGCAGAGGGCTGAGTTGGTTCCTGGGATGCCAGCATTAATGGCTGAGGGCCAGACACTAATCTGAGATGCATGGCACGTGTCGCCTCCTATCTCGATTAAGCCACGTCTGTGGCTTGCACACACAATGCATAACAGCAGATTTTCTAAGGCATATGCTGCTTCCAGTGCGATACGTCTTAGTTTAAAATCTGGCCTGTAAGGTACGACTATTTCTTTTCTTTTTTCTTCAGTTGTTTGATGAAGAAATAAAAACAAAGGAAAAGGAAAGTAAAAATTTGTTAACAGCACTCACCTTGTTTTACTCCTCTGGCTTCTTCTTCATCTCCTATTCCCCTCCTTCCAAAGAATTCAATCTGTACCACACCAAAGATGCAAAGAAATTAAAGCAATGATAGAAGCAGCACAGGAAGATTATTTTCCTTCATTTGTTCTTCAGTATATGTGAGACATGACAGGATTCTATAAACTCGCAAGTATTTACTCTTTAAGCTAATTCTGCAGTGTTGTAAAACAACATGCAAACTGCAGGCTAGAGAGAAATAAGAGAGTCAGCATAGCAAAACTCGATTAGAAAGTTTGATTTGATTATCTGTTCCTTATTTGCATCACACTGCTGTTTCACTCAGAGCTACCTGACTGGAATATTTTCACTGCAGTCTGAGTGTGGAAACTGAAGCTATCGGCAGAATACCAGGCTGCAGGAAGCACAGTGTTTTACGCTGGAACATTCCGGCACGCTAACTGCTGCTTTGAAAATCATACTCCAAACATTTTTTTGCTTAATTTTGTCTCTTGGTTTCTATGGAAAACGTCCAGAAATGATGTGGTTGAGCCTGAAGATGAGAAATAGGAGATTGAGAGGCTGAAAGGTACCGTACGAGTGGATTGATGCAGTGTCGTAATGTATTGGCCTTGAACTATATGAACTTGATGGTGAATTCAGCCAGATTAAGGAAAGTGAAAATCAATCAGTTTCTGATGGCTCTAAAAGTCACAATAAAAGGGAAGATGGTTGTGTATTTATTGTCTGAGAGCTACACAGAAGACCCTCTTGTGCAATAATAATTAAAAAGGCTCAACTAGAGAGGTTAGCCTGAAAAACATGGAACAAAACCACCTGACCTTTCTGTCCCTAGAAGAAAGCCCATTAGCTGAATGATTGATTTTGTGCTTAACTTTTTTCTTTTTCTCTTTTTTCCTCAGCATGTATTTTTCCTCTTGGTCTCATTCTCTACATTACATGAAACACCCCAAAGTATTTTTAGCCATTGGATACTTAGCTCAAATTGAGGAGGGGTAAGTGGGAGGCTAATTAAAAAGTCCTGTCATACTGAATTTTGCTTTCAATATGCTACTTTTAGCGCTTCACATTCTAGCAGGACAAGCATCAGAAAATATACTGCTTTCAATTATTTTTTAAATAAAAGGAAGAATCTGTATAGATTATGTATCGAGTTTAAAAATCATGTGCCTATTTCACTGATACATGACCACCAAAAATAAATAAAAAATTGCAAAAAAATGAGACCCCCTCTGCTTCTGAAGTGTTGTAACAAAAAATGCTCTTTGCTGTCACTGGCCCCGACTTTGCATAAACCTCTCTCTTGCACATTGGAATCATATATAATGTAGATGAGATTGGTAGGACCAGAAATCTTAATTTATTTATTGTATAAGTGTAATGCCAGCCACCTCCTGTTTTCATTATACCAATCTAATGCCAGCCATTTCCTGTTTTCATTAGACCATTGTGATGCTAGACTCCTACTGTTCTCATTAGTGCAGGACTGTGTAATGGCAACCACCTCATGTTTTCATTATAACAAAACTGTATGGTGCCAGCTGCCACTTATTTTACTTTACAGAATAGCATTTGAATGTAGTCCATACTCTTTCCGAGAGAATATATACAGAGATGTCAAGGACTTTAGAAGTCTAAGGCCCCTAAGAAAATGTTGGGAAACACCCTTTCTGACTATATTGTTGCTGGAAGAATGGCAAAGAAATTATATAGAATATACAGAGAAGAGGTTAAGGCTGGGGTTAAACTGTTGTGGAACATGGTTAAATTCTAGCAGCTACCTTTCTGATCCATGACCTATCTGGGCTTCCAGAAGAAGATAAAAAGGTGGTTGTAGTAGTTCAAGGTCTGGATTAGACTTCTAGGGAAATCCAAGTTAAATTCCTGGCTCCAGCACATATTGCCTGTGCAGACTGCAACCTATAAATTCTCAGTCTTATTACTCCAGCTGTGACTGGTCTGGAGATAATAAGATTTTTTCTGTTCAAAACCTTGTTTTGTTTTGTTTTGTTTTGCTTTGCTTTGCTTTGCTTCTGTATTATCTATGCAATACAAATTATTTCACTACTTATCAGTAGTGCTTAAAAAGAAGCTGTGACTCCTTCTCTGGGATCTCCAAATTCTATTGTAATGATATTAAATAGTACTAAGAACTGCCTGATGACACAAAAATTGTCCATTGAGAGATCTTAAAAATGTAGCTTCTTTGAAAGCTGGAAGGGTTCTGTTGCTAAGGTGCAGTTAAGTTGTGGTTACATTCCAAAGGATTATGACTGTTTTAGTTTTTGTAGTAGGTACCAGAATAAAACCCCCCTCTATTTCTATAAGGAATAAAAGTATAAGATGTTGTGAAAATATTTTTACTGAAAAGTTTTCTAGTTATTTACTAAAAAGTTTCCATTTAGATGCTCAGGCTTCTGCTGGTATTAACATTATAAATCTCAAAAAGAAACTCAGTGTCATTGCTCTGTAAAGACTGTGTAACTGCTATGTGGATGTCCTGTAATATCATTGCAAATAAATATCTGGTTTACGTAAGGGGACTGTGGCCGCAGGTCTATAATGAATGAATGAGCTGTGTTTTAGTCATGAGGCAGAGCCACCACATCTACTGGTACACACACATCTGCTGTCTCGGTTCTGAAGCCTTGGGAGCTTGAAGTGCTTGCTATCAGGACCAGAAAAAGCACCACAGTGAAGGCCCTTATTCTGTACCTGACCAAAATTATCAGTTCTGCACAGTGACATTGGTTTTAATTATTCATGTGATTCCAGCTTGTCATGTTTTATCTGTTGTATGTTTTAAAGATTTATAGCTTCACTGTAGCTTGTGAGGAAAGGAAAAAAGCTCTGTGGACAGGTACCACGAAAATACAATTTTACTGTTATTATAAATACTGGTACTTATATTCATTTTTCTGGAATAAAACAGCTCTTCAAAAGTATTTTTGTTCCACTCTTCCAGTCTTGATGGAAAAGTTGTGGTTTCAAGAAAAAGAAAGTGTTCTTTGTCATTCTCAGATTGCTGTATTATTAACATCACTGAATAGAGTAATTGACAGATGTGTATAAGTTTTGTTAAAATGATTAAAAGCTCTGCAAATCATAACCTGTCAGTGTTCCCTGGGAAACAAAGATCTTTCCATCTGTTAGGGGACTCTGAAAATGAATGTAGTGAGTCACCTTTAAAATGACAGCTGTCACCCATAGGATTTGAGCCTTGAAGGAAGTGCAAAAATATAATGAAATACATATAAACCGTCGATCAAAAAAAATCCTTAATTTGTTATTATTTTTATCACCTCACTGTGAGCAGGGTACAATAGCTTGTAATTTGTCTGTGATCTCTAGTGTCTGGATTACGTCCAAGTCAATAGGAAGATAGTTATGTTTAGTGATGTTACAGTTTGATAAGGCACTATATGCCTGCATATATTTTTGCACATTCTCTGTCACAGTCTTCACAATGAATAAAATTTTACGAGGATAGTGGCATGTGATAGCAGCACATTTGAAAATTACTTCTTCTGAGCTGTGGAAACTCAATAAAACAGAAACTGAGGGATGGAACTGAAGGAGGTGGAGTGGTTGGTGCACTTTCGGTTCACCTGCAAAGATGGTACACCTGTACTCCCTTCCCCTTCAACATTTAAATTGTTTTAGTAAAGGTAAGTGATTTGTCACTCCTTTGCTTGTACCATTGTTTCCCCTTTCTGATGCATTATCTGAACTAAGGCAGGTGGAGTCATAACATTTTCTGTGAAATAAAATGCAAATTCTGCTATGCAAATGGACCGTTAAGAACTGAATTAGATTAAGCAGTGGTGGTAAATCAGCAATTATACTGCTTTTTTTTTTTCTTTTTTCTTTTTAAATAGCAAGATTCCAGCACAAATAAAATCCAACAAGTCTGCAACACATGTTTTAGATGGTAAAGTTAGTCACCACTAGAAGAGAAATCCTGGGGCTGCTGATGTGCTTTACTGAATCTGGTATACATTTTACCACCCCTCTGATGCAGTCTTTAAAACTAAGGATGCTGAGCAAAGTGCTTTGAGTCAGCTGGTAACACAGTATATTAATTACAGCTCATAATAACTTCCATTTTTACATAATTGTTGCATAGTTGTGCATGCTATGCCAAATAAAATCCTCAGTCTGAGCTGGTGATTGTGATTAATATTTATGTTGCTGTTAAAAATAAGCATGCTTTTAGCTTCATTGATGTTGAAGATTTTCTGGGTTATTTATAAAATGAAACAAAAATAATAATTCAAGAAATCCCCAAACTGAGCAAACAAGTCGTTCTTCAAATACAGTTCTAGCTGAATTTTATCTGGCTGTAAAAATGTATTCTGTGCTAACCAACACATGCACTGAACAAGGATTGGTCTTTCTCCAGACCACCCTTCAAGGCTTGGAAATGTGGACTAACATTTTCTAGTATGCCTTACAAACACTCAGGATGAAGGAAATAAAGAAAGTGAATGAGGAGAGCTGGCATCCACTTACAAGAAGCTATGGGATTCAAGATTTGGCAGCAGCACCTGGTGGCTCCTCACAGTTGAGTGTTGTCATTGCCCACAGAAGCTTGAATTTCTTCCAGGCAGGAGGTGATGTGAACAGCACCTTAGACTAGAGGAATTACTGGTTATCAGCAGAGCTGTCTCAGGTTTACATTCTTGATCCCACAGTAAGCTTGGCAAATCTCCATGGAAGCTTTTTGAACAAGAGCACTTGATTCAGATGTCCTCCAATTATTCCTACTTCTCCTACTGTTGCAGTAATATGGTGGTTCCCTGACATTTCACCTCTGCTAAAGGGATAAGAAGTAATAGGAACTGAGAGTCTGCACAAAGCGTCATATTCTCTTTCCTCCTCTATCTTGATTTCTGCCTCCAACCTCAATAACTTTTGTAGTTGTAGCGGTTTTAAGTCTTAGCAGTCCAGAAAAGATTATTAATAAGTGCTGGAGAATGAATCTTTTTAAAAAGGTGATTTCTTTGGAAATTAAAGCACTGAATGTACTTACTAGCATTTTACAGGCTTTACCTGGGTTTCTAGATCTTCCATTCCTCTCTTATTTTAGTCCATTGGAACAGCTGTATTTAGAAAAAAATGATGGTGTGTTTATAGTCATCAACAGCATGACTCAACTGAGTTGCGGAGGAAAAAGTGTCCATGAACAAGGTTATACTTGCCAAAGACTATTACTTTTTCAAAAGGTAATTGTCCTTTTCCTTTTAAAGGATTGCTGTGTCTTACTTTGATATGTACAAAACGATTAAGGCAACTAAATAAATCCACTTTCTAGCCACATTGCATCCCTAAATGAGTCAACTAAACAGACTCTGCTAAGGTAGCATTGGAGCGAAGAGTGGCAGAGAGTTGGTGTATGCCAGGGAGTTTGGTTCACTTACACTGGTGCATGGAAGTGCAAAAGTTATTATGGAAGTATAATTACCAATCTCTGGTGTCTATTCCAGAAGAAGACAGCACGAAAGAAGCCCAGAGTCTGGACAGCGCTCTTGTTCTGGAGCTTTCCACTACTACAGACTTTGAACTAAGGCAAGCCTCAATGTTTTTAAGAAGCTTATCTTGTGGTCAATGATAAAGGTTTATTAACAGTTGTTAATCTCTATTCTGAATCTCTTATAGCACAAGGGTACCATAACTTTATTAAAATAGTTTCACATGTATTCTTTTCTGCTGTATTTACTGTATTCATTTGGTGTTATACAAATCCTTATTAAATGAAATAGCAGTGGCTTATATTCATTTTGTTCTCGATTCAGAATGAGGCACAAGGGAATAGAAAATCATTCCTATAGCCGATACGGCTTTAAGCGTAGAAACTCAAAGGGTATTCAGAGTAAATACGATATCTCATCTGGTCTAAGAGTCCCTAAACATGTACTCATAATGAAATACATTGTTATGAATGATATTATAGTTAGAAGATATTAAATGCATTAGTTAGTTATCCAGAATGTACATATCAGATTATTTTTTTTCTCATAATTTCAGTAAAAAAATCCAAAAAGAAATAATTTTCACTAAAGATGAAATAGCTATAAGTTTAGTTATCAAGGAAATATCCTGATTTAGAGCTGACTAGTTTACCAAGTATGATACTCCTTTCAACAGGATCTCTCACTGAACTCACAACAACGAATGAAGAATTTGTTCATAAAAAGATAAGTGTTTTAACTGGAAAATAAAAATAGTGTTTTAATATAGTTTAGCAACTTTAATATGATCAATTTTTAAAACAAAGAATTTTAAGAAATAAATGGTCTTATCTACAAATATTATGATTAATATTTTTTTAATTATATGGTATGGAGTATGAAACATCTTTGAAGACAGATGAGGAATCTGCTCTAAACTCTCTACATGAGATAAATTTGCAATGTAAAGCATTTTAAATGGACATATGAAAAGGAGGGAGTGGTGACTAATAAAAGGGGCACTTGCAGAAATCATTATAGCGTGTAGCAACATAAAAGATGCCTGTTGTAAAAGCATTAAAAAAATAGATGCAGGGAACATTTTCCTGAAGACAGTAATAACAGAAATAGATAATGTCATTTTCCAATGGTCAGCCAGGTATGGTGTTTCCATTTTAATGTTGATGCCGGCACAGTAATCCATTTTTTATCACTTTCAAATCAAACCACTGAAAAGAGTTCTGTATATGATTGCCCCTAAAATGATGGAAAATTTGCAGCTATTACAAAATGTAATTGCAGATTTGTTAAGGAGTATTTCTTCTTGCAAATATATTACAAATATTTCTTTACTGCACTAGCAATCAACTGATTTCCAGATGCAACTTCAATGTTGGTTTCGACTTGGAAAAAGTTGAGGCAGCAGTTCAGTAGGTGCACCTTAACAAGATTTCCATAGAGTTACTGTTCAAGGCACTAAATGCAATATGTTTTCAGAAATGGTATTTTAATTATTCCACTTCTCGGTAGGTCAAAATCTAAACCTGTTGTCCAATAATCTATGTTTCAAGCCATGTCTATACTCTTGCTTCTTACCAAGATAAATCACAGAATGTTTATGGACATTTTGGAGTCTTGTCCAAATAAAAGGTGTGTCTTGGTTTTGGCTGGGATAGAGTTAATTTTCTTCCTAGGAGCTGTTATAGTGTTGTGTTTTGGATTTAGTATGAGAATAGTGTTGATAACACATTAATATTGTTGCTGAGTAGTCAAGTCAAGGACTTTTCAGCTTCTCATGCCCTGCCAGCAAGAATCTGGGAGGGAGCATAGCCAGGACAGCTGACCCAAACTGGCGAAATGGATATTCCATACCATATGACGTCATGCTCAGTATATAAACTGGGGGGAGGTGGCTGGGGGGCAGTGACTGCTGCTCAGGGACTGGCTGGGCGTTGGTCAATGGGTGGTGAGCAATTGCACTATGCATCACTTATTTTATATAGTATTATTATTATTACTATTACTATTATTTTCCCTTCCTTTTC
Source organism: Fregata magnificens (assembly GCA_013389945.1). NCBI lineage: Eukaryota > Metazoa > Chordata > Aves > Suliformes > Fregatidae > Fregata > Fregata magnificens. Next base: position 46,650 of record WAAD01042365.1, read on the forward strand.
CGTCCTATTAAACTGTCTTTATATCAGCCCATGAATTTTACTTTGGTTTTCCCTGATTCTCTCCCCCATCCCACTGGGGCAGGGGAGAGTGAGTGAACACCTGTGTGTTGTTTAGTTGCCCACTGGGTTAAACCACAACATTCTAGCACAAAGAACCTAAAGGAGGGAACCATGTCAGAACACTATTTCCATTTTTAAAACTAACAAAGGGCCCACAATTTGACCAGCATATATTTAGGAGGGGGAAAAAAAGCCTTAAAAAAATATATTCAAAAGGAATTGGTCTCCCAATCAGAGAAAAATGTTTCCCCAAAACTTGAACTAAATGTTTTTGTGAGCCAGACATTATCGGGAACCATCAGCAATAAATAAACCAAGATACTGTGCTCTTTCCCTGAATCATAACATATGCATTATGGAATATACATCTCAGAAAATTCTTAGATGGCTCATTAATTCCCTGTTCCATTTCTGCGTGCACTACTGATAGTAAGGTGACCTTTCACAAATCAAGCAATACATACAGCAGAGAGCTGTCCCTTCTTTCTACTGGAGAAATTTCATTTTTAGGGAAACATTACTAACTGAAGAAATAAGCTTTCAGCTGCTTTCATGTCTTAGAGTCAATAAAGGATAAGGATAGGGTATTTATCCCATGAGTGAACACCCTGAAGCAGTTATACGTGGTTGGCTTAAAGGAGATCTAAGAATCTCTGTTTGACAGACTGGCCACTTTCCAAATGAGAAATCAATGACTCTGTATTCTGGGTAAAGAAAAGCCAGGATGGTTTATGACTTGTTCTACATATACTGTGGATCCAGCCAAGCTCTGAATTACACACAGTTGAAGACAACAACATCCCATGTCCAATGAGGCCTTCAGCAGCATAAGGTACATTCTGGCAGGACTCTGCACAGACAGTGGCTTGCTAGATTTTGGAATTCAGCCTGTAGAAAGACAAATATATGTAGCAGGCAAAAGGGAAGAAAACAATGGGGGTTTTCTGTGCCTAGGATAGCCAGTTAATTAGATGCAGGCTAGGGTTTTTTTTGGCAAAGAGACTTGCAGAAAACATGCAATGGGTAAAAGGTAATTCTGCCTGCAGGACCAGCACATATCTTCATAATACCTGTAGTATTCTGAACAAACTAAAATTCTATTTAGCTGTCAAAAGCAATGCCTATTTACTTAATTATTGGTAAATAACCCCAAACAAACAAACAAACAAACAAACCCTAAACCAACCCCCCCCAAAACCCAAAAAAATGTGCTGTGGAGGCTTTACACTATTTGGTAAGTCACTGCTACAGTCACAAAGGAGCAGACAGAAAGCGCCACATACTCTGAGGGATTGATCATGATACTCAAACAGAACAAAAAACGAACAAAAAAAAGAGGTTAACAAAAGTGTTAAATTATAACAACAAACTCAAAACAACCAGACATAGAACTTAGTCATATTTTCCCCAGCATTTTGTCACATTTACAGCAACATGAATAAAATTATTTACCTCTATTACTCAGGCTCTTAAGAAAGACACGTGTAAAAAAAACCCAAAAAACCCAACCCTTTGAACTCTTCAGATTTTTTTCTCCACTTGTATACTCAAGCAATGTTTTGATCTTTCATGTTGGGCTGACAGTCTTTGAGAACTTCTACCCTCATTTATAGTGCTTTTGGTGAACTCACACCAGTGTACTAAACCAAACTATCCTTTATTGAGCTCCATGTTTGTGCGAGCAAATAACAGCCTGTAGGGATTCAGCACATCAGCTGCTTAAAAGATAAACCTACCCAGCTTGATGAAAACTCTTCACCACCTTCCTGTTGAGAGAAAACGGTTGCACATTTCTAATAAATGAAGCAGGAACTGTCATTTTTTTGGCAAACTGATAACTAGCTGTAACAGCCGCATTGCCACAAGTTGCTTTTCCAAAGTAATTACCATCAGGCTCCCTGTGGTATGCAGTGTTTAACACATTTCTTCTGTGTTAATGAATGCAAAAGCAGGCAACACCACTATTAGTAATTGCTTTTTATTCGTAGTCCTCATTTTCCAGATAGGTCACATTAAACACAGCCATTAAACAATAGCGGTTGAGATAATCCATACAATGTATGCTGCTTTTGTTTGGTTTTTGTGTCATTCACCAGTCATTGGTGCAACTTTGAGCCGTATGGGGAGACAGGGCCTGATATAAATGTGAATGCCAACCTGTATCACAACTGGGCCAGAGAAGTCAAAACCTTAATCAGATTTCATTCAGTTACACTTCGAATCAACAAATCTTGATAGCCAAAACTCCCATTTGAATTAATGGAATAATAATCACTGCCTGATGTCAAAAGAAAGTAATTAAACAATAATGAGTGGGCGTATATTATGCTAGGCTTCAGACTCCTTCTTGACCTCAGCAATTTCCCTTCCATTGGACAGCAAGCAGCTTGAAAGTTTGCTTGAATGATGTATCTTGCTCCACTATGAGCAATGTTTGGCTTCTAGGGGTAACTTGGACTGGGATATCTATATTCTCAAGTGGCAAATCACAGTTCAGGAGAATCTCTTTCCTGATCAATATGTCAAGAAAAAAACAGAAAAAAAAGGTCTGATTTTGAGTCCTGATTTGATTGGCTAATTGTTTAAGGAACTCCCAGTTGCTGGCTTTCATCAGTAAGAAAAAAGATATAGAATGCCTTATTCGCTATTCACAGTGTACAGTACAATTTTATTAGTTACTTAACTCGCCTCCCTTAACTCCACCATTCTCTTTATAATCATGTGGCAGATATTTTCGTTCAGTCTTATAAAACACGTATGTGAGGGATGACAGAAATAACTCATAAACTTTACCTTTCATTGCTGCCTCTTTCTCCAGTGGTGATAGCAGATATACCATGGAGAAAAAAACTTTTTAAATTCTTTTGTGTGTAGTACTTTCCTTCACACACAATCACGTTAATTTTGACTGAACCAGCAAAACTCACATTGTATAAGCTCTGCTGGTTTATTAGTTCATTATGTATCCATTCTCAATTATGAAACAGACTTTTTAACCTGGGATATCCTTATTGGAAGCAGTATGCCAGAGATCTACAACACAAGGCAGTTGTCAGCCAAATTAAATGAAAGCAAGATTTCCTAAACTCTTCTATAAAGCTGCGAGTCATGAATTCTGAATTACCTCAGAGTGGTAAATAAATAATCACTACTAAATACAGATAATGTGTTAAACAGCTAAAGCTAGTAAATCACTAGTGACAGAGAGCCTTAAGGTAAATTCTTCTTACATTGGCACAGCCCTTTCTCAGAACGTTGTGGTTTTATGTTTTCAGAAACATACAATGAATTGTACAATTGGTTACTCAGTGTTAAAATCATTTATAAAATACACAAATCTCCATCACTTGACTGCATTTACATACTGGCTTAGATTTTGCTGAATAATGGATCTCACTGGCAGAGCTAAAGACTTGGTGCACAGACACTGAAGTGATGGGCACCACGGAAATACGTATAAAAGACTGATCAAACAATAAGAAATCCTCTCCACTATGGAATTTCAAGCTATCAAGCTATCAAGCAAAACCAATCTTGGGTCTCCTGGCCAAAAAAATAAAAATTATATAACACAGACAACACCACATTTTAGATACATAAATTGTCCAAAACATGGAGAGTAGCTTGATAAAACATGTACAAGATCCTTTTTTTACATGTAATTGTAGACGACTTTAACAGGAGGAGCTAAAACGAAACTGTCAGAATGGTTGTCTCCCAAAGACAATTCATTGTAGGACTGACTAGCTAAAATCACCATTTAACAGCAATCCCAACATCAAAACAGGCTGTTGGGTCAACTTTCTTTCTTGAACTGATGAAAACTATGGCTTTGTGGGATTTGAGATTGCCAACCTCTTTTATATGTTTGTATAGCATAGATTAAATTTAATAAACCCAATACAACATTTTTAAACAATGCGCCATAGTGGTATTTGCAACAGAGTATCTGATGTATATAAGGGACGAATCCTGAGCTAAACATTTTATTTTTCTGTTACTTCTTGTTCTGTGCAAGTTCATTTTGAATGTGGGCTGGTTTTTAAATTTCATCTGATGGCAATTTTGAATTTTTCAAATGCAATAAGAACACCCTTAAAAAAATAGTAAAAAGTAGAAACTATATCCCAAGTTATTTTGCAAATACTTTTCAGAACAAGTGAAAACCAAACTAAAAACACCCCCCAAAATAAGCAGTGTATATCTAGAACTGCAGTAAACAATTGCACATTTTAAAGAATCAGATAAAATACTGCCCATGCCACATTGGCACTGACGTGTTTTTCAACTCTATGAACTTAATAACAAAACTTTGAAAATGGTGGCATCTCTTAAGAAGTCAATCAAATATCCTACATTAAACAGGCTGGCTACATGTGTTTTTAGAAAAAAAAAAACAAGGAGGTTCCAGATGTTGGTTCGAGTGTAATTTCTGTTATTAAACATGGGTTTGCAATAGAAGCTTCTACAAGGACTTGCACATAACCATGACTGATGGATGTATTTGTAGGCCGTTCAGTTAGCTCCATCAGCTCACTCAAACACATTTTGAACAGATTATGTACTGCAGTACTTCGTAGACCATACATTAAACAAGAGACTTTGCTCTGAGGCACTGCTTCCCACAATCCATGGGGAAAAGGAAGCAGGAAAAAACAAAACTCATAGAGTTCGACAGCTACCGAGGCAACACTTGCCATTTACAATATAAGCCCAAATATTTTTGCAACACAACTATATATTAATTTAATAAAATACACAATATAGCTCTTATACACTCAACAATTTGGCTCATATGCACTGAATCTGCAATAAATCAATAAAAATATGTCATTTGATGTAAACACACTGAATCTTCTTACATTTGCACATTTAAATGATCATGTGATTTTTGTGGATGTCTAAGACATTTTCACTTTCCTGAGCTATTTTAGTGTCCACAAATGAATAAAAAAGTGTTAATAATGTTAATCTCTTTTGTGTATTACCCTTAAAGGTAATTTTTTTTTTCAAACTTTATTTTACTTCAGTGTTTTTAAAACTTACCGCTAACTATTTATAGTTTTGTTGGACACTAAAACGCTAAATAGATATTAAAATCTTTTTTTTTCTTTTTTATCAAGTGAATTAGCTTATGTGTGTGCAGGACAAGATGGACTATATCATTTTACATTTAACCTTAATATGATATGAAGTGTTTTACTAATGATCAGGATATGTTTTGTTGAATAATGATCTGGAATGGGGTTTTTTGTTTTCTTGTTCTTTTTTTTTTTCATATTTGTGGCAGATAACTTTGTACATAAATGTTTACCACAAATGAATGTTAATGTTTGGTGTCGCTTGGACTACTACAAGAACTCTTTTTAGGACTTTCAGTAGAAGCCTGTGGTGACTGCTGGAAATCCACCACAGATCAGAATTATTCAACCCTGTTTTTCTTGGGGTTTATACGTAAACAGTAAAGTCAGCATCAGCTATTGAGGACAGTCTTAAAGTATCAGACGTATTTCCATTCCACCTTTCTCACACCTTCCTATCAGATTGTCAAAATGGCACCGTCTTTCCTTCTTTCATTTTGTTCTTAGTGTACTTGACTCTGTCCTAATGAAAGTTTGGTCAAAATGAAACCAGTGTTATCTGTCAAAAAGAAAGAGCAGTGAAAAGAACATACTTGTGGGCACTTCAGATGTTCACTAAAAGCCTTAAAGCAGCATTGGTCTTCCTTCATTCCTGTAAATCTGTTACAACCAGGGGATTTATTTATTTATTTACTTTTAATCAGCAGAAGAGGAACGTAACTGCCAGCCTGTCCTTATTTTCCCCCTCACTTTCTGACGGCCACAGGGTCGTTTCCCCGACAGTCCTGCAAGAGCTTGTCTATTTCTCTCACAACTTCCTCGGCATCCACCGACTCCCTGCCTAGATCCCGGGCTGAACGATCTAACTGCTCCAGAACAGAGTCCATCTCACTCGAGTCTCGGCTCACTCGGGAATGCACATCTGCAAAGGCCCTAGCCATCTGATCTGATGCAATGAAGGGAGCGTCTTTTGACTGTTTACTAGGCGATAGGTACTGACTGTCAGTTGACAAGTACTGGCTGCTTGGTTCAGCCAAGGCTCCTGATTTCACTTCACAACCATCCAGTGGTCCTTTTGTTGAGGTGCAAGGCTCAATGCATGTCTTGGTTGGGCTGCTCGATGCTGAGGGAACCTCCTGAAGCAGAGGACTCAGGGCACGTTTGGCTTTTAAGTAAGGTTTAACATTGGCAATGAGAATAGTGTGCTCTCTCTTGTCTTTCCCAAAAGTACAAAAAGTCTTTTTCCCAGTGGGATTCACAGTTTCGTATGTCTCAGTCTCAACATTAGCTTCAACTGTGGGTACAAAGAGATTTGTGCGATAATCTGCATTCTCAGCCTGACTGGCTGCAGGGAACTGTGGCATCCAACACCTGTCAGAATGACCAAGCACTCTGCATTCATCTGTGCAGTTAACACATTCTTCTTGCTCTGTAAAACAAAGGAGAAAGAGAAAAAACTCTAATTATAAGTGGATTTCTTTAAACTAATGGATAGGCTATGATCAACACATGATGGGCTTACTTGACATCTGGTTTCTTAATTATGGAGAAAAAGAAGAAGCTATAATTAAAATATTTCAGGAGGATTGCATAAACCTGTTAGTTGAGGCAATAGATTTATTTAAGTCTGTTCTCTATGTATTAAAGCATTCACACAGCCCAGTGGAAGTATAAAGGGGTCATTAGAGAATCATTCTCAGTGGAATTGAGCTTCATCTGTAAACTAATCTGCTGTAGAAATCTGTTAGGCTTTGTTCTGTAAAACTCATCCTAGAAAAGAGTGAACAGTACTTAAGGAACTCAAAAGGCATTATCAGGATTAATTTTTCAAATCAAATAACTGAGCAATGACTGCCTTTCTGGAAATACAAACACTTCATAAAAATCAGCAAGCTGGCTTTTCATTTTTGTCACCTCTATTTCGTTTATAATTGTCATGTTGTGTGACAGTCGCAAAAGAAAAAGGTTTTCTTAAAAAGCCTACGTTTCCTGCTGAGAACAGAGAACTAGAATTTTCCATCAGTATGCATTAAATATAAGGCTGTCAAAAAGTGCATATTGCAATTTTATTAGACATGAGTATGGATCATGTAATCAGTTTTCCTCTTTTTTGTTTTGGTGCAAGTAGGTGAAAATGGATTTGCTCACTACATACAATTTGGAAGAATGACAAACTGTGACACACTATTTGAACTGATAATGTCTTCAGATAGTATTTCTATATTTTTATTTGTTTCAAAGAATAAGTTAAGTAAGATTTTTTTATTCACTACATTTTTAGAACATAAATTTTGATACTTCCTGTTCTACAATTCAAAGACATAAAGAAAATTTTCTGCTTTAAAAACCTTAGCTTGTCTGTCATTTTACACTAACAGAATACATTTGGGTCACCATTTACCATTTCATAATTGTACCCATAACTCTAACCCAATGCCAAGGATAAGAAAAATTCCAGAAATACCCCTTAAATCTGTTTTTTAGAAAAACACAACTCTAATCCAAGTTGCTTTCTTCTTCTTCTCAGTACTCTCTAGCCAATACTGATAGAATAAATCTGTTTATCATCTCTAGGTTTCAATCAGCTATACACTGGTCTTTAGCTATTAAGCATTTTCTTCCACAAATGGGCAGATGGGTTCAAATATTCATTTTATTTGAGGAATTTAGTATTTACAAAATGCCTGGAATTCCAGTCAGGCAAAAAACTATGAGTATACCGTTAAATGTAAGGATGAGACACGCAGAGAGAGGCACAACTGGTCTTCAGAAAAGCATAACATACTGTTGACCCAAAGATAGGGAAAATTTAAGTGATCATCGTCTTTCTAAATTAGAAAATAAATTCCTAGTGATCTTATAATATCACCACCAGATTCATGGACAGTTGCACTGCAGAAACCTGACACAGAAGAAACACCAAAGGATCTATAAGAATCCAACAGTGTAAACAGCTTTGATTGTTCACCTTCCTAAAAAGACATGAATAAATGTGACTTCAATTTAAATAAAATTCTGTTATGTCACAATGATCAATTAAATCAGGGTGAGATAATTTACTCAGAACTGATATCTGTTAATGATACAGTCACAGAAAAAGTGTAATTCTGTACACGTGCTCCCTTCCTTGAAGAGTTTAAAATCTAAGACTCGTGTAAGCCCTAAAAAAATATCAAAAGCAAGAGAGAATGAGATACAGGGAGGGGAGAACACAGAGTGATTTTTGAAGAAAATAATGTAACAGAAAGGCATTAAATATAAAATTCATAGAGGTGAGTCAGCCTCACCTCTGTGCCTGGTAAGATCATGGAAGCAATCTTTCTGGAAGATATATCAAAACATATGTAAGACAGGGAGGTGATTAGAGACAGACAACATGGCTTCACTAAGGGCAGGTTGTGTCTGTCTAATCTAGTGGCCTTCTACGGTGGAGTGACTGCATCAGTGGACAAGGAAAGAACTATGGATATCATCAACCTAGAATTTTGTAAGGACTTTGTTATGGTCCCCCACAATATTCTTGCTGCTAAATTGGAGAGATATGGGTTTGATGGATGGACTGGTAGATGCATAAGGAATTGGCTGGATGGCCACATGCAAAGAGTTGCAGTCAATGGCTTAGTGTCCAAGTGGAAATGAAGTGAAATGAGTAGTGTCCCTCAAGGGTCCACACTGGGGCCAACATTACTTAATATCGCATCAATGACATAGACAGTGGGATTGAGTGCACCCTCAGCAAGTTTGCAGATCACACCAAGCTGAGTGGTGCAATTGATTCACTAGAGGAAAGGGATGCCATCCAGAGGGGCCTTGACAGCCTTGAGAAGTGGGCCCATGCGAACCTCATGAGGTTCAACAAGGCCAAGTGAAAGGTCCTGCACCTGGGTCAGGGAAATCACCAGTATCAATACAGACTGGGAGATGAATGGATTGAGAGCAGCCCTGTGGAGAAGGACTTGGGGATACTGGTGGATGAAAAACTGGACATGAGCTGGCAATGTGCACTCGCAGCCCAGAAAGCCAATTGTATCCTCTGCTGCATAAACTGAAAGTGGTAGATTTAGATTGCACATGAGGAAGAAACTCTTTAATATGAGGGTGGTGAGACACTGGAACAGGTTTTGCAGAGAAGTTGTAGATGCCCCAGCATTGGAAGATGTCGAAGTCAGGTTGGATGGGCTTTGAGCAGCCTGATTTAGTGAAAGATATTCCTGCCCATGGCAGGGGGGTTAGACTAGATGATCTTTCAAGGTCCCTTCCAACCCAAACCATCTTATGATTCTATGACCTCCACGGAAAAGTAAGCCGCACACTGGTTTTAGTGTACAATAAAAATTAGAATTATCATAATGAAAAGCAAGAGTAAGAGAACCCCAACCCTGGGACTGTAACACAGTGACAGAACTGAGAAGAGTTTAAGGAAGAGATTTAAGTTTGTGGGGTTTGATTTTACTTCACTTGAATGAGATGGCATTGGTATGCATAACCATGGAGACAACATATGTGGTGACAATTGCTTAATGAAAAGGGAGCCATACAAATAAAGGGCATTGCTATATATCTCATTCCACCCATTAGTTCACCTCCACTAAAGTTCTCTGTATCTAGTTTTCCAAAGCTTCTACAGCACCAAGCAGCTGCTGCTTAAAACAGCCAAGTGAAACTGCTACTCTCCCTCTGTCTCAAAAAAAGGAAAACCTAAAACTCCACAGAACAAGCTAAATCAATGTATTATAAAAGGCACATGGGGCAAGAGCATTGGAGAGGAAGGCTGCAAGCTTTAGCAAGGGATGGGCAATAGTTAATACTAACCAGCTTTGATTACTTTTTATCACAGAAATCCAACAGAAATAAACAAACAAAAAAATGCCCCAAGCCCAATCCTTTCAATGTTAATTCTAGAACTTTAGATTTTGCAAATGCTTGCTATTAATTAATTGTGTTCTTTTTCTCTTCCTCCTAATCCTACAGAGTAGATTTGTGGCAAGCTCAGCCTCTAGCTTTAAAAATGGATCTATATAGTAAAGAGAAATAATAGGTGTTTTGTTTAGAATTTTCTCTAACCATATCTAAAATTATTTTTCTCTTTTATGGAATTCATGACAATGCTGAGTAAAAGTTTTCTGGTGCTTTTAAAGGTTTAGCAATTAATCAGCTTTCCAACTAACAGTTTTAGTTTGTAAACTGAACTATCCTTTGTATGAATTTTTGTAAATAATTTTGGTCCCTTTTTAACAAAAAATGAAAATAAAAACATGCTGCATGTTAG
>WAAD01042365.1:68320-80998 GCA_013389945.1 Fregata magnificens
TAACCACAGCAGAGTACTGGATACCTTGCAAAGATGCTAAATTCCAATTTTCAAGTTCAAGCCTACAGACCTTCTGCAAGTATTACCAAAGGATACGTTTAGCTTTTGCTTGACTAGGAAAATAAAAGCAAGGGAGCTTCATGAATCATAGCCATATTTATGTACCAGATTTTTCATGCCTACCTGCCCATTCTGAGAGTACAGAATTGCTAGCCTTGGATTTTGGAGTCAGACTTTAAGTTATCTGAGATGTCCAAAAGTAAATCATAGTATGTCACGTTTCTCCTTTCCAAGGACAAAATAAAATTTATTGATATAGAGCAGCATACCTGGAATTCCCACCAGTCACTGACTCCATTCTCAGAAACAATTCTGATCTCAAAATTCTTTTTTTAAAGGTTGAATAGGACTGAGGTCTTCCATTCATTAAGTCTGTGGCTTTCAACTTCAACCCAAATATTCCTTCTTTAAATAAAACCTCAGTTTAAATTTGGCATGTGCTTTTTGATTCAACAATGTTGAATTGGTATTTCTCAGAGAGTCAGACTGGGATGATAAACAACTGTCAACAACTTTGTTCATAAAACATCAGTCACAGTCCTCTGAAAAGCTGACGCACTTATTTAGCAATTAATTTTTCTTTAAACATAATCAAGTGGAAAACCAATGACAGTAATCCTGTAGAGTGCATCTGCATTATCAAATGTTCCCGTGATATATTACCGCAGCTACATTTAGCCACTATAACCTACTGGTCTGCCTGATATACAAAAATATTCAATTGCAGCTTGATGTTACAAACTGCCTTCAAAATTTTCATCTGCAGTTCATTGCACCTGCATAACTTCAAGTATTTCAGACCCACGCTGGACAGAGTAGTAAAGTTAATATTCACAACATATATTGGGGTAGATATTTTCAGGTTTAGAGCATGTTTTTTTCCATAGTAGAAAAAAGCTAAGGGCTATTAAATATAAAATAATCATAATAATTATATGAAAAAATATAAAACTAGCACAGGAAAATAAAGGGCAATTCTTTAATAGGTTAACCACTCTGAATAAAAAGAATTTATTATGTAAGTCTGATTTTCAAGTCAAAAAACAAAAGAGAAGAAAACATATATTAAATCTAAATGTTTGTGGAAAATGTCTTCCCTAAAGTTTCCTAGGATTAATTCATTAGAAATTACTTTGTTTGCAATCTTTCTTTGAAAAAATCATGTCTAAAGTAATATATTTATTTTGCTTACTGTAAAAAACTGTTTTATAAAACAATCAGCAAATGTTATCTTTGAATATAATTGCCTATTTAATTTCAAACAGGAAATCAAAGTGGAGTAAAAATACAGAATACAGCATTTCACACAGAGCAGGATATGTATATTTCTGTCACGCTTTATTTTCTACCTTTGTAGAGGAAAATACAGCATTTTCTATAAGATTTCAGTGTCACAGTTAGCCTGCTCTAGCTATGATGACAACATGCATCTTTGATGACATGGATGAATACATCTAAATTTCAAGTCTTCCTTCTAGCAACACTATAATCCTGTACAGAAGGTCAATGACAATCTGCCTATTAAGGCCAACTGTCTGTAAGTAGTAAGCAACATTTTCTTGTTAGGATTTTTCTCTCTGCTTTGCTATCTGATTTCTGCAGGGACATGCATCTATTTACCACACTAAATCCTGTTGTTCATCTTTTGCGTCTAACATATTCTTTGTACATTTCCTAGAGGCAGACAAACAGGAGTGGCGTTATTGTTAGCATTCTCCAGAGACACAGTCAATGGCGATCTAGCTAATCCCCTCCTACTTATTAATCAGCAATCAGTGTCTGCCAATAGGTCTTGGGAATCCCAAAAGACAATGTTTAAAGGGAAGGGTTAAATTCAGCTTGCTTAATGACATTCTCTGTTCCTGGGATCATTCATCATATTCATGGAATCTGTTCCATGGAGGGACCTAAGGCTGCCAATTAAAATAAATTAAACTAGATGGACAGCCATCCAAGTGAATGGGATCTCTGTCATGATCTGAAGTAACTTTATTAATCATGAGAAGCTATGTTGGTACAGACGGTTCCTTTAATCTGCTCCAAAGGCCCACATATTCCTTGCAGAAAGTTGCATTTGGGAAGTATCGCCTCTAGAGCTAAGGTCCCTGAGAAGCGATCGTATTAAGAGAAACCTGCTGGGGTACTTGATTTAACATTAAAGTGAATTTATCAGCTTCTCCCAAATTTTTGAGAGACTAATTGAATTATCAAAGGCTGCAATGGGGAATGTAGAGCATTCTGAGAACAGATCTGTAATATAGATAAAATCCTTAACTCGTGCCATGTGATTATCTTAAAATGTAGTAACAGCCTGGGTGCTAAAACACGCCCGAATTTAAGATTTCTTTTGCCTGTCGAAAGCCTCACTATACTCACCAAAATTATGGACAATGTCAAGTGTTTGGGACAGGAAAAAGACAAACTTATTTTAAAGCGTCTTATTTATTGTGTCCTCTTTCAATGTCTTCAGGTGTGCTGGGTGCTCACTAGGGTAAGTTCTATCAAATTTGTTGTTCAGCTGTTTACAGTATATATTTTAGCCTTTCACTTTTTATAGGCTTTCAGAAAGAATATACAATGTCCCTTATTTTCAGTGGGATCACACATGATTAAAATCAAACATGAATGCATCATCTTCCTGAACTAGGGCATATAATAGTGACAGAAAACTTGCCATTAGTGCAGGCATTAATTTCATCTGTGAAAATGCAACCTTGCCCAAAATTTTGCAAGATAATATTCTGATAATTTATTTTTTATTTTTAATTGTGTCTCTTTGATGTACATATAGGTTTGGAATTGTAGAACAGATCCTGACAAAAGAGACTACCGGATTGGGGGCGGATGAGTCCAGCAAAGTTACAGGACAAAGGCAATTTATTGTATCCCATAGACACTTAGTCAGAGATCACCTTTGTATACATACATGAACACAAACGTTCACAAGGATATTGTTGAATCTATATTATTGTGCTGGTTTTGGATGGGAGAGAGTTGGTGTTCTTCATAGTAGCTAGTATAGGGCTATGTTTTGGGTTTGTGCTGAAAACAGTGTTGAGAGCACAGGGATGTTTTCGTTACTGCTGAGCAGTGCTTACACAGAGTCAAGGACTTTTCTGCTTCTCACACCACCCCACCAGTGAGTAGGCTGGGGGTGCACCAGCAGCTGGGAGGGGACACAGCTGGGACAGCTGACCCCAACTGACCAAAGGTATATCCCATACCATATGGTGTCATGCTCAGCATATAAAGCTGGGGGAAGAAGAAGGAAGGGGGCATGTTTGGAGTGATGGCGTTTGTCTTCCCAAGTAACTGTTACGCGTGATGGAGCCCTGCTTTCCTGGAGATGGCTGAACACCTGCCTGCTGATGGGAAGTAGTGAATGAATTCCTTGTTTTGCTTTGCTTGCGCGCACAGCTTTTGCTTTACCTATTAAACCATCTTTATCCCAACCTATGAGTTTTCTTACTTTTACCCTTCCGATTCTCTCCCCCATCCCACTGCGGGAGGAGTGAGAGAGCAGCTGTGTGGTGCTTAGTTGCTGGCTGGGGTTAAACCACAACAATTACAGAGGCAAAGCTGTGTCTACAATACATATAATTTCATACATTTGTCACACAAATGTATGAAAAGTACTTAATTACCCTATTGACAATTATAAATGTAATTATTAAAGTACAAAAAAACCTTGTTAAAATTGAAAATATGAGAGTAAATCTCGTAAGACTTGCATGACAGAACAAAAGATACAAGACTAGCTTTGACCCTGTAAATCTCCTATGCTGCAATCAAGTGCAGTGACAACAAGCTGGAGGTGTTCACTGCATGAAGGGGTGAAAAGAGGTGATTGTAAGAAGTGTGAAGACAATTCTATATCTATAATGTATTCTTCCCAGAGTGCAAGGACATCTGTTAAAATGCTTTCTCTTAACAAGCAGCTTTAGAGATAACTTGAGTAAAAGCAGGTAAAGAATCACAAATAGAGGATAATTTAACGAGATGCTATAAGGCGTTAGAAAGGACATATATTGTAATCTTATTCTGTCATAGAAGTGTGTCCTGTCCCATGAATACAACTGGTGATAATTGTGAGTAATTAATAATTATACCAAGAACCACCTGCTTATATCTCATGCACAGAGCAAAATCTGTAGCGTTCTCAAAACGTGCTGGTGGTGGTTGCATTTTTCCTTCTCTTATGGAGACCTTCCAGAGGCATGCAGAATCCATCGCTCAATGATCAGGAGAAGCTGAGGAGCTGTTAGTTGTCTCTAATTTATTCTTCTAAATAGAAATTGTCTGCTTAAGGAATATGACAAGGGAAAGAAAAAGATAATTCTGCCCTGCATTAAATGCATGTATATTCTTTCTGTATTTGCAAATCAAATGTCTTGCCAGCCTACTAAGAGCCTCAGAAGTCAGACTGCTTGTCCCTGATTTTTGGAGTGTTATTTCACTGACAATTCCATCTTCTGACTTTCCATCTGCCACCAAAGGAAATTTTAACTTTTTCAAAACTCTGAATAGTTTTACACATTCACTGGCCTTTCACCATCTTTGTTCCACTAATATTCCTGGTCATGACAGTTTTGTCCTCCTTGAGCTTCTCCACAGGGCTCTTAGTCTCCTTGTGCTTAATTCTGTTCACTAGACCTGTTTCTGTTGTGCTGTCTACAAAGATAACATGCTAACAATAACACATAGTTCCATGAGCAACGGAACTAATTAAAGCCTATTTTCTGCAAATTTTTGTGTTATTATTGACTAACGTGTCTTGGAAGGCACAGTCTGCTTGAAGCTTTCTTGATAACTGAGGCATTGTTAATGGCTTTCTTCAGTCAGGAGTCTTCAGTGTCTAATAATCTGTGTCAATGGGTTTTCACTTACATTGGGCACTTATATAGTCTATTACAGCTGTCTATATCCACAAAATTTGTGGACACTTATTTTTGAGGCCTGTGTCCTTGGATAGGTACTGGTTCAGAAGTTACAGGTAATCAGGGAAACAGTCAGACGCAGATTGCAATTTCATGGAGTTATTTCTAAAAAAAACCCCTGAAAATGTATCTAAAAATCAAATTCTGTTTTTCCCTAACTGTTGTTGAAAGACTGATCTCCCTACATAGGATTTTTTTTTCTTGAATATGTGGAAGGCACCTAGGGGATCATGAACGCTACCATAAACTACTTATTGGCTAGGTTTTTCAAGCATCACTTTCTGGCCAAATCAATGTAAAATATATTTAAATGGCTTCTTGTTGAGAAGCAGATTAGCCTGATTAAAAAGATTCACTAATGTGTCCATGTTGATTCTGACACTGAACTAACTCAGGCACTTCCACCGGCATGCAGTACTGCTTTGTGCTGCTCACACAGACAGGTACATACAATTACACCTAACTAAGGAATGTAAGTGGGACATAGCCCCAGATTATGACACTTCTGTGACTCCAAGAAAGGTGTCCATATGCCATATAGGTGTCTAACTTCCCGTTATAGTACATGGAGACCTACTTAAGAGAGTCAATACCATGGGCACGCTAATGTAGATATTTACCGTTGATCTGAATCCCGTTGCTAATTAGGTGTATGCATGTGGACTAAAATTGCACTCCAAATGTCTAAAAACAGATGTAGGTTACCAGCTTTAGGCAGAAATACTTGAAAATACTTGGTTCCCTACCCTAAATACAGTCTTCTTTGCACAGAATTTTGGCAGTGATTATGAACAGAGCTGCAGAACTGATGTCTAATTGGATTCTTTGTGTTTCTGTGTTAGGAAAGTCCCATTTTGATTAATCGATCTTGCTACAAAAATGTGCTCTTTCTTTCACAGCAGTTTTCAAGGAAGCTGTTTTGAAATTTCTTGGAAGACATGCTCCAGCTTGTTGTGCCCAGCTGTGTTACATCACACAACAACACACTCACACATGATTAATGAAAACCATATCATTCTATAACAGTCAAGAAAGAACTAATTTAAGTTAACTTGCTTATATTCCTACCCCTTCCATAAGGAGAAAGATCTCCCAGTGCTACTTTAAAAATTCAAGCAGAGCTTCTGTACTCTCACACTTGGAGCAAAGGACGAGAAAGGTGAAATTTCAAGAGCTTATAGGACAAAATTAACCATAAGAGGCCAACATATTTCTATCAGACCAAAATATAAAGATTAGGGGGGGGGGGGAAGCCAAAAGCTAAAGAAATACTTCTGCTGAGAACTGTTTCTCTAAATCAGAATTGCAAGTTTAGAATTGCCATTCTCCAGCATGCACTATATTATAAACCTTCAGCCCACAAAAAAAAAAAATCATTTATTTGGATACAGTTTTAAGTAGCATCCAAGATCAGTTCACACAAGGAAGGGAGATTTATGAATATAAACTTTCAGGTCAACAAACTTTAAACCTAGCAAACTGTCGTGGTTTAACCCCAGCTGACAACTAGGCACCACACAGCCGCTCACTCACTCCCCCCGCAGTGGGATGGGGGAGAGAATCGGAAGGGTAAAAGTAAGAAAACTTGTGGGTTGAGATAAAGACCGTTTAATAGGTAAAGCAAAAGCTGTGCGCGCAAGCAAAGCAAAACAAGGAATTCATTCACTACTTCCCATCAGCAGGCAGGTGTTCAGCCATCTCCAGGAAAGCAGGGCTCCATCACGCGTAACAGTTACTTGGGAAGACAAACGCCATCACTCCAAACATGCCCCCGTTCCTTCTTCTTCCCCCAGCTTTATATGCTGAGCATGACACCATATGGTATGGGATATCCCTTTGGTCAGTTGGGGTCAGCTGACCCGGCTGTGCTCCCTCCCAGCTTCTTGTGCACCTGGCAGAGCACGGGAAGCTGAAAAGTCCTTGACTAGCGTAAGCACTGCTTAGCAACAACTGAAACATCAGTGTGTTATCAACATTATTCTCATACTAAATTCAAAACACAGCACTATATCAGTTCCCAGGAAGAAAATTAACTCTATCCCAGCCAAAACCAGGACACAAGCTTAAGCATGCCATTTTCTACATAAGCAGAAAAAAAATCTTTTAAAATTGAACATTTATCAATAGGTTATTCTGAAGAATTCAAAACATAAACAAAAATTTACAAGTATGCACATAATACATGTTGGCAAACATGCAGTAAGAGGCAACATCTCGTATACCTGCTTTGCTGAAAGACAAAATCCTATTAAAAACAAAATAAAATTTTTAAAAAGTCAGTGATTATAAAAAACTCCCAGTCCACCTTCTAAAACAGTTTCTTTTCCTCACTATGTCACAAATCCCTTCAAGCTTAACTTTTAGGTTATTTCAATAGTTGTAGTTAAGCTCAGCTGTATTAGGTGTAGCTTTGTTTGTTTGCTTTTTTTTTTTCCTTTAAACTGGTATTAAGCAAAACTGGAAGAAAAATGTTATGTAACACAAAAATAAGTTTTTTCTCCAGTAAGCTCTAAACCAGAATGCATTTCAGCACATTTTCACTTGAAGACTGTTTTACCAGTACTAGTAGCAAAATTACCTAACTATAACCACTTCCATAATCTAAAATTAAGAATTAATTTTGCTTTGTGGGAAAAAGAAATGTGATGAATTTTAAAAGATGTCAAAAAGTGGACTCTAGCTAAGGCCTAACTTAAGTTGTTCCACACCTCCAGGATTTTACTCAAAAGGTGAGCTGAAATGAAGACAGTGGGAATTTTTATCCTATGCACTTCTAGAGGATCTCTTTTTAGAAATATATATGTATATCTGTAGTGATGAACAAGAGAAATACCTTCTAAAAAGTATGTTTGCTTTAATGAAATAGAAACTATTGTCAAATATGTGAAAAGCAATATACTATTTAAAAAATCTTTTTATTTTCTTTTTTCATTCTTCAGTCTTTTCTTTCTCATCTTGTTTTTCTGCTTGTCTGTTCATGTTTCTCTTCCTCTTCCTCCTTCAAAATGTGTAATACAATGCTCTTTTTATAGTTGTTGTATGGTTTTCTGAAGTGTCCACAATTTTAGTTTTTCATTGAATAAAAATATCCAGAACTAAAATTAAGCCACAGAATTAATCTCCAAAGCTGAACAAAACCTGAATAGTTATCACCTTTAGTTATTTTAATTTGCATATTGTAATCAGTTCTGGGTTTTTTCCTCATGAAGTACAGATTTAATAAACTCATAATTGCAGACTGCAGTTATATGACACCAAGTGAGACACAGAATCGGTCACATGCACTCACACAGGCAAAAAGCAGAAATAATGTTTCAAGCCTTATATTTTTGGTCAGGTATAGAATTTCTAACAATATGGACAGGCAGACGATAAGTAAAAAACTTTTTCATTCTCAGCTGAAATCTCTGTCTTGCAGTAAAGCAGGTAATAATAAGACAAAGTATTTCACGCTTTAGCAAAAACTGCCTTTTCAGTAAACTTACACTAGGTAGTAATGAGCTATATTGTGCAGTGTTTAATCTGCTCTAAAAAAAGTGGGAAGAATTCCTCCTGCCCAGCTCTCAGGTATTAAGTCCGTACATCTTTTATGTTGACAGTTCAGCTTCAGGCTATAAAATAGAAGAACCTGTTCTACATCTACTGTTTAAAACAAGAGCAGAAAAACTAAACCTCCATCAATCTGCTGTCTTCGTTTTATGGCTTATCTGTGGCAGAAAATGAATCATAAGAAAGATTTGTTCTGATTCCACAGACAGATCCATCAACCCGCTGATACCCGTGAACCATGCTTTCCTATAGAGATTGGTGGTAATGGCGCAGTTGCAGTATTAAACATACTATAACATTGAGCTACTGCTATTCACTTGCAATTACAGTAAGGATCTGTAATAAGAATGTATCTAGAAAACGTGCATGCACACACCACATACCCAAAGTAATACAATTTCACATGGTCATTTTTTTCACATCTATACCTGGCATACTTTCTTTTAGAAGCTCTATCAGGACCAAAGCAGATAGAATAAGACAGTGATATAATTTTGAATATTTTTTTCAGAGGAAATTTCTGTCTAAATCCTTTGAGGAGAAAATGCATACAAATATACGGTTTCTTCATCAAATTACTTGCAAGCTCTTCAAGAAATAACAAAGTCTATCGAGTTCTGAGCTGTGACTTTTTAAGCTGTGACTTTTCAAAAACAAACCTTACACAGCTTTATAATCTCACATGTAAATTTGGGATCACAAGAGAAGACAGCCAGCAGATGAAGTATTTGCTCACCTGAAAGAAGCAGTTCAACAGACTGAAGTCTACTTGTGATGGTATGTAGGGTGAGGATAGCAAAGGAAAGCAAAGTCGGCAATGCTTGAAAAATAAAATATTTCTAGTTAACAAGAAGAAAATTAAAAATTTGGGGAAAGGATTAATTTCACATCTGTGAATAGCCATCTCTGAAAAAGTGCGGTAGCAGTTGCATTAAAGCACACGATTCTTTTAGATAAGGGCCACTGCAGAGTGTTCAGGAATAACTCCCACTGCGGTAAATAATCTACTCAGGGTAAAAGGGAGTGCACAATATAGTGGTGATGCAAACGATTTAGTGTAGTAACTCTGCATGTAGTTTCAGCCCCCTTTTTCATACAGCTTTATCCTGACAGCAATTTCATAACGCATTCAAACCCAGTGCCAGAAAATACCAGCTAAGTGGAGTAAAAAATTGAGATATTCTTAAAAAATGATAGGTCAGTTTGCTTTAAAGCATGACACAAGTGTGAGAAAAGGGGACAGAAAAACACACAAGTATAGTTTAGTGGCATTGATTCCATAATGATTGTGAAAAATGTATCTTGTATGGATTATTTAGATATTTGCAAAGCATGAAAAAAACAGCTAATTACATAAGCTATCAACTACTTCCCATGGAAAGAGCTTATAGGGTTTCTGACCTGATATCATATTCATTTAATCTAATTTATGAAACTGCTTGAGGAAACGTTCAGCTGCTTTCTGAAAGACTGACTTGGGGATTATTGGAGCTGTATAATTGTTCAACTGATCAGACTTAAAAAGAAACATTTTGTTTTACATTAATCTTGCAGAAATGGGCAATGAATTTGAGAACTAGATTGCTGTCTAAAAGTCTTGCCAAAAAATGTCTAGCTGAGAGCAACCACAACCACTTTTTTTTTAACAGTCTCATTTTCTTATTTTCAATCTTTATTCAACATCTGTTCTTTCCCCCCTCCTCTGTAACATAATTATGCAGAAATCCAGCATAAAACAGGTTGAGCAGTTAATAACAGGCAGCTTAAACATTTTTTCACACTGATGCCCTGCAGATGTTTCTTTCTTTTGCTTTTTTTCCTTTGGCTTCTCATTTAATTTGTATATGTTTCTTTTCTGATCTTGAAGTATGCTCTCACAACATATGGAAGCACCTGAAAATAAGTCTGGGAAATGCACATTGTTCATAAGGCCCTTATAGTGATAGGTAGCGCATTTAAAGGGAGAGAGTGAAATTCACAGTTTGTCCTGTTAAAGCAGAAAGAATTTGAATGAGACAGTTTCTCACCACGCTCAGTCCAGAAAGACTTCCAGACCTTTTAAAGACATTCTGTATAAAGGTTGACAGTCTTTCAGTATGCGTCTATGATGTGTATGTTTTCTTTTCTGCAAAATGGGTTCACTTTGCTTTTCTATATTTGACATAAACTCACTACACATCTCAAAAGTAATCATGGCTCCATGATAAATACTCCTCATTTTGCAATACTTCATTTCAGTAATTAGCACTTGACATTTAGCCTAAAAGAGATGGAAAAATGTTATACTGACAGATGTTCAAAAGATCCACTAAAATGTAAGAGTTCCTCCATGCAGAAACAGGTACAAGATGCTGTTTTCCCCTGAATTTCCAAAGACATCAGTGATTAAGAGAAATAAAGGGTCTTAATTCATCTGGAAAAAAATGTTTAAAGAAGTCAGGGTTAACTGAGAAAAAAGCACTAAAATTCTAGTAAATCTTCATTTTAGTTCACACCAGAAAAAAAAGGAAGTTAAAAATTACAAAAGACAATACTATGCAGAAATGGAATGGATTTCATTTTATGTGATACATGTAAACAAACAAAACACAGTAAGTGTAATTGAGTGTACAACCTATTGTAATTAGAGGAGTCTATCTTCAGGTTCACACTTAGCTGAAATTATTCCATGAATGTTGAATTGGTTTATAAAAGGGGAATCCAAACAAGCCTGATAAGGGTGAACATTTTCCCCATGGGTTTAGGAATGTATAACTCCTCACATTTTCAGTCTGAGGACGGAATAACCTGGAGGTTTTTTTCATATTGTCACTGGTTTATTTTTATATTCTTGGTATTTGAGGCAACTATTGTATATTTTCCATATTTTCTGACAGACATGTATAAAAAATGTTGATTTCAATATTTTTCCAGCCTGCTTGCTGCATGAAATTTTTACATTTGTGTGGAGTTTCACTCACATATTTATTATATGTACATATATTATGTGTATGTATACATGTGTGTATATATATAAAATACATATTAATGTATATATACAAATATACATATTATTATATATGTACATATATTATATGTAAATTATTATATTACATTTGGACAAGATACTACCTTTTATTAATGAGACACCACGTAATCTGATGGCTCCTGCTGGAGAAAAAATATTATCTGCTTTCATTTGTCTCTCAAGAGGTGACGAGTAGTTAAAAATTAGCACAGAAGACATGTAAATTCCTAGTTTATCTATGAAACATTTGTTCTTTAAGAGGGTCACAAACCTGCAGCTTCTAACCTGCAGGGTTTAAAGTAAAAGATAAATTATGCCATTGCAGTAGTAAAGTAGGTTTGACACAGATGAATAAAAGAATGTTGCTTAACTAAATATGAATTAGAAAAAAATCTGAACGATTAATACCTTTTATTTGGGCCAAATTACATGTAAGGGAGTTACAGATTGTGAGATTATTTCATTTTCTTTGTTTCTTCTGAAAGATATCTGGTTTTCCTCCCAGGCAGAAGGTTAAAAATAATTTTCAAATGAAAAAAAAAAAAAAAAACCAACCAAAACCAAACTCGAATTTCAAATCCCCCTTTGTGATAAGGTAAGAAAAAGCATTTGATTTTTTTTAAACAGTATCTAATGCTAGAAGCTGCTTTAATAATGAAAGATTACATGGATAGCTTTTGTAATGTGCCCAGTCAAGTTAGCCATAAATATGTGCATATGTAACAGAAAAACTCTTTTGTAATGCAAAATTTTACTTTACAAAAAATAATATTTCCATGAAGGAGATCTTCAGCATATGCTTGAAAGGACTATCTTTATAGTTCCACTTTTAAATTATCGAAGTTGCAGAAAACTCTTTTTATTCTGCACTGTCCTCACCTGCTCCCAGCAAAGGAATCAAAGCAGAAGAGGCAGTTTGGAAGCAAGCAGGAAATGCTAAAGAATGTGAGAAGAAACTGAAAGACACCCTGCATCTGGTATATCCTGAAATTACCTTGGAAGTCTGCTTAGAACTACCTGCCATGTAGTGTGTTGCTACTTATTCTGCACTCGTGTGCCTAGAAAACTGGGATTCTTGGAATTGATCCAGCCAGACTGCAATTTAGAGTGCAGTTTATTAGACTA
>WAAD01042365.1:81042-91186 GCA_013389945.1 Fregata magnificens
GGGGGGGGGGGGATTAAAAAAAAGAAAAGAAAAAAGAAAAAAATACAGCAGCATCTTCAATACAAACACAAAAAGATCTTTTATATGAGATTGATATAACTGTGCTATGGTTTATGGTAGAGTTTTTCTGCACACCATCATAGTTTGTATGAACAAAAAAATGATGCAATACTGTATTGTTGCACTGCAAATTAGATGCTCCTCAGTTAGCTTCACATAACCTCTTCCAAGCATCTTACAACTTTCTTCAGTTTCAGCATTTACTGATAGGCATTCTACTAAGTAGATCACTATAGTAAATTACCACAATGATTTAATTTGCAGTTTTATGATATTGGGCCCACTGCTCACTATGCTGATCTGAAAAAGATGCACAATTAGATGTTCTTAAAATCACTAATATCACCAGAATGATGACTTCAAGACATCACGAGGACATGACTTCATGGCATGAGGAGGAGCGACACACAATACTGCTACTGGCAGTGGATGTCCACTTGTTAAACTTTACGCACTCTTTGCGTGTATGTTAGGGTAATTCTGGGGAACTAATTTTATGCAAAACCAATTCTTCTTAGATTTAAAGTACAAGAGCAGAGAACAGTTATTTCCGGTTAGAAGAAAAAATCCGTTCTATACACGAAATGCAAGATTTTTTCCTACTATTTACCAACAACAGATTTTGTAACTGCTGTTAAATAATGTTTCATGTGCAGCAGTAAAGATATGATTACTATACATACAAAACATTACTTCAAGGTTCTACCAAGACATGATAGTTGTCAGGAGAAAGTAACGTCCCCATATCTTTGCAGAGGGAAATTTTCCTTACTTTAAAATATGTTATTTATAAAGTTGACAAGCCTCAATTAGACACACCCATATTTTTTGATTTCTTCTTCCATCTGCCACTCTGCCCTATACTGAGTTTGCAGTTCATTAGAGGCCTCTAAAAGAAAGACTTCCATCTTGTTTTCTTGGATATCGACATGATGTGCACTGGCAGACTGATATTTCACATGGTGAAATTCCTCCTGAATTATCTTCAACTCTTTTTTTTCCCCTTTATTTTGTGATCTTTCATTTCAAATCTTTTCTATTTTCAATATTTGTGCTGTTCTACACATTGTGATAATTGTCTTCCTCCTCATGAGATCTGATTTGTATTCTTATCTCCAGATTTCATCACCTTAGAGTTTTCTGACATTGTTGTCACAGGTCTCAGGAAATAAGTTTGATCCGGTATCTGCTGCTTGAATCTGTAGTCTTGTAAATATACAATTCTGTGCAACTCTGCATCTATGATGTTAATACAAAATATATATTTATACACAGAACAAATTCCTCAGGTATGATAATTTAAAATAATAGTGCCTACTTATGGATCTTTCATTAAAGAACTGGAAAAGGAGTTCACTGATACCTTGTTTATAATGGAATGGAAAAATCCTGGATTTGGGACATTTTGACATAAATATGGTTAGAGTCCAGCATTACCCTTGCCTTCTTGCATGAGCCATTTCATTACAGATTGTCTTGCCCCGACCTTTGGCATTCTGTGTCAAGATAGAGGATACTAACCTACAAATGCCTCAGATTAACCATACCAAGAACTTTTGTTAAAAACATAATTTGTATTCAGAAGGCTTCCTAGACTGTTGGATATACTTCAGCAATAAACACAAGCTATGTGTCTACTGAAAGTCCCAAAATTCAGTATAGCTACTCACCAATAAAGAGGATCATACCCTAAGAAAATGGTGATCAAAAAAATCTGAATTATGCCCTTAGCAGCTTAGGAAGACAAACAATGACAACTGGAAGGTGGCTGGTACTGATCCTAACTAGAACAGACAGTCAAATAAGCCATCTTTCCTTTCTTTGCAAAAACAGTAATCTAATAAATGCTAAGAGGTTCACCAACTATAACAAACTGACATTCACTATCCAATCATCTAAATCCTAAGCAAGCTCAGGAAGATGTTAATTAACAAAAAAATCTAAGCAAGTTTAATATTCTTGAAAATTCATTCTGGACTTGGATCACGGCATAGACTTGACAGTGGTTGATCTAAAGAGAAAGGTAAGACATTCATTATTCTTATATGCCTGTATCTCTGCATTATTTAATACTGTCAACCATGAGATCTGCCTAGCTTGTTTGATCTAGGGAGAATGTGCTATACCCTTTTGTCAGAAATGAGCGATAATAGAACCTATCCTCCACAGCTAAGACCTGTGGTGAACTGTGCTGTGGTGAACAGCATAATTATCAGTGTACTTTCAGGTCCTATCTATATATCATCATTAGATGATATATCATATATATTAGGTGATATAATTCACATGATATGGACTGAAAAGCCAACACCTTGTGTGTAGCAGACAGCTTTACCTCTCTTTATCTTAGGAAAATGATGCTACCTTCCCCAGGGAGATACTTGGACAAGATCAGCTCATGAAGGAATATTTACTAGTTCAGCAGAGTAAATGGTCCTAAAAGACTCACAGAAGTATTGTGAAGCTCTCACAACTATCCTGTAGTCTCCTGGGGCTGAAATTGTACCACTATCAAGAATAAAGCTACATTGCTTAGATATGTAAATTAAGAAGTTAGCCTTTTTATGCTCCCTACCTACTCAATGGAAAAAAAAAGAAGCTCTTTCAGAGAGAAATTCAGTTTAAATTCATAATATAGAGACTAAAATACTTTTGGAGTAAGCTCTCTCTCTTGTTTGGCTACCAAAAATGAGGAAGAAGAGTCATTAACCTCATGATGTTCACCAAGGCCAAGTGCAAAGTCCTGCACCTGGGCTGGGGAATCCCCAATATCAATACAGACTAGGAGATGAATGTATTGAGGGCAACCTTGCAGAGAAGGACTTGGGGATACTGGTGGATGAAAAATTGGTTTGAGCTAGCAATGTGCGCTTGCAGCCCAGAAAGCCAACCGTATCCTGGGCTGCACGAAAACAAGCGTGGCCAGCAGGTCGAGGGAGGTGATTCTGCCCCTCTACCCCGCTCTGGGTGAGACCCCACCTGGAGTACTGCATCCAGCTCTGGAGTACAAGAAAGACATGGACCTGTTGGAGCGGGTCCAGAGGAGGGCCATAAAAACATTCAGAGGAATGGAACACCTCTCCTGTGAGGAAAGGCTGAGAGAGTTGGGGTTGTTCAGCCTGGAGAGGAGAAGGCTCTGGGGAGATCTTCTTGCAGCATATCAATATATATAGGGGTCTTATAAGAAAGATGGAGAGAGACTTTTTACCAGGGCCTGTAGTGACAGAACAAGGGGCAACAGTTTTAAACTGAAAGAGAGTGGGTCCAGATTAGATACAAGGGAGAACTTTTTTACAATGAGGGTGGTGAATCCCTGCCCGTGGTAGCAGGGTTGGACTAGATGATCTTTCAGGGTCCCTTCCAACCCAAACCACTCTATGATTCTATTATTATATAAATCATGTATCTTAAGTTTTGTGTTCTTTGTTAGTATGAAGTTGTCATAAAAGACAACCTATAAATAATATTTTCCCTCTTTACTGGTTGGCTACAAAATTGTCTCCGCCAAGCAGAAAGTGATCTGCCCTTGCTCAGGTCTTCACTTCTCAAATGAAATGTCATATATCTCGATATGACATTTCATAGTTCAACCAGAATTACAAATTTTTTTTAACTAGAATTGGAGTCCTTTGGGACATAGGCTACCAAAAATGCATTAATTTAAAGTTGAGGCACTCAGCTGTTTTCTCCTTCTGCAGAGAAAATGAGAGATCTTAAGTCAAGAGCTTAATACACCACTGGGAGGTACTCAGATACTGCTGTGATGAGTATCAACAGAATGAATAGGAGTATCTAATACATAATAAAAGCAATGTGGGAAAGGGTTGACTTTCAGAGAACTACCTGCTCTTTTCTTGATAACTTGGCAGCATATGTGCAAGGCATGCATACATATTTATAATCCTTTTTTTTTTTCCTACTACACAGTGATGATAGCGATCTCCTCTTTCGTGCTATGGCCATTTGACAAGCCTGATTTCTTCAGAAAGAGATACATGCCTTTCACTTCCAAACTGAAAATATGGCTGAACGGTCTGGATGTTTTTAAGTTACTACATTTTGCCAGAACAAACAAGAATACTAATCATAAGCATAAAATAACTAACATGAAGAAAACCAGCAACAAACCATCCTGCTAGATGGTAGCGCACTGGAATGAGTGCAGCATAAGATTTATATAAAAGATAAACAGTAAGGTGGATCACAGAGTGCAGTTACTATTACACTTTTTCCCCGTTGGACTCTTGTTTTGAAGAGCAAATTTAAAAAATAATCTGAAAAAAAAAACCATTAAAAGATGTTTAAGGCAAGAAGGATTTGGGACCGTTAGCCTTGACAGAGCTCTCTTTGCCCTAAGCAATCTTTGTGTTTTCATAACACAAGCCACCAATGTTCATTTGGAGACTGAGATGAAAATGCAACTGTATTTCACTCATGGACTAGTACTCATGTTTTGTTAGATGTACCCACTTAGTCACTGACATAGACTCACTTTCCCGATGCACCTTAAGAGAAAGTGCAATTATTCAAATGTGAAAACTCCATATAATTTTTTTTTCTTGCTCATGTGTTCCGGTAATTTAGGCTGTGTCCAGGATGATCATGTAAGCACTTTTAAATGTATTGCCCTAATCTATAGAGAACTGCCAAAAAGTTGCAAACTTAGACTTCTAAAAAAAAAGAAAATTACATAACTGTAAGCAATGACAAAACAGTATACAAAATTCTTACTAGGAATAAAAAATAAGATTAGAAGCAACGTTTCTGATCAGAGAATGAGGTTAGCCAGAAAAAAAAAGAATAAGATAGGGAAACGTGGTGAAAAGATTAAAAAGACATGCCTTATGCAAAATAGGAAAAAAGGTGATCAAAAAGTAAAAAGCTAATTATAAGATTAGAGATATAAGCAACATACCATAATTAAGAGGTAATAGGAGACAAAATCAAATAGCAAGGTGAAAAACAGTATGTGACTAGCAGGAATGATCTAAAATACTAAATAAGAAAGATAGAAAAGGTGATAGTGCAAGAAAAAATATGCAAGAACACCAAAAACACATGAAACAGAGGGAATGTTAAAGGTAAAATGCTGGGGGAGAAACGTAACGTAATGATTGGATCAAAGGAGTGTGGTAGAAGTCATAGGAGTGTTACTAAGAATGATTAAGAGTAATAATAATGATGAAGATGATGATTGAACTGATTTGTTTTAAAAAGAAAACTCAGGAACTAAGAACTGTTGTGATGGAAACGAAATAAAATTCACAAAAAGAACAATTTGAGCCACTTGAATATACCACTAATATCTGTGCAATCTGACTGAATGTATACTTCCTAATGCATATTTTAGTGCCCATCAACAGTACATAAAGTATTACACAGAAATACATGCATAATGATAACACAAACCTAAACCATTCAGCTGTATCACAAATAATAATTATCTGGGACACTAAAAGATCATGGCAAAAGCTAATCTAATAAGTCTTCCATTATCCTTTAATACTTTAAAACTGTGCCGTGAGCTAAGCAGTTGTCAAAATTGAGTTCTCTTTACACCGAGCTGAGTATCAGTGAAATAAACAGAGATCACTGCTGAGCTCTAATTACAAAAACAAATTGTTCTCTCTGTAATCGAGCTGAAAAGGTTAGTCTCTTTCTCCTCCTGCCCCCCCATCAGACTTCATGCTTTTTGGAGGCAGAAAGGTGGATGAAAGATCATATGTCATTTGTTGAGCAGATAGGAATTGTAAGAGATAATAGACATAATAGAAAGACCCCACCAGATAACGCTGATTAGCTGCTGCCTTGCAGGGATGAGGTCACAGAGAGCACAATGACTACTTTATACCAGATATTGTATTTCATTTTAACTCAGCTAATGGCATACTCCCTTCTCTCCAAAGTGCAGTGGCTAAAGTGTGGTCTAGCAGATAAGTGCAATCCATGGCTATCCTCCTTCTGAAGGGAGGTACAAACTGCAGAGGTTATGCAGAGAGGCCCAGGGGATCTGTCCTCTGCTCAAGATCTTATGGAGTGCCGTTCTCCATATCCCATATGTAAAATCTGCAGTTGTATGCACTCCACCTTATGCAAATATGATCTAGCATAAATATTTGTGGAAAGTTGACTGCATACGGATTCAGGGACTATACTATTAATAAGCCTGCATCAGAAGACTGAGTTCAGATTTCATATTGTGAAGTACTGCCCATATGAATGTCCAATACGAAGGGAAGTAGAATAGCTCACTACTTATCATGTCTTCTAAGTTTTTATTCACTCCTACTGGGGAAAGATCGTGTGCTATTTGTTTTGCAGCAATAAAGTCTTACATTGATAGGCACTGTGATGTCCAGCTCACCACTTCCCAGCCCTCTTGCCAATAACTTTCTTCTATCACAATCACAGATTAGCTAGTGTCTGGCACCAATATAGATGTTCTTGCCTGAATATAAAATGTCGACTGCATACTAACAACCATGGTTGTCTGTACCAGCACTTCTCTACAGATACGTAATTCATTTCTTGAAAGAAATGCTATTACAATGCAACTAAATATAACACAGCTCCTCAGCAGGTATTGCTGTGGTGAGAATAGCCCATCACAGCCAGACTGTAAAAATTTGTTTTACACAAGCCAGTCTCTGCTTGTTCACTGTCAGAGACAATACATTTTGCATCATCAATTACGTTGTTTTCCTTATCTGGCATGATGGTTACAACCTATATTTTTCAGCTCTGTGCCCCAAGGACTAAAACTATCACAGTACAAGGAAAGCAAATATGCTAATAAAAATGCAGTACCAACCCACCTCATGAACAGAACCAGAGTCACCTTTGATTTCCAACATGTTCACAGCCCTATCCAAGACAGCTGCTAAATTACTACTTTAAAACACTGAAAGCCAGCATGAGAAAAGCTCTTATTTTATTAATAACTGGTACCTAACACACACAGCCTAGCTCGGGTAAGAATACTGATTCATTATAACTAGTACACAGTTTCGCATATAGAATTCAAATCAAAGAAAAGATTACGAAGAAACTTTATTACGATGGCAAAGTGTACTGTTCCTTTCAATGATGAATTACAAAAACAAAAACTGAAAAAAGGCAATTAAATCTACTTAATTCCAACTTCCCACAAAACTACACCAGATCTAAAAATTTAAGGCTCATTTAAAGCAAATGGAGTGGGTCATTAACAGCTTATTGAAGATGTCAATCAACTGGAGATGTGGGAAGAATTTAAACACATGCAAGTACTGGCAGTCCTCATGCCTGATTTTTTTCTTGTTGTTCTGTTAAGGGGAAAATTTCAGTCTTGCACCCATATTGGATCTAGAAATTCCTCCCAACATAGATTTCCATTTATAATTCTTTCATAAAATATCTCCTCTAATACTAGAGACATTAAGAAACCCTGTGCTCTAGAAGTGGAATGTCTACCGTCTTTATCTAAACTAATTAAATACAAATAATTTTAAAGTTTGCTATTAACACCTTGGGATTTTTAACACATTTGACTAGGTGCATTGTATCTGCACTTATATTTCATTTGCAAAATCAGACTGTTATAGATGTTGAATCTTTAAAATTCTTTTAAATTTGTTTGTCTGTAGTACAAGTCTGAACTTCCTGTTGGGAAATTAATTATTTCACAGTAGCCATTCATGGTTTGCAAGAAAAAGACATTATTCTTTGTTATCCTTCTTAAAATTGTTCAATTTAAGATGGGAGAGCACAAAGTCATTACTCTAAACAGAATTAAAAACTGAACAGAAATCTGCACCATTTGCACAGTCCAGAATGATGAAAGTACACTTTTGCTTGGGTAGTTACCAGCAAAATGGGATTTGTAATCTGATTAGGCCTGTAATACAAACATAAAACAATAAATAATGAATAATAATGGAACTTTTAAGCTCTTACCTGTAAATAAGATTTATAATGAAGAAGTGTCCTTTAAAATGCGATGTAATATGAATGCATTCAGTTTAAGAGTTTGATGTCTCATACTTTACACAATGATAGTTTCCATCTTGCTCTAATTCTGGTTTGGTAATTTGAAAATCTAACCTACCGCTTAAAGTGTTAAGACCTGCATTTTTTGCATACTCAGAACAGGCATTCATTCATGCTGCATGAAAACAAGTAGCTTACATTAAAAGATAAAATAGGACAAAACTGCAGGAACAGATATTGTAAGTAGTTTGAGACTATCTTGCAACATCTTGCCTATATCTAGCATGAACCCTTATTCAAAGGATGTGATTTTTTTAGAAGATAAATTAAGACCTTTTTTTTTGGTTGCAGCATCTGTGATAATGCACATCAAAAATTCTGTGTCAGGATGTGCCTAATTCCAGAAAACTGTATGAACTGCAACAGGCTAAAGTAACTGTCCACTTCTTCATTTGATCAAAAATAAGATTTTTACCCAGAGGTGTAAAAAACCCATGGCAGTCGCCATCTTTTCATTTTGCTTTAAGCAGCTTTGCAGTGTGGATTCCTGACCTTTCGGGCTAGCAAACATCATTAGAAAAGACCTAGTTCTGGCAGAAGCAAGCTTCTCCTTTCTTTAGGCCATGGTTCCACAATATGTAAAGATAAACCAGATTAACACTGCTTGGCACCCACTCTGAATGTGTTTCTACTCTTTTTTAATCTTATACTGAGTAGGTTTAAGTGGCTAAAAGAACAGAAAAAAACCCCAAATAGTTTTCTGTCAGTTCACCTTCCTGAACTGGCCTGCTGCAGGAGCACGTGAGCCTTCTCTCCTTTAAAATCTGCAGCTGGAGAAAGGGGAACGTAACATGTTGATGGAACCAGGACTGTTTTACTGATTTAGATGAGTTAAAATTGTGAAAGTAACTTTCTAACATTGGAGAGACTGTGATGGACCATGTGCTCATCATGAGCTAACACTTATCATGGACAGTCACTCACATTTTTATCCCTCCCTTTAATGTTAAAAGTTTCCTTCTTGTTTAAAACACATTAATGCCTTCCTAGGAGTTCTCCTTCCTAGGCAACAGCTGCTTCCACTGCCACAGCAAGCTGGTTACAGAAGAGATTTCCAGCATGTGAATTATTCATGGTGGGGACACGAGTCTCCCCATGCAACCTGTGACCACAAGTTACATGCTAGCGACATGCATGGCAAAGACAGTATAATTATAGCTGCTATGAGCCACAAACTGGTGGACTCTAGCCTTACATCTGCTTCTGAAGTAACGTCATCACAAAGGTGTCACAAAATCTAAAGAGTAAGAAAGAGTTGATTCAAGGTCAGCCAGTTGAAGAAGGAGGTGATGATGGAAGAAAAAAGAACATTCTGATTATCTATAAGTTAAGAATGCCTTCTGTTTCCTTAAATTATATACTGTATGCTTACTCAAGTAGTACAAAGTCTCAAGATCTCATTAGACATACAGAGAAAGGAATAGGAATTCCTCATTTTTACCTCAGTAAATATTGTCTTTTTTTTTAAAGTTGGATTTAATAGCAACTATCAGTGTGATAATCTCTTCCTGCTCATACTGTTGTAGTTAGCATTATGTAGAAATCAGTCGGGGACACAAGCATAATATGCGCAGAACAAGAAAACCAGTTGTTTAAAAGGCTGAGCTACCACAACCTATCATAGCAACAATTCATATTTTCCACTGGTTCTCAATTTACTTTCAATGCCAGTTCAAGAACCTGGCCATAATATTTAAGGCTTTGCTGAGCAGGATGCACCCGAGAATAATTCTCTGTTCACTGCACAATGAGACAGCTGTGTCCCTCTAGGCCACTCTCGCAAGTGTGAAGTTCTCAAGACTAGAAATAAAATGTTCTCCGTTGATGGCTGTCATTTGATGGAAAAGACACATTACAAGAAATAAACAGGGGCTCCAGTCAGGTTCTCCTACACTGAGGAAGTAATCAAAACCAAGAATAATAATGAAAGTAAACAAAAACAGAAGCTAAACAGCAGTAAATAAAAACTGCCATGTCTGTAAGCTAAGGGTTGGAAAGCCGAGCCTGTCATTAACACCTCCATGGCTACATCAAACTTGCATGCTGTGGATCTACC
>WAAD01042366.1:2052-13348 GCA_013389945.1 Fregata magnificens
ATACCAAAATTCATTGGCTTCTGTGTATTATTGTTATTTGTTTCTTTCTTTATTGTCTTTATATAGAAGTTCTCCAAAGGCCTAAAATTCTACCTCTATTCATGTTATACAGAACTTCAGCCTGGACAAGCCTAGATGGCACCAAACCTATTACAGACCTAATCACGAGGATTCAACAATGTCTCCTGTGGAGTTTTGGGGGTTGTATGTTCTGAGAGTCACACAATGGTTTAAGCTCCTTGCAAAATAAAACAATCAACTTTTTAAAGAAGTGGGGATGGAGAAGTGTTTTCAGGATCATATTTTTGGGGCTGGGCTTTTATATTTTGTCTGAAACCAGCCTTGGGCACCACAGACCTTTTTGACCACAGACCTCTTAGATGATTGCATGGAGGAATGGTGAAAAACTGACACAGAGTTCTTATAAATACAATAAAATCATACCAAGGTTTCTATGCATAATTTGCATTGATGGTTTGTCTTACCTATTAACCTGCTTTTTTTCATTGTGTGACGCAATGATACAGTGAATTCAGAGGGAAGATGTTTTTCCTGAGTTATAGAGTTGAATACACTTTTTTGGAAAAAGAAAAAAACAAACCAACAACCTCCCCCAAAACCCAAGGAATCAGCAGCATCTTCCATAACAAGCAATGGGCAAATTTTGTATATCAAATTGTTACTCTGAGCGCTTGCAATCACAGTTAGGTTATTCCTGTAGAGTCATGCATAAGTGATTTTTAGATTTGTTCCCAGTGTATTGAGGCACAGAGTTTGAAGACAACAAGAAAAAAAAAACCACACAAATAATTTATGTAAGATAAAAAGGTTTTTGACATACATGACTTCATTTTTGCACTGGAGACATCACTACTATGCAAGCATTCTATTTTAAATATAACCAGCTTTCCCTGTGCTCCTTGGTTCAATAATCTGAATCAATGAGGAAAACCCAAATCAATGAAAAGGGGAAAAAGAAAGCCCAGAAGAGTAAGAAGCAAACTGCCATAAAAGAAAAACAGAAGCCTAAGGTAGACAAAAATGTTGAGGTATCTACATTACAGAAAGTCTGTCCATGAACACATAAATCCACACACACATTAACAATTACAACCAGGATTCAATTTAGCCATTATCCTGCATTTTGGCCTACACTGAATTATCCTTTTGACTCCCAAAGTAGTCAGAAGCCTACCCTTCTGCAGCCCCTCTACCATCTGACAAGCTCCATGTAGTCACTGCTCCCTATCTTCTTGGGAGGTTGCTTTTCACTAAAGAAGGCTCAGCCTTGATGAAGCAAATTTCCAAATCCCTGACATTTGTTTGTAGATTCTGAGAACAGTTACTAAATAACATAAAACAGTAACTGGGAGAAATAAAATAGACACTGAACTTTTGGGGACTTCAAAATAATTTGGTTTTAATTTAGTAGGAAGTTTTAAGCCAGTTTTTTTATCTTGACTTAATTTGCCCACCCCTTAACCTTGCAAGGTGAAAAGTAATTCAGCAAAATTTTATATCTCTTTTGTGCTATAGGGACTATTGTCAAACTCAACATATCAAAGACTCTCTCACTTAGCTTGTATTATAATATATGCTTTCTGCAAGTAGTGCCTAGAACCAAAACATTCTCAGACTGTGTATCTCTCCTTCCCCCAGATTTTTACTGCAATGAAATCTAGAGTTAAAGAAAAGAAAAGAAAAAATATACATAACCCAAGTTTGCTGTAGAGCATAAACATTTTGGCCAAAAATGTTTGCTAATGCTCAGCTTCAGATGTGTCATATTTTCCTGTACCCATGAGAGGAGCTGACAAGCAGAAAGATTGTCCTCCTAAATCTCTGATGACGATGCAGGAAGATAGACAAAATGTGATACCAGCAAGTTCACAAGAAATGTCAAATGCCTAGTGAAAAGAAATGGAAAATATCAAACAGTCCTCCTAAATAGAGCTCTGAAATATCTGAGATGATGACTCATCAAAAATGTAACATAAAAGAATCTGTAGATAAAATAATATGTTAACACAAACGACTCAAAAATCCATTGAGCCATAATGTTTTTCCATGGTAATTATATCTTTGTACTGGATATATTATAATTATCTGAAGATACAATGGGCTATATATCTTTTTCTAATTGTGGGCGATGTAGTGTGTTTTTCTATTAACTTCCTACAAGCCTTTTAATAGTGCACCTGACATTTGTTATGGGGGCAGTAAGTGTTCTGAAGCTGAAAAGACTTATGCAGTCATGTCCACCCCTGATGCTAAAAGGAACAGTGACAAGGAGGATGGTGGTAGTAGATGGTAGAAAAAACTTAACTGACTATTGTGAAAATCTCGGTCACAGAAATTACTTTTAAGTCTACTTGAGGAGGACTACGACTACAGCGTGAAATTCTGGGGAATTTTTGGTAGGGTTCAGTACAGCTGATAGGGACCTGATGCTGAGAATCTTCTGGCAATAAATTTCTTATGGGCTCCTTCTTAAGATACTAGAATTCCTCTTGGCAAAGAAGCAGGAGAGGCAATCACTAAAGCAGCTGACTTCCAACCAGATGCTAATTATTAAACATTTGAGACATTTTGGGCAGCCAGAAAATTAGGGTAAAATATAAGCACTGTCACAAGGACACCTCATTCAGGAAAAAGGAAGACACATTTTTCCCTAGCTTGCACTGCTGGACAATATTTCAATGCAAGTCCTTTTTTAGTAATTGCAGAGGAATAGATTATATTGAGATTTTCATTCCAAATTAAACAAGACTGCCCTTCAGAAACACGGGACTGCAAAAGCTGTTTCTGTTAGCATGCTGAGATTTCTCTAAAATAGCCTTGCTATTCCTGATGTGCTCACTCTTTGAATAAAGAAACAAAACCATATTGTGGGACCGTGTTCTCTCATATCTTCTTATAACAAAGAAGACGCAAGCAAACTTCTGTCACTCAAATATGCTTGTTACATATAGTTCAATTTAAAATCTTAGGTCCAGAAATGAACTTGTGTGCTGTGTCACTGCCCCACGGAGCAGCCTCCTTGATTTTAATTTGGATCTTCAGTTTGCAGTCTTATGTATGGTACATTCCTCACTCTTAGAGAAGGATTCTTGGAGGGCTGTTTCATTTCCAGAATTTATTTAGGAGAGATTTACCTCCCACCATTCCACTAATACTCTCATCTGCTTTAAAAAGGCTAAATAATTTTCAAAGGTGTTAGGAGCTATATTTTTAGCGACGGCTTATGTCTTCTTGGCACATTCCCGGTACAGCAATGTTGGCAGACCTCGTGTTGCAGAATCTCCTGGTCTGTCATGTATTAAAACTGTTCTCTGGGTATCCAAGCACTTAAAATACTTGCGAATGTCAGGCTGGCAAGTGGATGGATTTTTCTTTGGTTTAGATTTAAATTCCAAGAGAAGCTAAAACATCAGAAAAGGCAGAGCTCTAAAAGGTACTCATCCAGTCAGATACATGCAGTACTTAAAGACATGTATTGGACAAACTAAACAGCTTGCTGATTCTGATTTCAGGCAGTGGCAAATGTCCAAAAGGTATATTTAAATCAAAGTAATAAAACCTAAGACCTATTGACAGTTTTGATAACAATGATAAATGCCATTGTATTTAAACAGATAGCCAGCTGAATCACCAAAAGTGAAGGCTTGTCTCACAATCACATTCAGCTAATAAAATTCCAACCATTTTTGATTTAAATGTTTTGGATTATGTGATAACCTTACCTACATTGCTTAAATTGTTATAAAGAAGAATAATAACAGCTAGCAATACGCCAGGTATAGGTCATTTAAAGCAGCACGCTTAGAAAAAGGAAAGATAGTCCAGTGATAAGAATGACAGTTTAGAGCTCGGACGACCTCAGATATCTTAGCATTGACAAAAAATCCTTGTGCTGCAATGCTTTGTGAGGATAAATATACTGAATTTGTTAAATCACCTGGCCTCTAGAGTAATGAGGGCTGTGCAGGTAACACAGACTAATAGGCATTGCACTTCATTGTTTGTTTTGTGGCATCCTAATGATTCTAACATAAAGGGAATAGACTCAAGGAGACCTGAGCTGAGATCTGATGGCCTGGTAGGGAGCTTTGACAAAATCACTTAATTTCCCTCATTTCTCCCTATATAACCATGGTAAATAATCCCACTTTTCTTAGTAAACCATCTTGCAATTGTCTTATAAAATATGTTATCTAAGGCTATTGTTGCTAATAATAAAATCATATTTATTTTATTTTTGAAAGAAAGCTGTACTGAAGTTGTAAAAAAATTCTTCTGAGCCTATACCTGCATTTACAAGAAGGAAACACACTTTGCTTAAGCCATATATTCTGGATTTTTTTTCCAAATCTTAATATGTTCTTACGGAATTAATGGAAAAATATGGGAGCCCTCCAGTGGTGAAAATAATGTATCTGGATTTCATAATGTAGCTACTTTCCTGTGAATATTGCCTGATTGCAACATAGTTGCCACAGTTTTCTGACACATATGGATGCTGATCCCATTTTGATTAACAGGACTTGATATCATCCAACATTTGCCTGGACTTGCATATGAATGTATTCCCAGGTGACATTTGTAAAAGCCAAGAAAGCCAAATTTATCTCACAGTTACTTCCTTTTCTATATAGACAGGAAAACCCTCGGGGGCTCTTTGTTTGTTTGTTTTCTTCCCACTCATGGGTTAATCATGTTCTCCCCTTCCACAGGCTTCTCACCTTTAAGGGGGTGCGGTTGAAAAGGGATTTACAATTGCAGTAATAGAGATGTTTGGCTGGCCTGATCCTCCCATTCTTTGACTTCCTGGATTATCATGTTAATCCAGACACCATTTGCCTCCAGAACTGCACTTGCCCATGTAAAGCTGTGGGACATCCTTCTGGAAAGGCTCTGGATGCCTGGCCCGTCACTGCCTTGAACTGTGGCCTCGGAGCACAGTACTGCTTCAGCAAATGAACTCACATTTTGGATTTGTATGCTCAATTTGCCATAAAAAGGTGGGGTTATTGTTTCCATGGAAAAGCCTTTCTGTTGTTCTCTGCGAGGAAAGTGGAGATCATAATCTGCTTTCCAAGGAAATGTAACTTTGATTTGCTTCACTTATGCCCACAGAATCCACTGGGACTATGTTCCTTCCCTAAACACACTAATCTCTTAACAGTACAGATAAATCCTTAATATGGAGCTCCTGTGCCTTTAATTCGAGTTTGTAAGACTTTTAGACATTTTAAAGTTAAATATGCCAGCACAACTGTCAGATGGCTTCTCCTACTGAGGTTATGAATGTGGAGCTAAAAGCAGTTTCCTTGTGAGTGAGGCACACATAAAACACGAATGTCTGAAAGACAGCAGACTTTTCAGAGAGCCTTTCCATAGCACTGGAAACAAAGGGAAACTGATGAAAAACAAAGGATTAGATGTTTGTCTTCTTTTAATGAAGATGATAGCTTTTGTTGGAAACACATGTTGATAAAGTGCATGGACTTACCAAGAATATTTCTTTGAAGCCCTTGGCATCTGAGGTATTCATAAGCAGCCCACAGCAAAAGCTATACAGCCCGAAGCCCACTGTAGTACCATTATCTGCAATACAATTGTCAGAGGTAAGTTCAGCAAAGGCATAGAAAAGCTCATCTTACTGATACAGATGAGAGCATGTGCACACACACACATTGGTTTGCATCATGTTTAGCCAGAGGAATATTCCTGAGTACAGACGGAGGAGGGGGAAGTGTGTTTCCTTCTGGTTTTTGTTTGTTTTCTTTTCTGTTTTATTTCATTTCAAATCTAAAGGCAGGCTGCTGAAGTATACAGAACAGCGGAAATAAGACTGTAAGAGGCTGAATCTACTTTACATCCTTTGCCTTTGTATTTCAGTGGTCTTTACCATATTTTATACAGCAGCTGCTGCGTCCAGGCCTCCTATTGTCATGGAAAAATAAAGGCCTCATTTAACTGCTGGTGGAGCTGTAGAGTGTGATGTGTGTTTGTTAGTCTAAGACATCTGCTCTTTGTGTCAGCTACTAACTACAGACACCACTGTCCCCTGCCAGGCTGTGTGTGGAGGCAGCCGGTCAGAGCTATACAGTGCCGTCCAACAAAAGAGAAAAGGGGCAAAGAAAATATTTGTGTGCAGCAGGGACTAAGCGACAGGAGAAGAGATACTTTCAGCTGTGGCTGAGAGGTTATGGGATTAGCATGTGACGGCTGCTGGCCCCTTAACCACTGGATGAATAAGGATGACTGACTGTAAGGGAGTCTCTGTACTATGTAATCTGACAAAAACAGTGCTAAGAGGATGCTGATTTTAGTTACCGGACCTGCATTACACGCAGTTCACTTATCACTAGGAGATATTCAAAATATGCAGTGGATCAATCAGCAGCAACCTCAGGGTGTGCGCGGCACTTCTCGTAACCATGCCTACCTGGACCAGCTCCCCGGCTGGGCGGGGGCCACCTCCACACCCCCTCTGCACTGACACTTCCCCCGCTGGCACCCTGATTTCCCTCAGGGCCCGATGGCCCCATGCCTCTGACCTTCACCATCCCACAGAGCCCTTAGAGCACCAACAGCCTCTGGGCTGCAGCTGCCTGAACCACAAACCAGCGACTAGGAGTGTCACAGCTGTGATCCAATTGTCCAAGAGATTCTTTTTTTTTTTTTTTTTTTTTTTTTTGGGGGGTGTGTGTGGAGGGGGTGTGTGGGCAGAATGAGAAAAAAAAAAAATTGTAGATGATAAGTAGATTTAGGACCTGATATGTTCATTTGTCTGTAAAAGTTTAAAAAAAAAGAAAAAAAAGGTTAAGTTGTGTTTTTATAATAATAAGGGAATTTTGCAGTTTTGACACGCAAAGTGATTTTGTTAAGCTTGTAGCTGTCAGTTGATCAAAACAGAAATTGAATGGACTGTTTTTGATGAACGTTTATTTACAATTTACACATAGTTTCTTGCTTTTAGCAAGAAAGTAAAATTGTCTTTGCTTCGGCTGAGTGTTGGACTTGTCACAGAACTTTAACTATCCAGAAGTTAGATTTCTCAG
Organism: Fregata magnificens; assembly: GCA_013389945.1. Taxonomy (NCBI): domain Eukaryota; kingdom Metazoa; phylum Chordata; class Aves; order Suliformes; family Fregatidae; genus Fregata; species Fregata magnificens. The sequence continues at coordinate 9,120 of WAAD01042366.1, forward strand.
CTAGTTGTCTCATGAAAGCCAATGGAGGGATACAAGGAGTGAAACATCTTCAGGTAGTATGTCTTCAACATCCACACTTGTACCAAATAAAGTGCAATCACTGGAGTGTCTGTCCCTTTCCACTTGTTTGTGGAGCCCAGATGACTCGGTTAGACTTTGCCTAATGTTTAGATGGTAGAATTAGATAAGATAATTCCTATCTGACTTTCAAGGTGATAAATTCTATATTTTTACTAGGATTTTTACTTCCATAGTTAATCCTAAGTAGAACTTCGCTTGGACATGCATTTCACCAAAAATGTGATGCCTGTCGCGTATTGCCATCTATTGCATTTGCTTTTCAAATACTCATTTATTTTTGCCTGAAATCATTCAGTGGCTTCAGAGCAGAATCATGTAACACCTTTAGACATTTAAACATGATGAATACTCTGGAAGGATTGATTGCTTTCATTCTACAGCTGTAATTTTACTGCCTTATATCTAAGGACCAAGATTACCAGGACCCTGTACTATAAGAAAAAATTGCCTAACAGTATTTTTACTGTTCTACTGAGTCTTAACTCTTTCCATGAGTTAAGCACACTGAATGAATTTGGTCTTCACTTACTTTTTATTTCAACGATGTATATTGATTTTGCTTCCTCTATACATGAGCATGCCTAAGTAGAGAATGTAGTTCAATAGATTTTGCAGCTCTATAAGAAAACAAAGTCACATAGCAACCATAATGTCCTCAAACATGAGAGTATAGTCTGTAAACAACCTTCTTCTCCAGTGGCTCAATCCCAACACTAAGGTAAAATATTCCTCAGTGAACACACAGAAAGTATATTTCCTTGAGACTCTGGGAATAATAGGATTAACACCATTATAATGCATTTTCATAAAGTAATGGGAAATAAAGAGCAGAAAAAGAAAATGTATGGCATTGGCTACAGACCTAAAAACTAAAAATAAGAAAAAAAAATGGGAGAGGGAAAGTTTATTCTGTCTTTTATATAAAATCTTTCAGAATCTACTGAGATCGGCAAGACGCCTGGACCCCAACTATTTTCTTGCTTTTGTTTTCAGGAAAGAAAAAAAATGCAACAGGTTTTGTCTATAATTTCTTTTTGTTCTATCTTTCATCTACCACCAGAAATATTTGTTAAATGCAGTGGAAGTTTTGGCATATTGCAAAATCTGTGTATGATATTTTAAAGATTGTTAGGGCTTTTTGACAAACAAACAAAAAAATACCTGGGTCAGAGACAAATTCTGAACCTTAAAAAAAGACTTGTGACTACTCTCTGATTTTAACATTGTTTGTCTCAGACCAGAATCAGGTTTAACTCAGAGAATGGGCATAACGCCTTATTAGTCTTAACAGATTTCACTGCAATGGACTTGCTTGCTTATATTTTCACTTTAAAGCAAAAGTCAATCTATATGCATTCCAATAGAAGATACTTGGATGTTCAATATAATTGCACAATTTGCTAACAAGACATTTTGAAGAACTGTGATGAGAAATTTAAATGCAGGTAATCCAAAGGCTTTAGGTAATATGACTTCATTTTAGCTCTCTAAAACAAAGCTAATCTCCATCCTCTAGTACTGAAAAGCAGTTTTTGATCCTTGAAAATGAGTACTTCAGTTCCATTGAAATGTCTGTGTGGTGAATTATTTCTTCTTAGTTTTGGCTTACCATAAGGACTGAAAACAAATTAAAAGTCCATAGCAAGTCACTATAGAGTGGTTTATTGTGCAACATAGCATAGATGTAATTTAATATGGGCTAGTAAGCTTATTTGTATAATATAAATTTTAGCCTGATTTTGTAATGAATTGGCTCTGTGAATGCATTGACCCACAATCGGCTGTAATACTAGAGTTCAGGAAAGGTGGTGACATACTATATTTCCTTGTAGTAGCTCAGTGAAATCGCAAATAGAATAGCCAAGAGCATGTGTATTGGGTTTGCGTGGTGGTGGGGCTACAGGGGTGGCTCCTAGAAGCTTCCCCCATGTCCAATAGAGCCAATGCCAGCCAGCTCCAAGACGGACCCACCACTGGCCAAGGCCAAGCCAATCAGTGATGGTGGTAGTGCCTCTGGGATAACATATTTAAGAAGGGGGAACAAAATAACTGCGCAATTGCAGCTGGAGAGAGGAGTAAGAAATATGTGAGAGGAAGAACTCTGCAGACACCAAGGTCAGTGAAGAAGGAGGGGGAGGAGGTGCTCCAGGCACCGGAGCAGAGATTCCCCTGCAGCGCGTGCTGAAGCCCATGGTGAGGCAGACTGTCCCCCTGCAGCCCATGGAGGTCCAAGGTGGAGCAGATATCCACCTGCAGCCCATGGAGGACCCCACGCTGGAGCAGGTGGACGCCCAAAGGAAGCTGTGACCCCATGGGAAGCCCATGCTGGAGCAGGCTCCTGGCAGGACCTGTGGCCCTGTGGAGAGAGGAGCCCATGCTGGAGCAGGTTTGCTGGCAGGACTTGTGACCCCGTGGGGGACCCACGCTGGAACAGTTCATTAAGAATGGCACCCTCTGGGAAGGACCCACACTGGAGAAGTTCATGGATGACTGTCTCCCCTGGGAGGGACCCTACGCTGGAGCAGGGGAAGAGTGTGAGGAGTCCTCCCCCTGAGGAGGAAGGAGTGGCAGAAACAATGTGTGATGAACTGACCACAACCCCCAGTCCCTGTCACCCTGCACTGCTCAAGGGGAGGAGGTAGAGAATAATCGGGAGTGAAGTTAAGCCCGGGAAGAAGGGAGGGGTGGGGGGAAGGTGTTTTAAGATTTGATTTTATTTCTTATTACCCTACTCTGATTTGATTGTTAATAAATTAAGCTAATTTCCCCAAGTTGAGTCTGTTTTGCCCATGACGGTAACTGCTGAATGATGTCTCCCTGTCCTTATCTCGACCCATGAGACTTTCGTTATATTTTTCTCTTTCCTGTCCTGCTGAGGAGGGGGAGTGATAGAGCAGCTTTGGTGGGCACCTGGCATCCAGCCAGGGTCAACCCACCACAGCATGTCTTTCTGAAAACACCTGGGAAGAGCATCACTAGTGCAAATGAACCTTTAAGGACATTATTTTTTTGCTGACACTTCATTGTTATCTTTCTATTTTGAATTTTTTTTCTTCTGTTTTATATGTGGTTTATTAGATAGCAAAATAAACAGGGTGAGTACATAAATATTATTTGAGGGTGATGAAGCACTCATGCCAAGGCTAATAAAGTTATATTTCATACATATCCAGTATGAATACTTTTAATGCATACATTAATAGACATATTTCAGTTCTTCTTCACTATATATGAACAAGTGAATGTATGTTTGGACCTCTACAACACGACAGAAAAGAAGATACAGTTACTGTAGCCTGCATGAAACAAGACTCTCTGACAATGGCTGCTGACATTTAAAACACAGATCCTGAGGGCCTTGATGACCATCATGGCACGCTGAATCTACTATTAATATACTTTACTAGTAACGAGTAAGTATTACGGTTTTTATCCTGAGTGTGAAAGGTCCATATTTCATAGAGATCTTGAGTCTAGCTGAGTTATTAAAAGGTTTCCCATAAGGAAAGAAACAGTTATTCCTTTTTTTCTTTTTTTTTTTTTTCCCAACAGTTTCTGTCAGCTCAAACTTTCTTTTCTTAAAAGAAAGAAAAAAAGTGATCTGCATTTAAATTAAAATCCAGAATCAAATACTTCTAGCAAAAACTGTCTGTTGTTTTACAATGTTGTGTAGAAGGCAGACATTAGATCTGAGGGTCATCTTCATGTGGAACCTCCAATATATTTAACAGGACTTCCATATTTTCATTGTGATATTAGGCAAGAATTTTTTTTTTTTATTCAAGACCCACTTCTAAAGAGGTCAAGACACAGAAGACCACTTATACAACATGCAAGAGTTGGAGAGAAAGGTTTCCAGAAAAGACAGATAATTTTTGGACATTCAGTTTCATGGATCCAGATCTGCGACTGTGCTGGTTTTGGCTGGGATAGGGTTAATTCTCTTTATAATAGCTAGTATGGGGCTATGTTTTGGATTTGTGCTGAAAACAGTGTTGATAATGCAGAGATGTTTTAGTTGTTGCTAAGTAGAGCTTACACTAGTCAAGGACTTTTCTAGCCTCCCATGCTCTACCAGGTGCACCAGAAGCTGGAAGGGGAGGGGACACAGCTAAAGTTGTTGATCCAAACTGGCCAAAGGGCTATTC
>WAAD01042366.1:15318-33318 GCA_013389945.1 Fregata magnificens
GGGTAGCTTTTGGGATGGAGGTGTGTTTCAGTATTATAATGATATTATAATGAACAAAGTTCACCAAAAGGACAGCATTTTGTCAAAAGCGTGACAGGCCGTTGGCCCAAGGTAGTAACTATGCAGCTTATCATTGTTCCATGGTACTTTCGAGTTCCTCTAGTGTCACAGAGCCTGGCTGCGGTGTCTCCACTCCGCTCCACCCTCCGTGCAGCTGGTCTTAGAGTCAGCACACCAAGTTCCCCTGGTGTAGCTAACATCTAAGGTTGCAGGCCTAGGGGACTTCCATGGAAGGGATTCCTTGCATGTCAGCCGCACTCCACCCTGGAAGCTTCTTCAATGCTGTACCTTTCTTTAAAATGTGCATATAAGTTTAATTTCTAGGTCACCTCCAGCAATTATTCCACAGTAAGTCAATCTATATTTTTTTTTCCCCATGACAAAACCAGAGGTTAATGTAAGTTAAGGTCTGAGTGAAAAATGGTGTACATGCTCTCTTCACAAATTTGGTCTAACCTAAAACAGTGGATTAAAACTCTTGTGTGTGGCTTTTAACAGTAAATGAAATAAAGGATATTATGAGAAACTCACTGAAAGGAAATGGAGAACCTGAGGAGACTGTTTGCTTCAGAGGAACAGGAAATAATGAAATTTCTAGTGCACAGTGGCAGCTGGCACTACCTGAAGTAGCACACGTAGTGTCTCCATGGTCCTTCATGGAAAAGCTGTACAGTTTGCATCATCATGGGGCTAGTACAGTCCCTGAGAAACTCTTCTTCATTCCTTAAAAACATTCCCCCCTTTATGACAGACTGCACCATTAGCTGTTTTGGCATCTATTCCAGGCCATAGACTGGGATCTGTGAAGTTTACTGGGCAGGAGTTAATGTTTACCTGAAAAGCTGTGTGACTCACATGAGGCTTTTAACATTTTACTTCTAAAGCTATGTGATTGCCACAGAGATTACCATAGTGCCATTTACCTAGGAGGAAAAATAATGCACTTACAGTACATCTTTAGTTGTATAAATTGCCTTTTTTTCCAAGCTTAGATATTACGAAAGTTAAGGACCTACTTTTCCCATCAAATGCATTTAGAGTTGTGGCAAATCTGTCAATCAGCCTTCCTGATTTTAACTGATTGCTGCTCAAAAATTACTTCTAGTAATCTGGTGGATGAGCAGAAACATACTCAAACACACCTTTAGTTTGAATTAAATTCAGGTGTGTTTCTTTGCTTTGTTTTGTTTTGTTTTTAAGTACTTACTATCTCTTGCCACTCTTCTCAGAGAGCAACTCACAGAGCAACTCTTGTACAAACCTCGGAAAGCAGAACCTAACTTTAAGTAGTTTATGTTGTTGTTAGTATTTGGCAGTTCAGGTTCTATAACATGTCAAAAATGGATTCATTCTGTTGATACAGGAAGAATCGAAGCAAGTAGTGAATCTCTCAGGATCTTCATATCTCTATTTCTTTCATGGTTAAGGCCAACAATTGGTGACAGTTTTGTCAGCTCGTCACATAATGTCATTGGAGATTCCACATGGCTGTCTGAGACTAAATTTTCCCAGCCAACAGAAGCCTGAAGAGAGACAATTTTCTTATGTAAGTTTGTAGTAAAAAATGTGTAAATGGAAACAGCCTTGCATGTTCTTTTATTTTTTTTATACCATAATACATTTTTAAACTGTTGACTACCTAGAAATACTGAAATGCAATTTTTGAACTAGAATCTGAATGTAGAAGTGCAACTACTCTGTGAACACAGAATTCCTATTGCAGTGCTTTTAAAGCTTCACAGACAGAGCTGAAAATATTTCATTTTAACTTCCACACTCTCTCATGCTGTGATGTTTCCCTTGTTCCTCATGGGTGGGTCATTCTACACATTTCCCACAGAATTCCCACAGAGGACCTTTGACACGTTCATGAAGTTACAAAAACATTTGGATGAGCCAGTCTACAAAAATGGATAAACATACCAAAACCTTACTGAGTAAAATAATATGAAAAAGCCACCAAAGGAAAGCTGATCAGCTTTGTAAGACTGTCTTTTCAATTTCCCCATTGTAGGTCTTTCTGCAGTGTCCTGATGCTCACAAATGACATCTTTGAATAGCTTTTTCAAAAGTAAAAGTTGGTATGCTAATGTACTACACATGAGAGCCAATAATAATATGTGGGATACTAGTGCATGTTTCTTCAAGACGATTGGGTGGCTTAGAAACAACACACTGAGAGACCTAGGATCAACAGCAAGGTGAAGAAACATCTTTAACGTCTGAAAGAGTGTAGGTGACACAAGTGTGCCACATTATTCAGCTTCAAGAAATTTAGGAACAACCAAGTGTACTATTTGAATGTACCTTAGATGTACAGTCTTGAAGGTGACAAGAATGAATGGTAATGGGAAAAGTTTAAGATCTTCAACACCGGGATGCAGAAAACTTTCAAAAATGAGATTTAAACCCAAATGGGTATCTTAAGCAAAATAATAATGGTAGGATATTAACATGCATACCTTGTGAAGCTACTAACCCTGTAAGATTTTAAAAGATGTTTCAGATATGATATATATTTGATATACATATGGTATATACAACATATATTTCTACATTCTATCTGCACAGATCATACCATTGTCCTGGTGTAAATCTGTGGAGAACTCTGTTCTCTTAACCCACTTGCTGCTGCCTTAGACAGCACCAAGTATGATCCATTAATGTGGACTGAGGTACAACAATCCAACTTTTCACCTTCGACAAAAAAATGCTTAATGTTTGTTTTAACCAATATCTTTCTGCAGAGGATGTATTAGGGTATAGTATTATTGGTTATAGTCGTTGACCTCTCAAGCTTGTTATTTCTAATTTGGCTTCAGCAGATCATAATTTTTTAGGAGTCCTTGCTTTGTATTCCCCCTGTGTCTTTAGGTGAAAATATGTTCTTCCATTATTGCTAGCATTTTTATATTTAGACACCCCAAATCTTTTGGTTCAAAATCTAGAAATCTTGAAAGGTCAAACTTTAGGCAGGAGGAAAGAAGGAATTCTTCTAAGAGATCAATTTCAGTATCTGCATTTTTCCTTCTTTCATTTCCTCAGTTGGTAAGTTCATCTCTTCTTCCAGGCACAGGAAAGAATGAGAGAACTGTTGGCAGATTTTTTTTATTTTCCATTTAATCAGGAAAGAAATAAGCTTCAGTCAGAGAGCAATCTGCTTTTAAGAAGAGGAAAAGTCCTATCATTTCTTCCTGCTTTGTAGAAGAAAGACATATGCCTTTGCATAGCTTTTCATATCTATTACTAAAATCATGGTTTCCCGAAGCTGTGCACAGACAGGATGGTATTTGCTCTTATTCCAACAGGTTTATCTTATTTCAGTCAGCAGCTTTCCTTTCTCGTGATATCTGATGCTCTAGTCAGTGCCTTGATTTGGAGGACCCTATACCATGATTTATTCTTAATCTTTGCCTGATTTGTGTAATATAAGAAATGTGATGGAATGAGATGACAAGAAGATGTTGCTGTCACAGTAGTTTGAACCATTATGATTTATCATAACAACACTGATTAGATAATCAGACTCTTGAAAAAAATAAGTATGTGTCACTAAAAAATTGCTGGAGACAAATTTCCATTAGAATATTATTATTACTTTATTGCACTTGGATTGATTAAGAAAATTTTTAAATTTCTGCAGATATAACTAAATTAGTCATGACATTTAGTATTGTATTATATCAATTTCCTGAGGTCATTGACAGATGATCAACAGTATGAAGGAGGAAGATTTTCATTTTTCAATGTTTTTCTGTCAATAGATTCATTTTTTAAAATCTACCTACTGCTTTACCTGTCTGACAAGACATCTTTCTATATACTGTTTTTTTCCTTTGTGTAACTAAAATGGGTGCTGTTACCTCATTTACAGTTCAGAAGACGAAACTCCTGTCTATTTGTTGCACACAGTCAAGTGAGAATTACACTCCTGCATCTCATGATACAATTTAAACTGAACAGCATGATTTTAGAACAAGGTATTGACTCAGTGCTCTGACTAAGTGTAGTGTAAAACACAATTCATTTGAGCACCCGATAAAAGGACTTGGTGATTCAAGCATCTGTCTTGAGGAACTTGGTGAACAAGATTGCAACTGCCTGTGGTAAAGACTTGCCATAAGCAAATAAATCATGTAGGATGACAGTCAGATCTGTGATGAAGAAATCAAGCCTCATGGCAAAGCAATATTTTTACTATGACTGATAATCATAATAAAAATTACAAAGAGAGACTATCTGTCTAAATTCTGCTTAGGCTGGGATTTGGCTACCTAAGACTCGCCTAAACAGCAGCCAGTATGCCAGCCTGCCTATGTGTTGCCTACTAATATTATCAGTACAAGAGCCATCCAATTAATTTGATGATTCCCTATCCAGCCTCCAAGTTACATGAAAACAAACTTACCCCCTCATGCTCAGATGTGCCTATTTTGAGAAGATAGGCACTTATGTCCTTCTTGGTGCTTTGATGAGGTCTATGTTTAGATGGATGGGCATCTGAAATCAACCCAAGTTGGATAAGATAGCCTTCATCAAGAACAGCAGTAGTGCAAAACTTCTGTAAAAGAGTGTAAGACCTTGAGGACTCACTTGGGAAGCTGGAAGCTCAGTATCCTAAATATTGTTTGAGCTGAGGGGATCAACATTTCTGTCCTATCAAGAGTGTTACCACATTTCTAATAGTGAGTGTCTTGGGCAAAAAAAGTGTAGGAGACACTACCAGGAAGCAAAAGGAAATCTGACACCAATATAGCAAGTGGAATATTCCCTTGGGTAGGGGTAAAACTGAGGTTGATGTTCTAATGTCAGTCTCATGTATAAGGTCTCCAGCAGAATATTTAGTTTGAAGAAGAGGGACAGTTTATCTCACAAACATGTAGATTTTGGGAAACTTTCCACTGCTTTGAGGCTAAGGTTCATCTCTTCAAGCTGAGTAGCCCCTAAAATGCAGACTTTTCACCTTCTTGGTTGGCTATTTTAACCAGTAGACTATAGGAAGTAGATGTACCATACTCCATTAGAAATGGACAGACTAAATCCAGAGCTGAAAGGACTCAATTTCCTCTGTTTAGGAACCTCTGTTTAGGTTCCTAAATCCTCAGTGAAAGAGGTAGATATCAGGGTCTTCCTGAATAGCATGGATCGCCTTCTGGAGATGCTTCAGAATTACTCCAAAAGTATCAGAAAGTCTAGCTTAAAAATATTCGGTGTCTACTTTAAATTGTGTAAACCCCATTTAGGAGATAATGCAAGTTCTTCCACAGGGTGATGTATCCCATCCTAAAATTGCTGTCTAAGGTAAAAGGGGTGAATAATTTCCTCTGGAAGCACTTATCTCTCTTCATTGACTATGAAGACCTTAAATTAGGTGAAATGATTCTTGTGTCTTAGGTCAAGCCCCTAAAATTTCAGTCAGATAATGTGAAATTAGGCACCTTGATAAGATGGTTTAGTGTCATTCTTGATTTCTGTGACATGTTGACTGCTTAAATATTCCACCCAAACTGCAGTGATTGAGATGTGAAAATGTGTAAGAATAACTAATGGTGAAGTGAGAATGTATATTTTCACTTATACCATTTGCTCCCGTCGCTGTATGTTGACATTGTGTATTTCGGTACATCGGACTAACTCTCCTCTTTTTCAGAAAGGAAGATGAGGTACCATCTGTTTTTTGGGGCCATGATCAGGACACTCTTTCCAGAATTTTAAAGACCTGATTTCTAGGTCCCCTTCAGCCACTGGACAAGGGTCAGACACATATTTTCCAGGCCCATGAAAGTCTTACTAGACTTTCTGACTAGAAGCAACACTCCGAGGGGGCCAGATATCACCTCTTTGGTCAATATTTGAATGGCATGCAAGAGTGGTGTGGCAATGAGAATCTTTACTCAGTTATAAAGTGAGCCATTCTCCTGTTGAAGAATCCTTGCATTGCTTATGCATTTTACACTAAGGAGAATAAAATACACAAGCACCCTTAAAGTTTCTGTTTAACTCTCAGCTGAGATGTGAAAACTTAACTATTTAAATTAAGTTTACTCTTTAGGAGTCATTTATTGCTATGTTTCATGGCAGCTGGCCTCTGATATGAAAGACTTTTGCAATTTTCCTTTTCAAATCACTCTCTATGCAGAATAAATAGAATATTTCTAATGTAAACTAATTTTAATTAATTTAAACTTAGCTTTATAATCAATTTCCCTTCATTGTTTAGTATATGACTTCTTCATTCTGCTCTTTTAATAAATTACACCTTTCAGGAGGGGAAAGGAGAGCTGGGCCTTGTTGGGTCATTCAGGCACAGAAGAGTGCTGGTTGTCTTTTTTTACTTTTGTTCAACACTATGTAATTTTATGAATCGTCATATTTTGTTGTGCCACCTGGATACCCAGAGGAAGTTCAATCTTCAAAATACTGTGACAAACTCCTAAGCAAAATGCTGCTAAAATTAAAGAAACTAATGACACAGCACCTGAAGTAGTAAACACTTTCTTAACATTGTTTAAGGACTGGTTCCCATTGTAAGTATAATTTTCTGTTATGATGTTTTTTTGTGAAATGTTGCGTGCTACTTTTTCCTACTTCATCCATCTCCGACTTTATCCAGAGCATAAAGAAGCTATTGTAATGCTAAAATAGACAGCTAACATTTTCCTGGCCACTGAATATATATGAATTTTGATTTATTATTATGACATTAAAGCATACAAACATTCATCTATGCATACAAATACCAGAGCTTAATGAAAAAAGTCCATGATTATTTTCGTAGGATTTAAAAATATAACTTTTATATTTATTTAAAATGAAACCTTTTGCTTGCCTTCTATGGCATTGGATAATAAGGACATTTCATGGATTTAAAAACTATTTCTAATAGTATTTTTTTCTTTTTGTTTGAAAAATTTAGTTTTCTTCTTTATTATTCTACCTTAGGCTCTGGTTTTCATCAATAAAATAGAAATCTTTGATCAAAGGAAATTGCTAAAAAGCTGTGGAAAATATTTTGATAAGAAATAAAATTGACCAGAGACTTCCTAAGAAATGCATATTCAAATTGTTCTTTTGCAAGAGGTATTACCTTATAGCTACTTTTCCTATACTATGCATATTGATTAGAGAGCTATTGCGTTTCATCCTGATTAGTATTTCACTAATCTGGTGAAGCAGGGAATGAATAATAAGAATCTAATAAAATTATGGAAAGTCTGTTTATATAGAGCATGCCAATTGACAGAAATTATCCTTTGCAATGTAGTGAATACCTCATTAGTAACTCTTCAGAAGATTATGGATCTCTTAATGCTTACTTTGCTCATATTTGGCTGCTGAGCCTTTTAATAGTCCAGAGACTCCATCACTAATTATTCCTTATCACCTATCATCTGGCATTCCAAGCATTGCCTTCCTTTGTAGTGAACCCAGGAAAGCTTTTTAGGTAGATTTTGTGTCAGTGTATACTTAAGAACAGCCATTTACTTTTTCTTTTGTCTTTTTAATAATTGACAGAAAAGCTTTGCCATTTTCTCTTTTGCTGTCTTCAAGTGTCAGAGCTAGGTTTGAATGGTCTTTCTCCTGGGATTTATTAAAATAAGTACATGTATCTACTTACCTGTTCCTGTGTCTTCTTTGATGGGTTTTTCTCCCTGTCTTCATTTTCTCTCTCATAATTCTTACTTCTCCACAATATATGTCTTGATAGTTCCTCATGAGACTTCTCCCATGAGGACACCAAAACTGGCACATGGCAAGCTTTTTATGAACCAGGAAGCCTCTAGTACAACTAAAGTAAAATATGAATCCGGTGACCCTCCACGAAACTCCAAGAGTTTTTGCTAATACATAGGTAATAAATACACAAGAAAATTATGGCATATGTGTAAGAAAATTGTCTGTTCATCAGAAAATATGAGAAGAAGGAAGAATAGAATATTTGTGGAATCTGGAGCAAGGAAGAGTCACTCTCAGTGGAGGAGGATCCGGTTATGGAACTTTAAACAAGCTAGACATGGGGTCTGATAGGATGCAACCATAAGTGCTGAGGGAGCTGTCTGATGCCATTGTTTGTCTTTGAAAGGTCTTGGTGATCCAGAGAGGTTCTTGAAAACCTGAAGAGAGCAAATATCACTCCTGTCTTCAGGAAGGGCAAGAAGGAAGATCTGGGGAATTACAGGCCAGTCAGCCTCATCTCAATCCCTGGGTAGATAATGGAGCAATTAGTCCTGGAAAGCATTTCCAAACACATGAAGGACAAGAAGGTGTTCAGGAGTTCTCAGCATGGACGCCTGACCAACCTGACAACCTTCTACAATGAGGTGACTAATGAGGGGAGAGCAGTGAGTGTTGCTTATCTTGACTTTAATATGGTGTTTGACACTGCCTTCCACAGCATCTTCATAGATAAGTTGACAAATTACAGATTAGATAAGTGGGCAGCAAGGTGGGTTGAAAATTGTTTGAACGAGCAGGCCCAGAACATTGTGATCAGCAGGACAAAATCCATTTAGAGGCAAGTCACAAATAAGCCAATGCTGTTCAACATCTTTATTAATGACCTGGATGATGAGACAGAGTTCACTCTCAGCAAGTTTGTAGATGATACACCAGACAGGTGTGCTGCCATTCGGAGAGACCTGGACAGGCTGGAGAACGGGGCAAAGAGAAATCTCATGAAGTTCAGTGAAGGCATATGAAAAGTCCCGCCCCTGGTGAGGAATAATGCCATGCACCAGTAATGACGGGGGGCCAACTGGCTAGAAAGCAGCTTTGGAGAAAAGGACCTGGGGGTCCTGGTGGACAACAACTCGAACATGAGCCAGCAGTGTGCCCTTACAGCAAAAAAGACAAACAGCATCCTGGGCTGCAAGAGGAGGAGCATCGCCAACAGGTCTGGGGAGGTGATCCTTCCCCTCTGCTCAGCAGTGGTGAGACACATCTGGAGTGCTGGGTCTTGTCCCTCATGTAGAAACTGACATATTGTAGTGTATTTTCCTACTTTTAAAAAAAATCATCATTTCGTAGGATTTTTACCACTTCCAGATAGTATCTCACATATTTTTCTTGTAGTCTTCCTATTTTTAATAATTTTATTTATTTATTTATTTATTTTTAATCCTTGTCGCTTTATTCCATTAATCATATAAAATCCCATTTGCCCTTGAAATTTATACCCTTCAGCTATGTATAGATTTACAACACATTGAATTTCTGTGGTTACTGAGTGAAGCTACATACTATTAAGGACCACTTTTTTTTTTTTTATGGCCTCTATTTCATACCAGCAAATTGTTGGTTCACTAGAAGTGTTTAAATACCTAAGAAGTACCTGATTGTGCCCATATATCAGGTGTGTACAGAGGTAAATGCTTCAATTGCTTCATCAAATAAATTACAGGTAAAAACTTTACCTGCAGGATTGTGGAGAGGAATACCAAAGGTCTACTAAGCTGTTGAACTCATAAAGTTATCATCTGATGCATCTGACAATACAGATAAAAAACCCCCAAACCCTTAAACTTGTGTGTGTGGGTCAAGTGACAAGTAACAGATGATGCAAGAAAAACCACACATTTGTTTTCCTAATTTCAAGTTTAAAGTATGTCAAGTGTGAAAAGCATAGAATATAAGGGACTGAATTATTTTCAGTGAAGATCTCAAAAGTGTGGACTTCTAATAATTATTCCTAGAGTTAAGCTATACTTGTTACATCTCTCTCTCTTTCTCCACTCACAAATAATCAAGTCATCTTTGGACTATGCTGGTGTGAAAACAAAGCAAGAATAAAAGACAGCTTTAATCATGAGCTGTTGCCTTGAGAGACAGACTACCAAAGAGGGACAGTGGGAGCTGAACTGCAAGTGCTACAGATAAGCCTCGGACTGGAGCTGTGAATACTGGAGAAGCTACTAGACTTACACCTGGCTCTAAGCATCTGTTACTGATTGTAGTTTGATACCTAGATCTATTTGTAGGCAGGTCATCTAATCAGTTAAGTCAAAATGTTGATTAACATCATGACGTTCAGGGTCTGAGAGTGGAGTGGGCCATCCCATCCTGCTCACTATGTGGTATCTTTGAAGGTTGCGCTCTGCAGCAGAAGTCTGAGAAAAACCTTGGAAAACAATCCAGGCAGATTTAAACCTGAATATATGGCAAATACATGTAAGGATTGTCCTCCATGAAGAGGCTGCCCACCCAATGTACCAGATAAACTTTAACCTTGCTGAATTCAGAGAGCCCTGAATCCTGGCCCAAAATACTTTACTTCCCAAAAGTGACAATTTTTTTTCCCTTCTCTTTTTTAGAAACAAGGGATGAAATCTCTGAATTGGATGTTCTATACTCTTTTTAGCCTTAAGGGGATGATACCTGTGTCAAGGACACTTTGCTAGGCAGGAAACCATGAGGTACCCTGAATGGGTGTGAATTTCTGAAGTTGAGCGTCTGCAAAGTCAATAACAAGAGCTCTGAGTGCAGGAAAGAGTGCATGAGAAAGCATGTCTTCAAAAAGGAGGGGTATAGGAAAGGGGAGCTTAAGACTGCCCTGTTTTCCAGGGCTACCTCCCTTTTTTTGCCCCTCACTGCCCGAAGTGAGATGTGTTTGAGTTCCATAGGAGGAGGCTGAAAGCTGGAAATGTCCCCTTCTCAGATGTATCCCCGTGACTACAATCAGACACTTGTTTCCCTGCTGCTTTCCCAGACTAATGAATTTTGCATTCCTGGCTAGGCAGCAGCTCAGCCTCAGGAGAAGGAACAGTAAGTGCCTCGCTGGATTATTCATGACATGGTGGTTAGGTCACTCTTTCAGGTTATAGGAGAGGTGGATTCAGCCCCCTGTAAGATGATCAGGGCTGGGAATGCAAACCTCTCATTTCCTTAGTGAGCACTCAAACCACTAGACTATTAAGCATAAGACAGTGTCACCTTTACCAGATATCTTTCTCAGAAGAGGGCTAAACCACTCTGGATCCTGAGCGGATAGAAGCACCTAACATTTTCTATTAATTTTCTACACTCTCAGTGGAAAGATAGACACTTAAAATAGGAGTGGATGGTCCTCTGTGTATCTTCAGAGGCACTGTCTCTCTCCACTATGGTAGGCAGACTAACTCGTCAGCCCCCTTCTAAGGCCAAACACTTTTTTGTGCATCAATATCTAAATTAAGCAGCTAAATGAAGTGCAAAAGCTTACATCCAGGGAACTTAAATCTCTTCAGACATGCCTACTATGTGAGGAGAGGGACATTTGAACTTATTTTGCCAGAAAAATATTTGGGGAGTCCTGTGCTGAGACACATGAGCACAGGAGCATCACTTTTGACCCTGACCAATACTGAGTTGTTCAAATTTATTTTGCTAGGGTCTTGCTAGCTCAGGCATCCCCGCACCATACCCCATTGCGCGAGGAGCCTGAGAATAGCATCTGTCAACCTGATACCAGGCACTAAGCATCTAAATCCATACCTAATGTACGCAAGAAGTAATGAGTTATTCAGAGGCAAAGGGCAGCCAGATCCCCTGTCAACTTAATAAATATTTGGGGTACAAATGACCTCTGGAAATCAGGCCATTTATTTTAGCACCTAAAAATAGATTCAGATGTTTAATTTTACATATTCAGGTTGGAAAATTTTGGCTAGAGAGTAAATTAATTGCCTAAGGTCACACAGCATGTCAATGTATAATGAGAAAGTAATAATGAGTGAGGAAAAAAAGGTATTTTTAATCTCTGTGGATTTATTGAATCCCAACTCTTTTCATAAAACTAAAAAGTCTTCTTGAATATATCTCTGTATTTTTTTTAATTGTGGCTTAACATTCTTATTTAAAATGCATTTTTTTAAGTGAAAACAATATTTTTCTCCATGTTTAACCCTGATTGGTGGTATCTTCTTGTTGCTATAAAAACAAAAGGTTCAGTCAAATCTTCAACAGCAGATATTTTGTTGCATAGGTGGTTACTGAATGAGATATTTGATTACAAAGGGATAAGTAACCTCTCTGTAGCCTACAATTAACATTTAACTTGATACGGCCAATAAGTCAAATGAAGGGAGAGTAAACAGAATAAAAAGGATTTTTCTCTCATTAGGGGTTCATCACACACAGATATGCTAGCAAAACACACTGTTGTGATTGGTGGTTTTGTTTGCAGATTTGTATAAAGCTAAGCTTTCATCTGGTCAAAAAGAAATAAAAGTACCCACTGCTCTGGAGGAAAACAATATTTTAAACTATTCAGATTTCAAGTGTATGAAGATAATTTATAACAGTCAAGTGCCTTATTAGGCAATAATGATATCTCAGGAAGTTAGTCACTCAGTTCCTGGTAAAATCCTGTGAGACTAGACTGGAGTGCCTAATTCCCTCACATGCTTTCTAGTTTTAATGAGTTCTCGCTTACATGCAGACACAGACACAGGGAATGTTATCTGCTATATCTTTTTCATGCAAATATAAGCTAAACTCTGATTCAAAATGTATAAAATATCTGTCTAAAGCAGTTACGCACTCCAAAGTCAGCTGCACTATGCCTTTTTCCTAGTGCATAGCACTTCTCAAAGCTGTTTATCATAAACATAGAAATAAAGTGAGAATGGTCCCCACGTTAAGGTTTGAGGATTGGGAAATACAGGTTGAACTTCTTTCACTGCAGCCAGCTTCCTGCATTACCTTGGCCGTATCATTTATATCATGACATTAAAGACCACACACTTTCCTTAGCTCAAAGAGAAATTTGAGTTTGCAAGATTAACTTTTTCTTGGTTTAAAGGTTGATTTTTCCCGCTGTGAACACAATTCTAAGAGAAAATGAAAACAGACGAAAGCGCAAACTGCTAATTTCATGAAACCCTAGCTGACAGTATTAGGCAAATGAAGAATGATATTGGTTATAAATTTATTATCTAGAATTCTGTAAATATATTTTTTTCTAGTTAATCTCCCTGATCCTTTTCTTTTCTCTGTATTTCTTCACCGACTCACTCTTTTCAAAATTTCATCTTCTTTGTTGCAGGACTTCCCAGGGTGGACTCTAGTATTAGGAAGTGATTGGAATCACATTGTGTTAAGGAGTCAGTTTTATATACTAGCCCTTCCATGCAAAGGGTATACAATTGTCAATACCAATCATTGCGTAAACATTTAAACATTGTATATACTGAAGAGAAAATACAAGAACTGCCACGTCTGCTATCATTCAGGTTCACCATAACTGGGCTTTTCATCAAGGCCATGATTCTGCAGAAAGGATGCAATGCTTGGCTAAGACTCTCAGTCTTAATCAGTGAACGATCATAAAATTGTTGACCACTGGCACCACTTCATTCTGGCATGTGAACCATATATGGCCTTGTGCTGGCTCTCTTTGCAGTAAGAGATCTCAGCAACCCAGAGGAAAAGGAGGGTTCCTTTGTTCATACATGACGGTTGGTTTTTTTCATAAGCTGAATTTTCTTGTAACTGAATGTTCAACACTGTTTTTACTGCGCTTTTATCTGTGAAAGACATGCCTTGTCTCAGAGCTTGTGAAAATGAATATGTGCCCAAATTAGGTATCACCTCTCTGCTGTTCTTTGTTATGAGCCATACTTGTCCCGGCTATCACTCCAAGACATGAGTGTTTGTTTAAACCACATCAGCCTGTTTGCTTAAATGAAACCAACAGTAATGTTTTCAGGGGGTTTAATGAAATAGATTTTTGCTATAGTTAATGGACATGGTTTAAAATGAAAATCTGTTGCCTTACAGTAGAGAAGTAAAGAAGGACTGGCATTGGGTAGTAATGCTCAGTTTGTGGGGCTGCTGTGTGGTTTCTTTGGACCTGCTGAAGGTATCCTGTGGTTTCTGAATTGAGGAAATAATTGACTCCTAATGATTCAGCCAGAGTGAATATGGGGTACAAACCACTACCATTATGGTTATGAACATTATTGCTTACTCACAGCTTTAAATGTGAGTCATCATTTGTTGAAAGGAACACAGAAATCCTGTGCTTTTCTCTGTTCCCATCTTCTATTTCTTTTTATGCTTAAACATTAAAATAGTTTTAAGTCCCATCTTTTGAAACCCCTCTTTAACTTTGTGTTGTGTGTCAGATTGGACATAAACCTTTAAGAGAAAAGTACATCCCATTGTGGAACTTGCTGCTAATACTGTCCTCAGTCCTTTGTGGTATCCAAAGAAAGGATCTAACAGGTGACCTAAGGGCAGGTTCCTTTGGCCAGGCCAAGTGAATAGCTGTGTTGAACTGGTATATGTTGAATTGTGTTTGTGGCACAAATTGTTGTGTTCCATAGAGAGAGACAGACATGAAAATGAATTCATTTTACATAAAACTTAGAGAGAAAAATTCCATAGGATGAATTTTTCTATATTCTTAAAACCAACACAGGATCAGAAGGAAATAGGTTTATAATTTATTTATAGTAGTAAATGTTAAGAGAATGTGTGATTACAATATATTACAATATAATTTTAATAGTATATTTTGCTACTTAAATTATAACAAAATATAAACAAGCATACACAGAAAACTGTATCAGAGTGCAAAACATCTTTTATGTCAGTGTCACTGATTCTACCTTTACTGCTCTTTGATTATTTTCATATAAAATTTGTGCTGTTTAGCAAACAAAAGAACAAAAAAGAGGGGTTTTTTTCTACTTGCCACCACTGCAAACCAAATCTGGAATATGAAAGTGAAGCTACAAGGCTTTATTTTTCTTGTTCATACCTCATCCGTAACAATAAATATTCTGAAAGGCAAAAGTGGTCTTAAATTACAGTATTGGCTTTCTTCTGTTTTATGAATTCTACTTTGGGTTCCTAGTGTAAGTCTATGCCTTCAATGGGGCTACACAGATGTATGTAGCCAGGACCATAATTTGTACACTCAGGCTGAAGAGTGAACCTGCCACAGGAATTTAATGCTGTGGATTGATGCATTAAAAAAAAAAAAAAATCCCTTTCTCAGAGTTCTCTGCTTCTGTAGGACTGTCACCAGTAAAAAGCAAAAGCTAGTCTATGTCAGTAAATGGATATTATACTGAATACACACAGGAAGAGTCAGTGTGCTGAATAAAACAGGGGCATTTTTAGTTGGAGACATTAGAGTTGCAGTTTAGGCTTTCAACTCTACATGGGTCAATAGCAGTAATTAGTTCTATTCCATTACATTCTTACACTAGTTTGCTCACCATAATACCTGAGTGCATTACGTTAGTAGTGCATGATGGAATGCAGTAAACATTGTGCTGGTGTGTTTTATTTCCTTTTGCCATCATCTGCACAGCTGAAGAGTATGGCATGCAGTGAACATCCCATTGTTGCCTTTGTTTTTAACCATATTACTATTAAAGGAATATATAGACACATTGAGTCAAGATGCAAATTCAATTAGACAAGACAGGGTGAAGAAGCATACTTTGTACTCAGCGAACAACGTAGGGGAGACTTATAATTGCCCTCAGTTTCTGTGAGGGTTCACAGTTTCAAGGCAGCTTTCAAAAGACTTTGCTTCCCCTTCAGATGAATTTCACCCTCCTCGGGTCTGTGACGGAAAGACACAGCTCTCAGCTACTGTCTCCATACCAGAGCTTAGTTAATCTTATAGCCAGACTGGTTCCAGGTCATTGAAGGCCTGAGAGAGATATGGTCTGTGACACTGACCGTGATTGAAACCAGAGGCAGCTTTAGGCAGTGAGGCAATCAGGGGTAAACGCAAGCAAATGGAGTTTGCACACATTCGTTGTCAGCAATATGGACTTCACCCACTTCTTGCTGCCTTGCCTGAAAGACAAAACAAACTGGTGAGATTACCCCATTATACCGCAGGCTTTAGTCTTGTTCTGCTGGGCAAAAGCCAGAGGCCTCAGTGGAAAACAAATGACAGCTTCACTGATAAAATTACAAATGAGAAAATTACTGCTCTCTACACCCCGCAGCTCCTTTTTCCTCTTCTGTATCTTTCTTCTCTTTTCCTCTGCAATCAGCAGCAGCACCAAAGGCTAGCAACACACTGTGGTTTGCAAAGATCACTGCAAGCTGGCTGCCTCTCCTGGAAAGTGGAGTATGCTGCAGGCACACCTGGTCAGCTGGTATGTGCTCCAGAATGTACCCAGTTCACATCATGGGATGGCAATGGCTCTGCTGTGGTTGAGGTGAGGAGGGCACTGGACAGAGCTAAAACATTTCAATTTACATAGGACTTTTTACTACGGGGTCATGGCAACACATCAAAAACCTTAACTGTCATGTCACTTTGAAATTCATTTAAAGTTTATTGTTGACCCAGGACTTCAATATCTCAAAATGTTAAGTGTTTACTCTTCATTTAGGGCATTGTCAGTATCCCCATCACTACATGCTGTGTATCACCCTCACATTCACGAAAGGATTGTCTTTACCGTTTTAAGTAAGTCTCTATAATTTCTTCCTTTATTGTTCCAATATTACCCCCTAGAGCTTCTATATTCATCTGTATACAGCAATCAATGTTCTTCACTGTAATTGCAGACATCATGAAAATAATATGGAATCTATATGAAATCATCCCACTCACACTTGTAAATAATGTGACTCTTATGTATGTACGTAACCAAAGGTATAATTTATCTTTGTATTTTTGTACCCAAAATTTGCTAACAAAACTTGCTTGCAAAGGCTGACACAGTATTGTGCCTTTTCCTTTTCTTTGTATGTGTACACTGCTACAATCTTTGTGAGCTGTAAAGTAATCTGACCGTGTGGTTATTTCTTATCCATTTCTTAAATAGCAATGGTAAACTTAAAATACACAAATAAAAGAGTTGTTACCTCAAGGAGCTCAAAATTTGTGAAATAAGTAATAAATAAGATAATAATTCCTTTAAAAATTAAATTTCATAGTGGCATGGCAAGGGCAATTACTTGCCAGCTGTACAAAAGAACTGAGTTGCCCATAAATATTTTAGAATGTAGGAGGGAAGAGTATAAGTATTATATAAGTACAAAACAGGTCAGAAGTAAGAAGACATAAAGAACTTTGTAGGAGAGAAAGTGTAGAGGGCCATGGCTGGAAATGGAATGGAACTCAGGCTAATCTAAATTAACCATCATACACTTGATGACTGCAAATTACGAAATGGAAGAAGTTGATCGCTACTAGAGATCACTGGAAAGAGAAATACACCATTCCCTTGCTGTGGAATCTCATCTACTTTCTTACATATAAATACTATAGAAGCTTACGGATGATGTATATACCGTGTTACTGAAACATATACATCTAAACTAAACAGAGACACTTAAAAAAACCCAAAAAAACAAACCCACGCCAAGAAAAGGAATAAATGCAGAGTTTAAATGGCTTCTGTTTTATCTGAGTATAGTTTTCCTTTTTCTCTTAATTTACATAATCCCAATCTCATTGTTTTGTATCCCATTGCCACAAAGGAAGGAGAAAGGAAGGAGGTGAAGTTGGAGAATCCAGAGGTTGAGTACCAACAATTTATGCCTGGCTTTCCAGGTAACTCAAATCCAGGTTTGATCTCTGCTATCAACTCATCAAAACCAAGATGGCTCAGGTACTGTTTTGCAAGGGCAGTTAGCAGTTGACTGAGAGCTTTGTGAGCCTTTAAGGGCTTATGATTCAAATATTTGTCCAGCTGGGTCTCATGTGGGAGTTATGTGACAACACGGTCTCCTATGTGAGTGCTCATACTTTCTGGTTTGACCAACTTGGAAAACAAACACAGAAATAGCTGTTTGGACAGCTAGCCCATTGGTTTCTCTCAATATATTTAGCCTTTGTCTTCATGCCCTCCTGGAGCTGATGCAAAAACTTTTAGCTCTTTTTAAATGTTTTGAGGAATGAAAGTATTACACATTTCTGAGAATAATAAAGATGCTCATCTTTCCTAGCACTAGTAAGCCTATTCAGATTTGCTGCCATGC
>WAAD01042366.1:40795-93328 GCA_013389945.1 Fregata magnificens
ATACCAAAATCTTCTTTGTCCCAGTCCTATTTAAACTACATACTTTACTCTTTTTATTTAAACTTTCTATACACTCCCAATTTTACCAGATCCAGAAGGAGAACTCCCAGGAATTGTCATCAGTTTGGAAGAGTTTTCCACTAAGTTCATGGAAAAATAGAAGTAATGAATTTGAAGGAAAACACAAGTTATCTTTTTTCAAATTCTGGATGTCTTAGGTAAGAAATAAGTAGAAATTTGAAGAGGAAAAAAAAGGGTTAATACAGGACAGGTAATACTAAAAGTATACTGATGTGGTGAGCTCCATCCTTTCTGCCTTAAATGTCAGATTCTGTCCTTCTCTTTTGAAGAAGGAGGTGCTGGGGAGAAGGGAACTCTTGTTTTCTTGCTTAATCCAGGAAGCCAGCAGGGGAACCCTCTTTTGGGAGCAGCAATGGCAACGGATGGGGTCCTCTGCCCTTGTATAGAAATTACAGAGACAGCAGTATGCTCTCCTTTACCTCTAGGACTATATGTCTGGACGGATTGGCAGACTCTCTCCATCTTTTCCTTCTACCTCAAACAAAATATGTTGGCTTAGATGTGTGGGAATAGTGAAATAAATGAACAATATAGTTTGAACTTCTTAGGAGCACAAAAGTTTCCAGCCCTCCACAAAGGTAGGCAAATACCACATACAAAATGTCACTAGAAAACTGTTGTGTCTTGTTTGGTGAGGACTGTTCACTTTGGAGTATAACCTTACAGCCCTTCACAAAGAGTCATGCTCACGCTGCTGCACTGAGGGTCAGCACCATACCCCTCACTGTGGTTAGTGTGATTGTGCTTGAGCTCCATGAGAGGTAGGAAGTACTAGCCTGGGCTTATCACGATTATGACAGTACTATTTTTGGACCCTGAGCACGAGCTGGCTGCACTTGTAAAATGTAATATTTCAAAATATTCAGCTTTCCTAAAAAATCTTTCAGGGTAACCCAACAGGAAATTGGGTTTTCTCCAGGTTTTTGTGATGCTGGGCTGTGGGAATTATCATCCTCAGGAGCATGTTCTCTAGTGCATGGAGCCTTAAAACTTGTGATAAAAATGTTGCACTTCACTGAAGTGGGCACAGTCTTCAAAGCAGTCCGTAGCAAAAGAGAGCACAGTGACTTGAGCTGCACTTTCCATAAGCCCTTGCACAATAGGTCATTAATTAGAAATCAAACATTTTGAAGGAATTGGAAATTGAATAGGAGACTATTAAATGTAATGAAATAATTTCATTTAGATTTTCAGAAGAGGAAACACTTTTCTTTTTATTTTGCTTAACCCTTTCAGAAAAGTTCATATTTCAGAACTTAAAATTTTCATCAAAAATCCTTTTCAGAGGAAATTCTTCATCAAGATTTTCTGGTTATATTTGATTCTATAGGATCTGTATATTTTCCTTTGCTTTAGGCTTCACTAAAATGATTCAACTTCTATAAAACTCCCCCGAGGAAAGGAATTTAATTTAAAAAATTTTCTTTTTTTCCAATTGACTCAAAGCCCAGGACTATGAAACCAGTGATAATCCTGGCAGTGAATATTACTCTGTCAGTGTGCTTCTAAAGCTATACGTCCATAATGCAGAACCCTGAGAGCACAGCTGTGTACTGCAGTCAGGGCAAAACCAAGGGCTGAAACAGCTGTGACAGCAGAAATCTCTACTGTTCCTAGAGCACCTACTCTTAGACCAGCAGCACAGCACGCGGTATGGTTTTATTCTACTTATATAAGGGCAAATTTGGCTGATACAGATGCATCCACACAGAAGCCCTTTGCCAGTGTAGTACTGCAGTAAAGCATTGCTACTGTAGACATAAGCTCAGATTGTATGAGCTGCATTCAGATGAAAAAAATCTTGGGGAAAAAGGACTGCGCTACTAAATCACTCTCAGGCAGCTGTGAACGGTGATCATGGAGCCTGCAGGAATCAGGCTGATCTGTAGAGGAAAGTACAAAAGACTGGGATCCAGAGAGAGCAGAGGGGAAAGAGAAGGCACTGCCTCCTGAACCAAGCACAGACTGTGTTGTCTTAAAGAGGTGGAGCTGCAGTGGTGAGTGAAAACTGATAAACTGTTCTTCGGTAGACGGTTTGGGACCTCACTGTGATTTTAGTAGCTGGTTTTAGCAAAATGGAGCCAGCTACTTGAAACTTAACCCTGTATGAAAACCTAAGTTACTTTGGAAAGCTATGGCTGCTTCAAAGCTTGCAGGGTCACAGGGCTTTCCCACCGTGTCATAGGTTATTCCAGTGCAGAAGGACCAACACAGAAGGTCCTATAAAATCCTCTGTCCTGAACTACCCTCACTCTGAATCGTCCTAGTTGGCAGAAATGGCCGCTGAGGCAGAGGATGAATCACAGTCAGGCACAGGCTTATTAGGTGATCTGAGAAAACTTTATAATTTCTAACTGCAGTACCTAGCCCTGTGAATATCTCTGGGACTCCAGACAATACAAGCTAGAAGCAAGGGATGTTTGCTTTTGCGCTCGCTATCACGTACACCACACATTTAACCATATGTGTAAAGCTACCTGATAGCAGTTAGAAAATTTTTGATAATTTTGATAATCCCTTCAGAGCCATGGGAGCCATAATATCCCATCCTCTGGTATGGGATGCAGCTGTAGTGGTATGTCCTCCTCTCCTCATGTTAGAAGTGGAACTGCATCTACCCTTGAGCTGACTGACTACAAATGTCTTAAAACTACCTCTGTTTCTCACACAAATACTTTCTGGATGTGTGCTGATTGTCATCCAGACATGGAGCTCCTCATGTTTCAAAAGGGTGCTGGAAGGCACATGTCTTTCACAAGGCTTTCTGAGAAATAATAACTTAGGAATTGTTGCTCCTGCGTATAGCTGTCATATCTGTGAAACAGCTGGACCTTCTGGCATCCTGGTTCTCCCTTTCTGGACAGACAGACGGGGTACCAGAAGGTAAGGGGAACCGTCAGATGCAGGGAAGCAGGACTAATCAGTAACAACTAAGCATTAGACCCTGTGTCCTTCATACAGTGGTACAGAGTGGGCAAAGCGATGTTCTGTTCTGGGGGGATGGTAGCTTCTGTGAATGCCGCAGACATCAAAAGTCTTTATCAAGAATATGTTTTCTGATGCAGAAGTTTAAAAAGCATACCTTGATTTCTAGCTTTCCTGATTTTGACTCACTTGGTAGCAGTGAAGGAGCAAAAGATACATATGTTAACATCCTTGTTTTCTTTTACCAGGACTGATTAGGAAGGGAACTACCCATTTGGTTTTTAACTGCTATTGTTTTACTCAGGAGCAATATAAACACCTAAGTGGAATGTCGTGACGGAAGGAGAATTAAGCATACTTATCTGCTCTCCATTCCAGCTATTAATATACTATATATCCTGTCTTCACTTCACTTTCATATTCATTACTTCTTTAATGAAAAAAAAAGATATTTTAATGGTCAAAAAATCTAAATGATTAATGGTACATCAGTTAATGACATTTTAAAAGTATTTCAGGCTGGAAATGTGACACTACAATCATTAAAAATTGGATTCAATTTCCAAAGGTCCTAATCTTAAACTTTATACTGCTGGCAGAAACATAAAATGATATCCCGTAAGCTCGGGTGCTTCTGTGTGATGGAAAAGCTCAGGAGTTTTGTGAGCACTGCCAGAAAATAATGTGTTCTCGGAAATTCTGGAAGTTGAGCAGGAAGATAACTGAAGAGGATATGACAGAGCAAATGAACAAATTGTTCGGTATAGAGGAATTCTCAATCCAGAGAGATTTTTTTCCCTGAGACATCGTTTGGGGTCCAAGAGTAGCATAATGGCTCCAAATGGATAAAAACAACAGTAAATCCCGTTCTCATGCATTATGCATGAGCTCTTGCTATTGGAGTTTACACCACCATCTGGTGTTTAATTATTCCCGCTTTACACCACACGGTGGTGTGAATCTAATGAAACGAATATGTACATTATAATAATTTGGTGCATAGATTCTGGTTTGCTAATTATTAGGTGCCAGGCATCCTTTCTCTAAAGCTGAGAGTTGAAATTCATGCTGAAAAATAACTGTTTCTGTAGACTCTCACTGGCAAATACAACGACAATTAATTGTTCCATTCTCTAAAGATCCATTATTCCTATATGGCTGGTTGATTTTCTCTAACATCTGTACAACATAAATTAATTATACAGTAGTGTCAGAATTCCCATTCTCAGACACCATCAGTGTTGTTAGAAAGGACCTTTTCTATAATGTTTGTAGTTTAAAAAGAAAAAAGATATATATACTTTGGTATTGAAGGACTCTCTTCTTGTCTGCCGTGCAGACACAGTGGTTGTCACTATATGCACAAAGTTTTGTTATGTATCCAGGTTATTATTTTTTCACATTATCACCTGTAGGCCATTAGATTTCAATCTGTCATCAGTGTATCTGAAACCAATATCCTGTGTTATTAAATTAGTTAGGATGGTAGTTTCTACCTGGCAATAAGCCCTGCTGTGAAGAGTGAGACGCTTCGGCAAGTGCAGGGTTCCCAATGCTCCCAGAAAGGATGCTGAAAACTGACTGTGTGTCCCATTAACAAATTATACTGTCCACATATTTTTCTGTGAGCAGAAGTTTTTATAAGTTAAGATACAATTTATGGAGAGCCAACAGGATTTTCTGTAATAATCACAAAGAAAACTTGGAAGGCTTTAATAGTATGTTCAACAGTGGTGCTTTTCTACCAGAAGATGGTGGTTATCTGGTAAGATAACGTTAAAGGATATTCAAATAACCACCGCATCCAGCAGTGCAATCCTCCCTTACAATTGACAAATTTTAGCTTGCTTTTCTACATTCTGATATACTTGTGAGCTCAGCAGTTTGTGAACTTGTGAGCAAACTTGCAAGGTTGGTTATGATGAACATGAAAAACATGTCTAAAAGCTGCAAAAGTTTATATTTGAAGAGATATTTGAGAAAATAAGACAAAGCAGGATAGCAAGAGGCTCTGAGAGCCTAGAACAAAAACATTTTGACATGGTGGTTTGTTTTTTTTCACCTTTGGAAATTTCCCCAGTAGTTCTACCTATGCTTTTCCTTGACCTGTTTTTCAATGATCTTAAAAAAGTAAGGAAGAGAAAAATAAGAATTAGGAACCATACGAGTCAGGTAGTTTTCAGTGAAGATTAAAACCTCAGTTTCATATTACCTTGACAATTCAAACCAGCCAAACTTTCTTCCTTCCTTCCTTCTGTTCATGAAAACTTTGATAAAGCACACTAATTGGCAAGCAATGCTTGTTAAAAAATGAAGAAAACATCATGTTTCAGAAGAATGTTTTTCACTCTTCTGTAAGAAACAAAAAAGCCTTGTTAAACTTTGCATTCATTGTTATGTGTACTTTAATCAACAGCCTTTTCAAATTAGTATGTAGGTTTGAGTGGCATGGAGGAACCTATAGTTTATAGCAGACATTGCGGAAAGACCAGGTATTATAAAAGCAAAAACATTCTTTTGAAATTCATATACTTATCCATATCATGAAGGACATTCTTTCACTAGATCAGCTTTCAAATTGTTATAAATACAGTTGAAGTAAAGTTTCTAAATGCAGTGATGTCACCAAATCTGAATAATAACAAAAAATATTATTAGTTACAGTGTTAACAACTAAGCAAGTATTCTATAATTTTTCATTTTGTTGAAAAAAATCATATGCCATTTTGTTTACCATATTTCAAATATCTATCATTTGAATATTACAAAAGCTAAACAAATTGAGACATAAGACAATTCTCTATAGTCCCAGTGGGTGACAAAAAGTGATATCCATAAAAATAATTTTCTGATACAGACTTCCACTTTTTGTGTGTAAAACTGTGATGGAAAGCATTTGTATAGAACAGTGATTGTTTTGGAAATAAGTGTCTCTTTTTTTTTTTTTTTTTAGAGAAAACTAACTAAGAAATAATCAAAAAGTCTAACAACATCCACCAGTTGCTTTTGATGCAGCATATGTTGTTTTCCAACTTCTGCTCATCAGGGAGCAGAATTATTCTGTATTGTCTGGTCCTGGAGTAATTGGGGACCTTGTGAGATTCGTATCAGCTCCCTGGGCTTGCAGGGAACCTCAAAAAGCGTAGGTCATGTTTCTAGTACTTGAAGAAATTAGGAAAAGGACTGCGTGGGGTTAAATTTAGTGTTATCTCATCAGCATTCAGCGCCACTGCTATGCCACGAAGGAGGAAAAATAACAAAGAAACATGAGAAGAGGAATAGATAAAAGGCAAGTACTGAGAGGAAAAACATGTTTCTTAATTGAACTGGAAAGAAAGAAGAGGAGGGGAAGATGTTGCTGGCAGCTCGCTTTTGATGAGAAACCTTTTTGTGCCCATGACTATGTAGGTTAAAAATGTAGTGCTGCCTCTAACAGACAGTCACATTGTAATTCTTATGCAGTAAATCAATGGTGAAAATTCAGGAAGAAAATAAGATGAAGAAGGGAGAAAAAAATATAATTCAGCAATGTGAACATTTGTAAGATGTACAGGGTCAATTCATCTGAATTAAGGCATTATCGTAACTCCTTTGAAGTCACTGAAGTTATGCAAGTTTACATCAGCTGAGATTTTCACTCCCTTCTTCTTACTCCCAATGTCTCAGCTCCTTTCGCCCCACCATATCCCAAAGTGTCCCTGAAGGTGTTTGTAGTTCTATACTGTACTGTAGCTTATATTGTACACAAAATGACAAGGGTGGGGGGAACCCCTCCAACTTGTAAGGGTATTAGATTCAGTGTTAAGACATTGTCTCATACCTGAATTTTTTTCTGAACCATCTGAATTTCATGTGTTATTGATCTTTCAGACTTAATTGATTTTTTTTTTCTGTTTACCTTTCAGACACCTGTATCCCTACCCATTACCTGGGCTGCGCTAGGATTAATCTCACAAGAGTGAACTCTGAAATGGAGTTTTCAATATATTCCATTTGCAGATCTGGAATAAACATGGCAAGAACAGCCAGTGTAATGGCATTTTGGCAATTCTGTTCACAGGTGGCAGGGGAAAGTATAGAAACTGAAAGAATAAACAAAACACACTCCGCCCCCAACCAAACAGGTAAACTAAATCTCCTTGAACTTGGGATAAAGGTTGGGCTTGGGACAGAGGTTTGATGCTATTCTTATTGTAGCTAATCCTAATGCAGTGTTTTCTAATTATACAATAAACGTTCCATCTCAGATGGAGCTGCCTGTCAGCCCCTTCTACAGGAGAAATCGCCATATGGAGCACTCTGCAGATGGCCGGGCAGTGGCATGTGTACAGCTGTGCAGGATGAGCACCCAGGTGTTTCAGCCTGCCTGTGCTAGGCAGCAAGCAGGCAGCTCTGCAATGGTGGGGAGGATACTCAGCAAGGGCGAAAGAAACCAGTAAGATGGGATTTGACAGGAAATAGCAATAATAATAAATAACATTAATAAATAACAATAGAATGTTTTTTTAAATCAGATCAGTATTTTATACTCCATCATGAGAAACAAAGTCTGGTCTTGCTTAGGCTTTGATGAGACTGTAAGTAAGAAATATGAATATAACACAAGTATAGGCACACATGAGGTAGCTCAAAATCACGTTAAAATAACAGTGAGGATGGAGTTGCTTTGGCTGCCACATGAACTAAATGAGCATACCTGAAGCAGGCAGGTAGCACCAGTTTCTCTCCCCAGATTTGCTCAGCGCTCATTCCTGGAGCCGCTGCTACCTGATTCCAGTGGCTCAGCTGATGCCTTCCAGAGTTGCGGTCCTATGCTAAATATACTGCTTAGACTATAGGGAATGCAAAGTCACCTCGCTGACTGCATCCAAGCTTCTTTTGACTTGTTCTGGTGAAACTGCTATAGAAATCTGAGCTTCTTTCTGTCATGGCTGAATCTGGAAAAGATATATTTTATGCTACCGTCAGCTGACTCCTGCACACAGCTGCATCCAGATTCAGATATATCCATACACACAAACAACAGTGTTGTGAAGCTGTGAAAATAAAGGAAATACACATTGAAAAAACTATTATAAAGTGCCAGAGAATGTTTTATGTTATACAAAAAATACTTATTACTAAGTATTTACATTGCTTACAAAGCTTTAGAGATGTTTTAAAGGATGTTTTAAAATAATACATGCATAGGATGAAGGTTTTCTTTAAAGAAAATTTCATGTATATATTTGGTACAAGGTGAAATGAGTGTCCATTTCACCATTTCAGTGTCCGTTTCAGTGTTAAAGGATTGATTTTTATCCGAATTCAAAATTTTTGTTTAATATTTCATTGCAATTACAGAAAACAGAAGTTCCTATAAATATTTTTGGATATTGGTAAATATATGTGGATTGTTATTTTGCTTTGGGCTGAAAAATTTAGAAGAAAATGTTGAGAAAAGTGCATTTTGAAAACACAGTGAAAATTAACATCATAGGAGACAGATATGCAATTTTACTAAATGTAAAACAAATACATTCATGAAAACCAGTGTCAACTTCTTTACTTTCAAATGTTCCATTGCACTGTATGCACTATTGACCTTGTATATATATCATGAAGAAACAGGGAAAATTAAGAATGTCAAGATAAGCATTTTTGAACTTTTAACAGATGCGGACTCCCCCCCTCCTACAATTATCAACCTAAGCCTGGGAAACTTTTGAGTGATTTAGCACAATGGCCAGTGCATCAGGTGTCTACACCAGTTGGAGTCTGGGCTGAGGAATGAAGTAGAAATGTATTATACACGCTCGAGTTTTGGTCATTATTCTTTAACAAATCAGAAAATACTCATCCTTTTAATCTTGACAAGAATTGAGTGTCACAGAAAGTCAAATGTAGGATTCATGTCACCTAAGGTTAATCATATAAAAATTAGACTGCTCCTTGGACTTCTCCTCCCCTTCCATGGAGACATAGAAATGAGAAAAATTGCCTTCTGCATATGCCTATCTCTCTCCACTGATTACAAGGGGAGCCCAGACAGCTTGCTTAGGCTAGGCTAGCTTTTACATAGCTGCACTAAGAGGGATGAATCCCATCTGTAGGGTGGGATTTTCAAAAGTGCTTACATGTCTTAAGTATTCACTTTTCATAGGATTTCCAGAAATCAGTGTTTCTAAATTACTTATATTTGGAGTTTATTTTAATTCCTATCAAACGAATAGACAGGCACATTAGCAAAGTCCAAGTAAGCTGATTATGTCCTTTAGTTCTTGGTGTGTGTTTTAAGCATACCCTACAACTTCTTTTTCTGTTCTTTGTTAGCACATACTTGGAAAAGCAAAACAGAAGATGTATGCATCCTGACGGGGATACTGAATTCAGAAAGACAACAGAAGAAGAAACATAGGAAAACCTTCATTAAAACTGCTCAGGGGAAGAGAAAATAACCCATACTGAACTTGCATTGTCACACACAAAAAATATCCTTCTATAAATAGTAACCAGTGATTGTTTTATAGTCTGAGGCATTAAAGTAGTTCTTGTATTTATACTAGCTAAAAAAATTGCAAACTGCATTCAGAGTCATACCTGTCATGTCTATTTGATTATTAAATAGAATTTGCCTAAAAGATAGGATGTAATATTGTATTCTACTGATTATATTCCTGAGAGGAGGGGAAACTCTCCAGATGAAGCTGTGACGCACGATAGAAAGATTTCATACCTGACCGATAAAGCACACCTTTGTTCATGGCACCACCGGGTTTCACAACCTTCCACCCCAGGACTAACTGTAGGAGCCAAGGTTAAAGCCCTTGTGCACCTAAATTCCCATTAGTAAAGTCTCTTAGGCACTTAATCCTGGCATGTGCGGCAGTTTAATTCTGTTAGCATTAAATAGTGAGGTGCCAAGATCCTGCCTAAATCCCAGCTTGATTAATAAAATAGATATTTCCAGAGCTATTTTACCTGGGTAGATTCATAGTATAGCCAGTCTGTCAGAAAGGCAAAGCTGCCATATCTTTAAAGGGGCAATTCAACGGTTGGTGAGATGTGAGGGAGCTAAGCTTTGACTCCTCTTCTGACTGAACCCACACCTACCTACGGGGTACCACTGATAAGGTCATCCAGGATGGGAGCTTCTCAGCCTCTTCTGTCTCGCTTTCCAGGAAATGCCTGAATATCTACAGGGCCAGAGGGAGAGCAGAACGATTCGGCAGCCTGCCAGTTAGAGTGCTCACCTGGAATATGGGATCACTGCCTTCTCAAGGGAACATGTAAATAATCCAGAAAGGGTGGAACAGCTTCACCGTGTAGAAATGGAAGTATTCCCCCCTCTTTAACCAGGTGGTTTCAATTTACACAGTAGATTATGGTTTATACCACTTTGGGAAAAAAGGAAGGGAGAGGGGGGAGTAGGAATTGAATATTCCTTGCTATATTGTGAGTGCTCTAAGTGGGATAAAGAAGAGCAGGGCAGACATCCATATAAAAAAAAAAAAAAGAAAGAAAGAAAAAAACCACACTTAACTCTAAATTGATTTCTTTTAAAGGCACCAATCTTAATGCTAATGCTTAATCCAAGACCTGTGAATTTCCAGTTAGGCACTTCTCAGTATCACAGATTTAAAAATTAAACTTCTGAAAACTGAACAGCCATCGGCTGTAGTGCTGTCTTTGGAGGAGCATATCTTTTAGGAGTTTCTGGTGAAATAGAGCTCTTCAACAAATCCATGATGCTGCAAGCCCATAACTGGAAGCTATTGTCCTCCTTTTTCTTTCCCACAGCCAGACATTTTAATGATTTCCTTTGAAAGGCACTGGCACTTGTTGGACGCTTTCTTGAATGGCCTCAACTCAGTATAGCTACAGAAAATTGGACAATAAAGGTCCAGATCAGTGCACCGAAGGACCTTAGTAAAGCCAATAATGGAGCAATAGCAGAGCTGGGGCAAGGAGGAGACTCAAAATCCCACCCAACAGTGGAGGAAAAGGCAAGACCAGCAATTGGAGTAGCTCAGGCTGCCACAGAGCTATAACAATATCATTCTGCCTTTGCGTCCTCTTTTAGGTGCCCTGATTTCCCCAGGCACGTGAAAGGTATACATCTGCATCCACTGTATACAATTTGGAGTTATTAACCTTATTACGCAGCCTTACACCTGAAAAGTAGCATTCAAATCATTTTGCTTTTCTAAATCTCATGAGACAGAATCCAAACTGGTATCAGGAAATATGTTCCTGAGGCCATTCACCAAGACCTTTTGGGCAATTCAGTCTAAGGATATTCATAGCTTAGATATAAAGAGAAGCTTTTGATTTTTTTTTAAACACCATAGCATACAAAATTACTTCTTTATCATATCTACTTTTACTTTTGTTATTCCCAGACTGAGACTCTGACCTTGCAAACATTTAATTTTGAGCATGTGAGTAGTGCCATGGAGTTCAAGCAGGGCAACAGAAGTGACCGGAGACATCTGACCCCAATTTAAACCTTAATCCTGTGAAGATTTTTGAATATGAAATCAATATGACTATTCACACAGTTAAAGATAGGAATGTGAACTCTTTACAGGGTTGGGACGTAACTAGAATAGGCCCTTTTAATTTCATTTGGTGCAAGAATTCCATGTTGCTGACAATTTTGTTGCTCTTCTTATAACCTTGCATATTATTGTTTTGACGTTTGGGAAAGATGATTATCTCAGGGATTTCAGCAGGACCAAATGTGTTTGGGTGAGCTTTCCAATATCTGCCAATAGTATCTTGTAAGAAAACAGAATTTCCACAGTTTGAAAACTGTAACTATGTGCTAATAAAATAACGCATTCAGTTGCACCATTGAACCTTCACAGAACTCAGGCTTCTAATGGAGAATAGTCCCCTGCTGGCTTGTGTTGTGAAGTATTATCTCCACATGTATCATTAATTTTCTTTTCATAATATTAGATCTAATTAATGCATCCCTAGTTGCCTTGTATTTAAAAATAGAAGATATTAAAGTGGATTGCTCCGAATTGCATAGTAAATAAATTATATAGGTTATTTGGCTCTTAAACTTATGTCATAAAAGTGTATTATTATTCACATGTATATGCACACAAGTACAGACACGAAATCTTATATTTGTCTTAACAAAACAGAAAATGAAGTTAAAGGAAAGCCAGTTTTTTCTACAGCTAATAATGCCTATTTACAGGGACTTTGCTAATATGCAAGAGACAGCCTGTCAACTTACTTTTAAAATCAATTCTTAGTGTGCATCTTTGCAGTTATTTTGAAAATTCAAATCTAGGAATTCAGGGTGACATACACTCTGCCCAAACTCCATCAAAGTCCCTAAAAGAAATCCAATACTCATGTGCTTTTTGAAATAGTCTAATTCCTCAGGCATTTAAACTAGTTTTTTTGTATTCTCAGATTAAAGCCCCCTGCGTGCTTAATTTTAGTTGCCCAGATATGGGAACTGCCTTCACACCAGACAGTGCAAATAGACACCTGAACTCTGTCAAAGTCTTTAGAGAAGCTTGACAAACATGAACTATAGGACTATAATTAACATCCTCTAGCATGCTGGCTGTTGATTGGGATTTAATTTTTTTTTTTCCTACAGAGGGTTGTTCTAAACTGGTGCTAGAACCCTTTTCTAGGTCCTAGGCTACTCAGCAAGAGGGGACTGAACACTTACATGCTGGCAGAGTGCCCAAACCACCAGACCTGTGGAGTTTTTCCACACTCAGCTTCTTTTACCATCAAGCAGTTAAGAGTCATAGGGCAAGAGGAAAGAAAGACTGATTTTTATCTGGTAAGAAAGGAACTATATGGCTTAGCGGAATGAGAATGAAATTGTTGTCCCTACTGTGGGTCTGGTATCCTGCTTCATCCCCCAAGGCTGCCCTAACTAACTTTCAGTATAATGGGTAGCCAGCAGTTTGGCAAGGGTAGCTATGAGCAGGATGGATCCCAAATGATGAAGACAATTCATGTTTGCCGTTTGTTCCTGAATTCTCAGGAGAAGAAGTGAGAAGAGTTAAATCCTAATTTCAGGATGACTTGATGGAAGGAGACACCTCTATTTATATACTACCAATATAGAATATTGGCAGTATGTAGAATACTGCCAGTAAGAGCTCTCTTCCCCTGCAGCAGAATCTAAAGTGAAGCATTCAGTATATCCCTCTCCAAGCCTCCAGAGACATCTTCTCACACCACTGAGGGTGCAGGGAATTTAGGTATCTGTGTAACCTTCTCTTGCAAGGACTAATTCCCTACATTTTTGGAGAGGAAGTACTTAATTACCTCTATTAGGCAGTTGGATTCTCTTCAGTTTATACTGAAGCATTAATAGAGGGGAATAGCCTTTTGCTTTGCTTTGCTTTACCTTTTTGTTTTGCCTTGTTTAATTTTATTCTCCAGTAAATAACATTTAGTAGACATCATAGTGTTTTTACACATTCAGCTTTTTCCTTAGAAAATTTTACTAAGTTCAGTTTATATTTTTTTATCCTTGTGATCTAACAACCTGTAGATACTTGGATACCTGAATGTTTTGTCGCACTATCCTCATGAACTGGCAAAGTCTAAAATCAGCTTTCTTCTAGTGAATGGACTGTTTAATCAGCTCTGTGAGTGATAACCATGTCATGAGTTTAACTATGTCCTAATTTTGGAGCACTGTGATAAATAAAGTTAGTGCAATGTTTTAGTCTCTCCTGCATTGTGTCATTTCTTCATGGATTATTTCTGTCATTCTCAAGCTCAGAGTCATTTTAAGCAATAACTGCCAGAGAATTGCTTCCTTCTTTCTCCCAGACTTCCTTTCCAAATGCATTCTGCCTTTAAATGTAAGACAGACTCTAAGTTCAATATCTTGCAGCCCTGCAGGGTTAGAAACAGAAGCTTTATCCCATTAGAAACAGATGGTTCCTACCTTCCCAATGGGACATACACAGCTCTAACTAGAGTCCCTGGAAAGTCCTGAAACAGTATGTTGTGACAGACTCTTCACACCTGCAATCTTGTCAGTTACTAACCTACCCTATAAACCTGCCTTTTAAAAATTGGAAGGTGAATGAAAAATACAGTAGCAAACCAGCACTGATTTAAGACAAAAAAAGCACTTGTTTTAGAAAAATGATATAAAATAAAAATTGGAAATGTACTAACATAACAAAGGCTTCCAATTTCACTACTAAATTGATGTGCTAAATATAATTCAATCAGAAGTTGTATACAACGTGTACTGCTGCTGTTGATTAAGGATTTCCTCTGGCAGAATGACAAAGGGCCGAAATCTGTAATTTTGATTTACATTAGTCAGTGAGAAGTCCGTTCTACTGGTAAGCCAGCAAATACTTAGGAACATAGGACTAGGATGAAACTAATTTTTTAATGTAGTTCAGCTCCTGATATTACAAGTATCTATATCACATAATACTTTTAATAAATTAAACAAATTCCAATTTAAAAATAAGTCAGATTTTTTTTTGTCTTCGCTCTTCCTATAGATACATCATTGTTCTTATGGCAGAAATCTTATTCTTCTTTCATGCCTACGTTTATTTATGACCTGAATAGTGGTCTTTTTTTTTTTTAAACCCTGTGTCAACATTATTGCTTAACTTTAACTGTTTTCATTTTTTTTTCCTGGTGTTCACTCCTTGTATATAATTTCAGTCCTTCTTGGCCTTCTTTTCTATGTTTAGACTACCAAGGAACATTTTGTTTCTTTTTGTAAGAAGGCTTTCTCCTGATATAAGGTGCCTTTCTCCAACCTATTCCAGCTTGAATGCATCTTTTCTTGATTGTAGGTGATCAGAATTGTATAGAGTATTTTTGATGACATTTTACCTTGGTCTTGTACAATGTCATTGATTCCTGTCTGTCTCCTCTGAAAATGCTTCAAATGACACTTTGTAGGATCACATTTGTCTTTTTCATGGTCATACTATCTCAATGGTACATAGTTGTCTATGATATGTAGAGACAGATTCTCTTCCTCAGTCATTTCCAAATGATAAATTCTTGATTTACTGAAAAAAAAAGTTGTTATTAATTCCTAAATACATAACCATATATTTCATACTATTGAATTTCATTCTATTCCTATTTTTCCAGTACTCAGGGTCATCCAATTCTTTCTGTGTGATATCCCAATTTTCCTAACAAGTTACATATTTCATTTAACTCAGTATCATATTTCTTTCAAGGTTATTACAGAAAATATTAATGAAACCACTCAAGAGACCAATCACTGAGGAACTGCAGTGGCAGCCTCCCTCTACCTGAGTTCCTTCTTGTTCTTTACCCCTATTTTCACCCCTCCTTTAGTCCCTTCCACACTTTATAATTCCCAGATTAATCCCTTTTTTTTCTCCTCTTCTTAACTAACAATTCCTGTGTGGTATCAGATTGATTAGATCTGTTCTCTTTTCCTGTCTAGAAAATCAATTATTTTTCAATGAATTCTATGAAGTTAGACTGGCAATATCTTATTCTTTCTTTCAAAATGTCTTTCAGCAGAAGCCTTGCATATTATTATTTATCAGACTAATGGGTTGTCACTCTGCCCTCCTTTTCGTACTTTATCTTCTGTTCTCCACTAATATGAAACAACTCAAGAAATAAAAAATTATTACAAATTCTGGATGTGAAGTCTGAAATTCTATATTCCATTTTGCTCCAAGTTCTGGAATAAGAATTATTTGGTTCCTCTGATTTGAACACTTTAAGATCTGTATATTTTGCATCTACCTCAGTTGCAGTAATTTCCATTTCTGAACCTCTGTTCACACGCTTATCACCTTACCTTTGTTTTCAAGTTCAGCATCATCAGTTTCATAGAAAACTGAGGAAAATATTCATTTAAATAGATATCTTCCTATTCTCATTGCATATTACTCCTGGTTCTTCTATCCTTAATCTTTTTTATTTATGTGATTGAAGCAACTTCTTATGGCTTGACTCATATACAATGTATAGGAAGTATGGAAGTACAAGCCTTCCCAGTTTCTCCATTTTTTTTTTATACTTTGTCCCTATATATTCTTCTTTCTGTTTGTATTTGATCTCTTTTCATTCTAATATTTCTTTGAGTCGCTTATTTACCCAGTTAGCTCTGGAGCACTGAAAGATTCATCTTCCTGCTTCTTTGGGTTATGTTATTCAGATGATTTTGCCCCTTTGGTTTAAATAAAATATAGATCCTCTTTCCATTCAAGTTCCTGAATGTTATAGAGTAGTTGGTTTCACTGTTTGCTTCTTCTAGTTTATCAGCAGTTGACCTTTCAAAAGAGAAAACCTTAGTAACAGACTCTTCATTTATCTTTTATTTATAATGTGAACTGAACAACAGATAAACAACAGATAATCACTTTTTTTTGTTGTGTGTGCCATGACCAAACAGTCTATATTGTAATTACGTACCAAAAATCATCTAAAGAATCAGTGTTTCATGTTGATTTGGTGACTAGCTGGTGAAGTAGGCACTGTTGTTTTCAGAAAGAAGAGAGGGAGAGGAGTCCAACAAATGGAATAATGAGATTTTTTAATAGGAAAAATAGCTGGTATTTGGTACAAGCAACAGACTACATTGACAAAATCTGCACTAGGACTGTAAACTTAGTAAGACCTTAACTTTAATTCCCCCTTACTGATTCATCTTCTGAAGATATTAAGAGGAAAGAGTGTCCATATAAAAAGATTCATAGTATTTTGAAGAGCATCATGACATTTTCTTGAAAGTCTCTTTTCAATTATGGAACAAGCCCACCCCTGGTTAACTTGTGAGATTATCACCCTTGAGGTGGTCTGGCTGCAGATATTGTGTAGTTGCTCTAGTCAATGGCAGGAACAGAAAATTGAGACTCAGTACATCTCTACCTGAATATTGATTGTACAATATCTGTCTTTGTTCTTTCTGGAATTAGCTGGTGGTCTATTGCCCATTAGCAAACAGTTACCTGAGCAGAAGCTAATGTTACAGATGCTATAAAAAGAGCAGCAGCAAAGCAAACAGATTTAAATCAGCTCAATTCCAACAAAAACTCTTTCATCTTGAAACAATTTAAACTCTACCAAGGGTAAGTAAACAGAAAGAATATATTTTCTTTCACCTTCAACTGTCAGTAGTTGCTTTCACATTCCCTGTCTTCAGATATGAGGAAGGATTCCTCAGGGGTTGGTATTGGGACCAGCACTGTTTAACATCTTTGTCAGCAACATGGACAGTGGGCTTGAGCCCACCCTCAGCAAGTTTGCCAACGACACCAAGCTGTGTGGTGCAGTCAACACACTGGAGGGAAGGGATGCCATCCAGAGGGACCTGGACGGGCTTGAGAGGTAGGCCCATGCGAACCTCATGAAGTTCAACAAAGCCAAGTGCAAGGTCCTGCACATGGGTCGGGGCAATCCCAAGCACAAATACAAGCTGGGCAGAGAATAGGTTGAGAGCAACCTTGAGGAGAAAGAGTGTGGGGTGTTGGTTGATAAGAAGCTCAACATGACCCATGCATGTACGATTCCAGACCAGAAAGCCAAACATATCCTGGGCTGCATCAAAAGAAGTGTGGCCAGCAGGTCGAGGGACGTGATTCTGCCCCTCTACTCTGCTCTTGTGATACCCCACTTGGAGTACTGCGTTCAGCTCTGGGACCGCCAACATAAGAAGGACATGGACCTGCTGGAGCGAGTCCAGAGGAGTCACAAAGATGATCAGAGGGCTGGATCACCTCTCCTATGAAGACAGGCTGAGAGAGTTGGGGTTGTTCAGCCTGGAGAAGCAAAAGCTCCAGGGAGACCTTATAGCAGTGTATTGGGTTTGCGTGGCAAGGTTTTGGTAGCAGGGGGGGCTACAGGGGTGGCTTCTGTGAGAAGCTGCTAGAAGCTTCTAGTTCTAGCTAGAAGCTAGAAGTAGAGCCAATACCAACCA
Organism: Fregata magnificens; assembly: GCA_013389945.1. Lineage (NCBI taxonomy): Eukaryota > Metazoa > Chordata > Aves > Suliformes > Fregatidae > Fregata > Fregata magnificens. The sequence goes on from WAAD01042366.1 coordinate 58,725, forward strand.
GCTCCAAGACAGACCCACCACTGGCCAAGGCTGAGCCAATCTGCGATGATCGTAGCACCTCTGGGATAACATATTTAAGAAGGGGAAAAAAAACCCCAAACTGCGCAATTGCAGCCAGGGAGACGAGTGAGAATATGTGAGAGGAAGAACTCTGCAGACACCAAGGTCAGTGAAGAAGGAGGGGGAGGAGGTGCTCCAGGCACCAGAGCAGAGATTCCGCTGCAACCCATGGTGAAGACCATGGTGAGACAGGCTGTCCCCCTGCAGCCCATGGAGGACCCCATGCCAGAGCAGGTGGATGCCCGAAGGAGGCTGTGACCCTGTGGGAAGTCCACACTGGAGCAGGCTCCTAGCAGGACCTGTGGACCCATGGAGAGAGAGAAACTCACGCTGGAGCAGGTTTTCTGGCAGGACTTGTGATCCCATGGGGGACCCACGCTGGAGCAGTCTGTTCCTGAAGGACTGCACCCCATGGAAAGGACCCACGCTGGAACAGTTCGTGAAGAACTGTAGCCCGTGGGAAGGACCCACGTTGAGAAGTTCATGGAGGACTGTGTCCTGTGGGAGGGACCCCACGCTGGAGCAGGGGGGAAGAGTGTGAGGAGTCCTCCCCCTGAGGAGGAAGGAGTGGCAGAAACAACATGTGATGAACTGACCACAACCCCCATTCCCCATCAGCCTGCGCTGCTGGCAAGGAGGAGGTACAGAAAATCAGGAGTGAAGTTGAGCCCAGGAAGAAGGGAGGTGTGGGGGGAAGGTGTTTTAAGACTTGATTTTATTTCTTATTACCCTACTCTGATTTGATTGTTAATAAATTAAGCTAATTTCCCCAAGCTGAGTCTGTTTTGCCCATGACAGTAACTGCTGAGTGATCTCTCCCTGTCCTTATTTCAACTCACAGGCTTTTCATTGTCTTTTCTCTCCACTGTCTAGTTGAGGAGGTGGGTGATAGAGCAGCTTTGGTGAGCACCTGGTGTCCAGCCAAGGTCAATCCACAAAAAGCAGCCTTCCAGTACCTGAAGGGGGCCTACAAGAAAGATGGACAGGGGCTTTTTACAAGGGCGTGTAGTGATAGGAAAAGGGACAATGGCTTTAAACTGAAAGAGGGTAGATTTAGATTAGCTATAAGGAAGAAAGTCTTCACTATGACGGTAGTGAGGCACTGGAACAAGTTGCCCAGAGAAGTTGTGGGTGCCCCATCCCTGGAAGCGTTCAAGGTCAGGTTGGATGGGGCTTTGAGCAACCTGGTCTAATGGAAGGTGTCCCTGCCCATGTCAGGGGGGTTGGAATTAGATGATCTGTAAGGTCCCTTCCAACCCAAACCATTCTATGATTCTGTGGTTCTATGATCTTTCCTGGTACAAGACTCTCTCAGGCTGTTAACATGATTATTTTTCTTTAGTTTACATAGTTCTTACTGTACTTACTTGATATTCAGTTGTGAAACTTTTCTAAACCAGAGTTCCTCTCATAGATACAGAGCTATCAAAGCAGCTACAGCAGCAGAGTCATGATCTTTTTTTCTATAAATTGTGTTGATCATACAGAAATATAAAAGCAACTTTAGCAACTGAGTCCAATTTTATTTCTACATCTACATCATCAGTCTAATTCTCTGTGATATAGTTAGAGTCTTTATATATGTTCATACATAGACATTAAACCATTTACATACATAAACATCAGGGAATAAGAAAGATCCAAAGAGTTCTTTTTTTAAAAGCATGCAGATTCTGTATGTTTCCTTTTAAGTCTAATATACCTCTTTTCTCAACTAAGAAAAGCCACAGGCATATTGAAGAACTATCCCGATTGTTAGAGAGTAGGAAATTTGAGTTCCTTTAGAAAATGCCAAAAATTTTGGCCAGCAAAAATGTTCTTTGAAAGTGAAACTTTTTTTTTAAAACTGGGATTAACAGTCATACTAGCTGCTCCCGCTGCTCAGAATATAAGATTAGGCTGAACAAAGAGAAGATTAATGCTTGTTCTTACAAGTAGAAGGGCCCAAATCTGCTCCTCAGTGCCCACTAGTCAGAGGTCCTACCCTCTCAAATGTGTCAATGGTAAGAATTATGTGGGTGCTTCATATTTAAACTCTTCAGACTAACCCAGATGATTTCTGTTTGAAACAGATTGGGAAGTGCTCATGGGAGCTAGTCCATGTGCTGGTCTTTAAGACTGTACTCTCCAGCTGAGGGAAAGTAACATCTGGAATTATAGCCCTCTTCAGTGTCTGTCCACAGCCTGAGAAAAAAATGATGGAGAGAACTAATATAACTTAACTTACAGTGATCCTCATATTGCTCTTGTACTTAAAAGTTGCTTATTTTGATTCACCTGATTCATTTGGCTCCAGCTGTTTAACAATGGAGGCTGGATGTAGGGGGGCCATACAAAATAAGTACAACCTAGATAGCACCAATTCCAGCTATGTTGATCCAAGATGAGATGCTTGGCTGTCCAGGCACATTCTTCACAAGAACATTTAAACTTGTGTACTCAGGGAAATATCTTCAGGACCGAAAAACAACATATTCTGTTTTCATATACTGTATTCTGTTAAATATCACCCTTGAGGAAAAATGCAAAGTACAGAGATGTTCTGTGGCTGTTATTGCAAAAATATAGGGAGGCAGATATTCCTCTCTCCAGTTTATGTTTTGTGACAATTTAGTAGCTCTCGCTGCTATTTCTGTTATGGCTTCTGAAGTACTTTGAGTTATTGTTCAGCTGTTGTAGGTCTCCCCCTGTTACAAAGAAACCTGATTGGCATGCACCAAGCATATCCATCTTTGTTGTGTCCTCTCAGCCTTTCACATTTGACATGTTAGGGAATTGGTAATTATCAACAGATGGTGCAAATTAGAATGTCATAATGTTACTTTGAATTTTCTCCAGTGGCAGGTTATCTTTCTAATAAATCCAGGGGTTAAGAAAGCACGAAGATCATATTTCCCTTCCTTTGACTCATTCACCTTTAGTCTTGAAATAAGTCCAAGAACCAAAGCTAGTAAACCCACATATTTTACTAACTCACTGAATTCATTGTCCAGGTAACTATTCCTTAATTTATCCCTTAATCCAAAAGTTTCTCCCTTAGTCTTATCCCTTAATCTGGAAATTGACAAGGATGAAATCAAATGTCTATTATCATACAGCAAAATTATTAGATATGAACTAGTCATCTAAAACACCTGAATGAGGATGAGAAATAGTGAACTAAGGACTGAAAAGGGTGATGTACCATTGCATCAATGACTACTTACTGAAAATCTAAAGCAAGGGAATACATAAGAGGAGGAAGGCTCTTAAAAATGGAAGCTTCAAATTATTTGCCAGTCAGTGATCAAACACTTTGTCAGTTACCAAACACTAGGATTAAAAACTGGGCTAGTCTTGTTGAAGTATATTGCAGAAATGACGTGTAGATTCTTGTAAAATTCTTATTAAGCAAGGATAATATTTCTTACTATTTATTTAGTTTGAGATAAATCTCATTAATTTATTATTCCATTTGTTTCCTTGTTAGCATGTTGTTGGGAACTAATGAACTTGCTATCAGATTCAAAGTAAATAAAAGTTAAAAGCAGAAAAAATATTAAGTATAAATTACTTTAACCTCATAATCCATAGGAAAAAAAGTTAACTCTACAGATTAAAAAAAAAAGTCCTGATTCTCTTTCTTACTTAAACTAGCAATTAGATTTATTTGTTAAACATTTTTCAGAGAATAATTTGGTGCTCCCTGGTTAATCAGACATCCACATCTGTTTCAATAACAATATTTTGGAACAGAATGCTATTTCAGTGTTCACTTTTTATCATTTACTGTCTGCTTAGGCTTATTTCCTGAGTCGTTTATTTTTTACCTTGGACACTCAAAGCCATTGGGGATAACTTACAAGGAATCTACAAATGGTGATAAAACCACCCAAAGTTCATACAAATCCTATCTGAAACTTCAAAACTACCTTGTTAAAAGATTTTTGTAATATTAAGAATATAAAAACATTAAAAAACCAACCAAACAAAACCCCCCTAAAATGAAGCTCAAAATCTTTGCATTTTCACTCATTTATTAACCTGTATGAATTTTCTTGGCTTCGTTTTTTCATTAACTGGGGATCTGACAGTGTCAGATTGTGCTAGTCATTAGTGGTTTTGAGCTTCCACAATTTTAAGGCAAATTTTAAATAAATTTTAAAAAATATTATTAAAACAGGTCTACAGAAATGATGTCTTGTAAGCTTCTTTTCTTTACAGTGTTTCATTTGGTGCTAATTTATTGAACAATGTCCTTTTAAATATCGATGATGCTCTATCTGTTCTGGAAACAAATGTAATTACAGGGTTTCAATCTTCACACACTTCTTCCGGGCTTATACTGGTATACTAACTTAATTACCTATAATGGAATTACTCTTGATTTACACTGCTTTACCTGAGCTGCAAATCCAACCTATGAAATACTTGACCTGGCTCCTGCAAGCATATGCACTGAAGTCTCCAGGCTTTTACACACAGTAAAGAAATGGGCAAGTGCTATATAGGCATACAATTATTTCCATTTCTATAGTGTAAAAAACCAGATCAATATTTTCCTATTGTTTCCCATGAAGTTTTGCATAGACCTGTCTTGGGCTATATAGTTACACAATACATCCTTGAGCTGTACGAACCAGCCTAGGCCAACTTCTACTGCCACCTGTTTTAAAGGCAGAATTCGTGTTAACTTCAGTGGGAGGAATCCCATCACTGGAAAACATCCTTTTTTTAAACCACTGGAGGGAAACAAAGAAGGCGCTTTAAAACAAAGTCCATTCTAGCAGCTTAATATTTGTTATTTTTTAGATTCCTTTTCAAAAAGAGTGAAAGAAGCGTGGGCAGTTGTATAGATGAGAAGACCCTTTGCCATCAAGGCTTGAGCACAATGTCTTTGAAAGACCCTTTTTACAAATGCTAGCATTTGAAAAGGACAAACAGGGAAATAAACCTCAAAGGGGATGACAATAGGATATGGAGAGGAAGTGGGTGGGTTAATGCATCTGAGAAGCAAAGCTCCTTATAATGGCATTGAAGAGGTTTAAGGTTCTATTTAGCGACAAAAGGAGTTATGGAATGGGGCATAATTTTCCCACAGGATTTTTGTCTTTTGATGTATTTGAAACACAAATTTTCAAAAAAAGAGGATAGTTTGTAATTTGATAGGCTCAAAGTTTGTGTAGTAGAGTGTGTCTATTCATAGAGGGGAAAGGTAGGGTGCCACCGGTATGCTGATGTATGGAAAATCAATTGAACTCAACATTCATCAGGAAAACTATTAGAAAGTTTGAAAAATGTCAAGTACTATTTGAAAGCAAACTAAATTTCTTTCTCTACTTAGTATGTGTGAACTTTCTCTGTACATTATAGAGACCTGGTCTCAACCCAGTTTTAGGACTACACCTGCCATTAACATTGTCCTAGAGCTTTACAATGGAAAGAGAATCTGGAAGTGAACTGCAGCACTGCAAAGTTCCTATAATTCTAACCTCGGCAAGGTGAACCACGTCTAGGCGTCTGTACTCAGAGTGGGTATTGACTGCAAAAATGAAATAGCCTAGGACTTAATGGTCCTCTCAGAGGACATCTCCACTATAAGAGCTCTTCTGGAACATTTTGAACTGTATTTTAACTGGTAAAAACCCCACAGAATGAAATATTATAGCGTTTGTGGGGGCAAAGAAAGGAGTGAAGGAAAATTCTTCTTTGCGTTTAAATTAGAAGAAAAATATTCTTAGTCTATGTGTCCTAAGTCGGTTGCTCATACTGAGAACCTCTTTTCTTGGAACAATGCTCTTTAACTAATGCAGCAACACAAAACCTGTTTTTTCCTCCTGAGATGTGAATTTCCCCTGATGGCTAAGGTAGACAGACCCATTTATAACAACGTGAAGCCACTATTCACCAATCTTCTCTATATAGCTTATATCATGGCATACATTTCCATACATATGCCTTCAAAAAGATACAAATTTATCTTAATAGTTTGCTTCTAACTATCTAGACTACCCTACTCTGCCTATTGCACTATATGTCAGCGCAGTGGAAGGACAGGGCATGTGGTCAGAAATCCTAGCTTTAGAACATACTGAAAAGCAGCTGAAATTCAACATCTTTTTGTTCAATCATTTTTGTGCAATCATTTAAAGCTTATGGAGGACTTAGATGTGGATATTCTTGTGCTTAGCTTTCCAGTAGGATTACGTTTATATTTTGTACTACATCTTCAGTGGCAAAAAAGTGATTTGAACAAAGTTTAGAACTGGCCACCCAAAACCATCATGACAATTAGACTTACATTATTATTGCTTAGTGCCTCTTCTTTTAGTGGGCATCAAGAGGTTAACCAGCATTTGGATCCTTTCACGCCAGGTCCCAATTGTCCTTTGCCAAGCTCTGTGGTTATGTCATTCTGTAGTTTTGCTAACAAGGCTAACGTTCTCTGGTAAAGCTACCTGTACCCACACTATTGCCTGTGGGATGGAGGCAGCTTAAGCTGATGGTTCTAGCATGGTCCCCATAGTGAGGGTTGTACCACTCCTATCCTTCCTTACATTAAGCCTATCCATGTTATGGTTACACACTCAAAACTGCAAGTACAAGACAGCTGAAAAGCCTTTCCTCAGATATAGGCATAATTCTACCCAGAATCAATAGTCACAGTTTGGTTTCAAAAGCATGCCGAAGTCCATGCTTGTGATCCAATACAGAAGCACTGTCATCACTCCAGTCCTAAAGCTTACCTGGTAAATGGTTGCAGGGCAGAGCGGGTGGGAAGTCAAAACATACAAAAAGAGGGCTAAGTTCACTTGAAACAACATCATGGTACTTTCTGGATTTCTTGGAAATGTTTTTTTAATAGCATTTACATTGTGAGAGACAGGACGAGGACAAAATAGGCTAAAAGAAGGAGAAAAAAACATGAAGGGAGCAGAACGAGGAAGGCTGATGGAAGACTCTGAGAGACAAGTGTCAGAGGTGTTTGGAGGAAATACTGATCACAACATAGAAAAAATACAGCTCATTCTGGAAGAAATATTGTCAGGATCTGCTGATAGCACTGCTCAGGCTTCTCTGCTAGCTTCACTCTTTGGGGGATTTGTTAAAAAAACAATAAAGAGTAAAACTTTAAATATCATCCTGAGTTTCACAGGTTATGTTAAAACCTTGAATTGTGTGAATTTATCCCTAAGCTTTCTTTTACTGACAAAATGTCATCATCTGATTTAGTACTTCATAGCAGAGGCTTTCCCCTACCTGTTCCTTGTGACAGTTGAATCAGTATAAGGGGAACAGAAACTTAAGTGCTAAGCAGCCACACAGGTGCACCTCCTTTATGTCCTGCTGAGGGGAGCCCACACCCTCTTGCATCTGTATAGTGAAAAAAGGAACACAGCAGGGAATCTGCCCTACAGGTGCTAATGCCTTCCATCTTGCTGTCGCTCCATCAGACTGCCCCCATTACTACCCAGAGACTAGTTCAGCCTCTCTGGAGTTATTACGAAGTCCTGCAGACTGAAAGCATGCCAGCCTTTTTACCAGTGCTTCTGATTTTGCATCAGTACAATCACATTAGGAGAAAAACACATGGGAGAATCAAATCCCATAAATGAAATAGAAAATCCCTTTGGATGATTAGTTCAGACCAATGTTAAAAGAATATTTTGTGTGCATGTCAGGTTCTTTGCCAGTCTCAAAGTAGTCATCTGGATTCACTTCATTATAAGCAGTGCAGTACCTTAGGAGAGAAAGGGAGAAATAGAGTGTGAGACAGAGTAATAATAACCCTTGAACGATGAAGTCTTTCTCCTAGCACAACTTCAAATAACTCAGACAACTATCTTTTCATCAAATACACAAGCACCAGTGTAACTGAATTCAGCATAGCTAGCATCCATGAGGAGAAAAAAAAAAGCACAGAGGAATGCAGAGGAGAAGGAGACACTAGATAAAATGAAGGGAGCACTACGTCATGGACTTAATCTTAAATAGAAGCATGAATACCAACTCGACAGCAGAATAAACACATGCTGTAAAGACGGTCTGATCTTTTCCTTTTTAAGTCAATAGGACTTTGCCCACTGACTTTAGCAGGAGAGAAAACAGGCTGTTATTCTCCAGCCCTGCTTCTTTCTACCGGTCTGGTTCTTGTTCTCTACTTTTCCACTTTGACTTTCTGGGCCACGTTCTCCACCTTCGTCCTGGGGGTTTCTGTTAATTCATGTTCTCTGTCATAAATTTTCCTCTTCTGGTAATACCTTTTCATTTGCTCTTTTTCTGACACTGATATTTTAAATAATAACCAAAAGAATCATTGTATTTCAAGAGCAGGTGACAGGTAAATCTCAATGAGGATCAAAGAATAAAGGTGGTTTATGAAAAGTAGGATGAAAAAATGAAAGCAGAATTTAAACTCCTAACATACTGTGTGAATTCCCATTTGTCCTTCCTGTGTCAAGTGGATGAAATACTTATTAATTGGTTTTACTATTGGGCTTTTTTCCAGATATGAAATCCTACATGTAACTTTAGGTTTGGATCCTGATTCAGTAAAATTATTTACTACTGCTGAGTTTCAAGACAATAAATACTAGAGATGACCCAAGCATCTCATATGAATATTTCCTCCATTAAAATCGTGCTTTGGTTCCAAACAAAAATATCCTGTGCAAGCATGGATTTCTTTCAGATATGTTGTTTATCATGATTTTTACCTCAAAATTTAATCAATATTTGTAGAAATCAAAAAAAAGGAAGTTTTTTTTAAATGGTTGATGACATTGGTTTTGTTTACTAAGAACAGACTTCAGTAAATATTTTAATAACTTTATATAAACATTGATTAATGTAACATGAATGCTTTCAGGAAAATGAAAATGAGCCCAATTTGAACTTTGTTAAATGAAAACAATTTGAAACTTGCTCTCAATAATATTTCCTTTTCCTTTCCAATGTCTTTAATGAACAATTCAATTGACTTTGGTAGAACTGTTCCCATTCTTGAACCTAGGCATGAACTTAAATACCTTATTTAATGAAGGTGGTGTGGTTTGGGTTTTGGATTTTTTTGTTTTTAATCTCGTACCTGCATCTCAGCAGTAGGATTCATCTACCATTAGCTATCTCAAAGTTACATGTCAAGTCCAAACTAGTAATCTAGTCTTCTTCTGTGTTCAGTGGAGAAAGATAGTTATCTCAAGAAGGTAATTCCTTCCATCCGAAGATAAGGTGTTTGCGACTGGTGAGATGAATTGCCCTCGGAAGGCACTGTGTTTGCTTTGACTGTAAAGGAAAGAGAAATAGCTGTTATAACTAGAATCTTAAAAGTTAGTCAGAAGTGGTTTGGAGTGATGAAACCCTTGCAAGGTACTAATGATTCCTTAATTTCTGCAACTGTTTTGAATTTTGTTGGCTACTCTTTCTGTAGTCAGGGACGCATCCCATAGCAAGAAATCAAAAAAGTAGATACTGAGCATGTAACAGCTTATTACTTTTCATTCTTTTCCTATTGATTATCTTGCCTTGATAATTCCGGAGTTTCCCTCCTTCTCTCACCCTTCTTATCAACAAATATGCTGGTTCTATATTAACGTAATTCAACTGGACTTATGAATGGACCTAATTTTGAACTCCTGTTTTATTTCTTAAATGCCTTGTGAAGCAGAATCATAGAATCATAGAACCATTAAGGTTGGAAAAGACCTCTAAGATCATCAAGTCCAACCATCAACTAACACCACCATGACTCCTAAACTAGGCCCTGGAGTGCCACGTCTACACCTTTTTTGAACGCCTCCAGGGTAGACGACTCCACCACCTCTCTGGGCAGCCTGTTCCAATGCCTAACCACTCTTTCGGTAAAGAAATTCTTCCTGATGTCCAATCTAAACCTCCCCTGATGCAACTTGAGGCCATTCCCTCTCGTCCTATCGCTAGTTTCTTGGGAGAAGAGTCCAACACCCGCTTCCCTACAACCTCCCTTCAGGTAGTTGTAGAGAGCGATAAGGTCTCCCCTCAGCCTCCTCTTCTCCAGACTAAACAACCCCAGTTCTCTCAGCCGCTCCTCATAAGACTTGTTTTCTAGTCCCTTCACCAGCCTCGTTGCCCTTCTCTGGACACGCTCCAGCACCTCAGTGTCCTTCTTGTACTGAGGGGCCCAAAACTGAACACAGTACTCGAGGTGCGGCCTCACCAGTGCCGAGTACAGGGGCACGATCACTTCCTTACTCCTGCTGGTCACACTATTCCTGATACAACCCAGGATGCTGTTGGCTTTCTTGGCCACCTGGGCACACTGCCGGCTCATGTTCAGCCGGCTGTCGACCAGCACCCCCAGGTCCTTTTCTGCCGGGCAGCTCTCCAGCCACTCTTCCCCAAGCCTGTAGCGTTGCATGGGGTTGTTGTGACCAAAGTGCAGGACCCGGCACTTGGCCTTGTTGAACCTCATACAGTTGGCCTCGGCCCATCGATCCAGCCTATCCAGATCCCTCTGCAGGGCCTTCCTTCCCTCGAGCAGATCGACACTCCCACCCAGCTTGGTGTCATCTGCAAACTTGCTGAGGGTGCACTCAATCCCCTCATCCAGATCATTGATGAAAACATTGAACAAAACCGGCCCCAGAACCGAGCCCTGGGGAACACCGCTCGTGACCGGCCGCCAACTGGATTTCACTCCATTCACCACCACTCTCTGGGCTCGGCCATCCAGCCAGTTTCTTACCCAGCAAAGTGTATGCCCATCCAAGCCGTGAGCTGCCAACTTCTCCAGGAGAATGCCGTGGGAGACCGTGTCAAAGGCCTTACTAAAGTCCAGGTAGACAACATCCACAGCCTTGCCCTCATCTACTAGGCGGGTCACCCGGTCATAGAAGGAGATCAGGTTGGTCAGGCAGGACCTGCCTTTCATGAAGCCATGCTGGCTGGGCCTGATCCCCTGGTTGTCCCGCACCTGCCCGGTGAGCTCACTCAAGATGAGCCGCTCCATGATCTTCCCGGGCACCGAGGTCAGGCTGACTGGCCTGTAGTTCCCCGGCTCCTCCTTCCGGCCCTTCTTGTAGATGGGCGTCACATTGGCTAGCTTCCAGTCATCCGGGACCTCCCCCGTTGACCAGGACTGCTGATAAATGATGGAGAGCAGCTTGGCAAGCTCCTCCGCCAGCTCCCTCAGCACTCTCGGGTGGATCCCATCCGGCCCCATAGACTTGTGAGCGTCCAGGTGGCGCAGCAGGTCGCTGACTGCTTCCTCCTGGACTGTGGGGGGTTTATTCTGCTCTCGGTCCCTGTCTTCCACCTCAGGGGGCTGAATACCCTGGGGATAACTGGTCTGACTATTAAAGACTGAGGCAAAGAAGGCATTAAGTACCTCAGCCTTTTCGTTGTCCTTGGTGACAATGTTCCCCCCCGCATCCACCAGAGGAGGGAGATTCTCCCTGGCTCTCTTTTTGCTGTTAATGTACTTGTAAAACCTTTTTTTATTACCTCGTACAGCAGTGGCCAGATTGAGCTCTAGCTGGGCTTTTGCCTTCCTGATTTCCTCTCTGCATGACCTAACGAGCTCCCTGTAGTCATCTTGAGTAGCCTGCCCCTTCTTCCAAGCGTGGTAGACTCTCCTTTTTTTCCTGAGCCCCAGCAAAAGCTCCCTGTTCAGCCAGGCTGGTCGTCTTCCCTGCCGGTTCGTCTTACGGCACATGGGGACAGCCTGTGCCTGCGCCTTTAAGACCTCCCTCTTGAAGAGTGCCCAGCCTTCCTGGACCCCTTTGCCCTTCAGGACTGTGGAAGAGGATTTATGTTCCTGCTAAGCATTGACTGGATCAGAACTGATTTTCCTTTTATAAATATTTAAAATACTTGTTTTCAAAAAAAGAAGACAAAATATAAAAAATCATAGTGAACAGATATATTTTCTCCTCTGATACTCAACAGGTCATGTTCTCCACTTTCTGTCCTACATGTGGTGAGCCAATTTGCTTGTTAGATGTTTTCATATTGTACCAATAGGTGGCACTAGAAATTTCCTTATTTTTGTATAAAAAGGACAGTGACAAAAGATTTAGCTTTTTATCAGTACAGTAGAGCGCTAAAAGAAAATAAGATCTTAGAGGGCGTGGAGAGAAGCAAAATAGCAATGCTGGCATGGCCTGCACCTCTTTCTTACAACTATTTGATCTTTGAGATGTAAAGGTAGTATTGCCTAGCGAACTTGTAATTCTCTTTTTATACTACATATCCTCACCTGCTGTAGAAATTAAGGTAGCATGGGAACTTGAGCTGTGTTTCCTGTTGGCATAAATAGGCAACATTTGAATGGCTGAAACAGAGTTTCTCTGCCTACCAAATAAGTGTTAGATCTGGTAATTAACACTATCTTCTGTGGTATCATGAGGCATGTCTTGACAATATGCAAATTCATTGTTATCTTGGCAAATTTATTCCAGAGTTCTATAATGATTTTTTTTCAGCTAAAAGTTTTTTAATTGGCTTCATAAACTGAACGTCAAAATATTCATGGGATATTAATGATGGGATTTTTCATGGCATCTTTGGAGGAGATATCCGAACACTTCTTTGCAACACCTTTAATTTATGTGGTGAAGGAAAGTGAAAATTGGAATGATTAGGTCAGGTTCTTTGGACTTCTAAACTCCCTTAAGAAGGTCTGAACATAGCCAAAACATTCCTGTACACAGGAATTCAATTCCTTTATCCATACTCATTTCATAGTGATTGTCTCAGAAGCTCAATATGGATGTAACTCTTTGAATTTAGTATGTAATAAATACAGATGATTTTTATAGAAGTTGAATTGGCAGTCTTCTCTGGGCTTGGACTATGAGATGTATATCACATTTTGGGTGTCTTCCTTTAAAATGAGTTGTAAGAATACCTATTGTTATACAATCCATAGATGACGTTTAATTTTTCACTCACTGTGATCTTCCTTTAGACATTTAAAGTCACTTAAGCACACACTTTACAGTAAGCATATAGTCGTTTTTCTAGATAAGGATTCCTCCCTACCTCTATGGCTTCTCTATGGTTAACTAATGTTTAGTTTCTCTTAGTCTGATAATGAGAGTGTTATATTTAAAATTCACTGAATTCAATAGCAAGAAATACTTTCTGTAGTGTTCTGGTCACTGCCATAAGATTTCTCCAGTCTGATTTGTTAGGCTGTCTGTAGAAAAAGTTATTAATAGTGAGAAGGAATTGAAGCTTTTGCAGCTGCTTGAATAGGCAAATTATATTTAGGGATTTCAGGAAAACTTCATTCCATCCACAAAGCTTTTTCCACCAGCATCCACGCTATGGGCAAGGAGCTCAGGTATGTGAGGTTCAGCTTGGTTACCAGATGGTATAAACTACATTAGCAGGTGCAGAATCACACAACATAGGACTTAGAGGGACTTGAGAGACACGTCCATCCAGAAATAGGTGTGCCTCCCATTTACAATGAGGAAAGAGAGAGAAAAGAAAAGGAACTTCACAGTCCATATAGCCACAATTTTATTAAAAGATGAAAGCACAGAGGTACAGCTACCTTCTGTTCAGATCACTAGTACCTCTCTTCCTGTAGACAAATTCCCACGGTCCTTTCCAGCCCTTTAGCTATTGAAACAGGCCTTTCTGGTAAACTGAGATCTGATCCAGTTTCAACCTAGTTTTACAGGAAGGTAAGCCATATGTATCAGCAGTCATATCACGTACATACATATGTATCAATAAAAATCAGGAAAAGAGGTTATGTAGAAAAAGAGGTAAATAGTCTCACACATACTTATCTTGTTTTTATATATCTTTGCTCCCTTACCTTGGAGCTATAAGTATTTCAGTAGCTATAAGCAAGCAGACAAACATATCTCATATTTTTAACTATATTTATTCTTTTGAAATATATAGTTCTAACTCAAGCCAAACATAAAGATGAGTGATTAATGCTTTGAAGGCAATTCATAATTTTGCACTCAAAACCAGTCACTGAATGGACGCTGGTACCCAAGTACCTGGAAAAATTCTCTAAGAATACATCAGATCAAAATGCAAATTATTGGGGGCTTAACCCTGTGAGGTACTGAATAGCTTCAGCTTCCACTTAAAGTCCTGGGAGTGGGTGGGGGAAAGCTTGAGAGAGATAACTCAACACCTTTCATGACTGAGCTGAAGATGAATTAGTGCAATATACCCAGTGTCATGTCTTATTGCTTAATTGACTACCTCTAGGTATAATATAGCTGGCTTTATCACAGAAAAATCATTTTGATTTATTTGATGCATTGTATATCATAAGGAAGTGCACATGAGGTTATTAATGTCTTGCATAGCTGTGATATATTCCAAGGGCGCAGATAATGTGTTTCATCATATGCAGTACTAGCCTATTATGACTATTACCCTGAAACTTTCTATTTTTATTTTTATGAATTTTATTTTTTATTGTATTTTTCCTCACATTGCCTGCTCTGCATGTAAGGATTGAGTAGTGCTTTTGGCATAAGGGACTATACTGCAAATATTGCAGAATTTTAGTTGGAACAGAGCAGTTGGAAATGTTGACTATAATATAAATGCAGATTATAACAATTCAATTTGTTGCTAATTTATTATAGGCAATTGAGTTGTTAATTGTTCTTTTTGGCTCATAAACCTCAAGGTCTCTCAGTGAGAGGTCAAGTGGCTGGGCCATGCTCTCTAAATAAATGTAACTCTGTCACATGAATAAATAAATGTGTCTAGCGAATATGATCTTTTTCCTCATCTTTTCCTAAATCTTCTAGAGTTGTTAGAAGAATAAGGCAGATTGTTTAAAAGGATAAATTTTAAAATACAGTAAAGTAGTCTTGAGACTAAAGAATTTTGTCACAAAATTCAGTTGGTATGATGAGTGCAAGACATCTTGATAGGGTAATTAAAAGTCATGTTTGACTTTTCCAGCAAAGGGTTAATAACTTTATTTAAACAGTCTGAACACTTTGAAGAAACAGACACTCAGATTTGAGTTCCAACATCTGATTTTTCTCTTATAGGCTTTTGAGTTTGTGCTTTTTGAAAATTAAGGTTTCCAGTGAAATTCAACCTTTTAGGCGGTTATGTTCTCCTGGAAATAGGCTGCATTTTGTCATGCCCCACAAATGCTAGTCATACCATTAATGATTACACTCTCATGCCTTCTTACAATTAGCTCATGCCTTTTCACAATTATCCCCATGTACTGAGATGATTAACTAAATTCCTCTCTACACAATGGAAAAAGTTCCAAGTGAAAATTTGCTTATTGACATTCAAAAAACAAACAGCATATAATATATAACTTTATATACATCATGTACAAGTGCATGCAGCATCATTTAGGATGGGCAACTCAAATATGTTTCGCTGTCTGACTTTTTAGGTGAGATGAATCTTAAAGCAGGATGCTAACCTGTGGGTGTTTATCACTGCCTCTAACTCCCAGGGAAGACATGCCTATATCGTGCTTTTCACTGTTTTTCTATTCCAGTGCATTCTATTTCTCATATCAGTGTGAAAGACAGGAGAACTGGGTTACTAACATCTTAGGCAGGCATGTCACAGTTTAGATGTGACTATAACTTTTTTACTTTCTCTTTTTCTTCTCGCTTCAGGGTCTCAATCTTGTACATTTAGAGCATGGTACCACTGCCCACTGCCTTTCTCCCACCTGAAGCCTTATGTCAATTTTATCTGGCTGGTGGAAATATGCAAGGCCTAGCCCATGAAATTGTGGATGTTGAAGGAGCTCTTGGAGATACGTTAAAGTCTGAGAAATGTTTCCATCTGAAGATATTTTTCATACTAGTCACCTATTATTTGACAGGGTACATGTCACATTACCTTAAATAAAGGGCATGCTAAGTCAAACACTTGATATGTTCATGTCATGATAACAGATTCATCAAGTTTAGATCCTCGTCTCTTCCTAATAGCACGACAGAGTTGTTTTCCACGTAAGTATTTTGGTAATTTATGAGGTCTACTTAGGAGAAAAGCTGCCTGCAGCTAATTAAAAAGTACCAAGAGAACAGTACTGTACAGAATGTTTTTACATAAACTAGGAGCCTGTAGTTTTACAGTCTGTCGATATATCAGTAATAATCTTTGAATGAGAGTTAAGGATCGACTGAAACTACTGAAAAAAAAGCTTTCAAGACTGAGCTTGCAGAATTCATCTGGAAAATCTACTTTCTTTGTGTTTTTGAACTTGAGCTGTTGTCTGGCAATAGCTAAGACACTGAACTTTCTCCAAGTGACTTCAGAAAGACTCTTGGAGGACAATGAAAGAATCCTGAGGTTCAATTACCTTTGTTATTATAACTACAAAATAAAAAAAAAGAACAAGCCAAAATTATAAATATTAAAAAACCCATTGACATGGAGTATCAAAAAAATGACAACATGGCACATACAGCAAAAAACATAGCAAAAACCAGTCCATAATTATTGTTTCACTGATTTACATTTATTTGTAGAAGTTATTATAGCTTAACTTGTAGTGGGAGAACACTAGGCTGGCACTGAATGATGATAATTTCTGGAAGAGAAGAACAGCTGTAGTAAAGTGAAATACTGACAAGGGATTATATACAATCCACAGACCATTTAAGGCTCACTAAAGCTCTACTGAAATATCAAGATGTGAAGCTTGGGTTTAATACGTTCCCTTCGCTTTTAGCTACATATCTTGAAGAAATAACTTTTCAGTTATCTACAAGCCTCCACCCAATCATTAGCCATTGTTAGAAACAATTAATATACTCATTTTAACTTCTGCTTGTAATTTTTCTTCCAAGAAAAATGAAAATAAAGGAAAAAAGAGAAAAAAATAAATAAGACATACAGTAGAGACATTTTCTGTTAAAAAAGGTAGGAGTAGGGATTGTCTTTAAGAAGATTTAGGAAATATTTTCCAGTTTGCTTGCACCAGCTCTTTAATTCCAGTCATTTTCTCTAAAGAGATATAATCAAACTTTCAGGGAGAAGAGAATAAGTATCTCTAAACGCCTAAAAAAATCTAAGGGTAGTGGCTAGAATAACAAGAGAGAGATCTAAATTTATAGAACCAAATCTCAACACAAAAATACAAGCCCAGATTGATTGAGTGATCTGCTACAGTGCAGTGGACTTAAGGATACTTTTCCATTTCTAGGGAGATTGTAATGAAAGCTATCAAGTAGTCTTGGTCAAAATGGTTCTTCCTTGATCTGCCATATTAAGAATGCATAGAGTGCTGGCAGGCCCTCTGGTGTACGCTGAGCTGGTCTTGCATATTGATAGAGCTGCGAGGCCTTTAAGAGTAAATTCTGGTTTATCCTGGTTTTTTAGTTGTTTTTTTCTTTGTTTCTTTCTTTNAAATACTAAAAACACATTATTTTTTACATATTCCCTAAGGCAAGTGTATTAAATACATCTAATTTATCAGACTTAGTAGGTCCCAGTTAACATAAAATTATTTGTCATACACAATGCGCTACAACCACCAGAGAGCTGAGATGATTCAGATGCGTGTGGAGAGCTCACACAAGAGTCTCTGTATCTTAATAGCCCATGTTAGCTCTCTGATGAATGCCTTTTGGGAACCATGGGAGGGAATAAGGCAATCCCAAACAAAAAGATGAATTGGTGCTATGTGCTATTAACGCATGGAGCAGGCAAGATAGATTACTGAATCTGCTTTTTTTTTTTTTTTTCTTTCTCATTTTATACTTCCCTTGTAATTTCTGTGTGGAAATGACTTTTTTGTTTCCTCCATAAATGTGAGTGGAGTCCTAGTATAATGAGTCCATGATGCTTTATCAAAGCCTTCAGGTACTACCAATATAATAGCATCTATTCTAGTACAGATTCAGTTAGCCTGAAATCTTCAGTCAAAGAAGTGACAGGCAGCCCAGAAGCTTTGCAACCTTATAACTTTCCCACTGCTTGTGGCAATAAATTCTGTTACTTCCAAACCCCCGGAGTCCCCATACACAAAATCAGACTACTCAAACTTTGTGCAGGCAGGGATGGGGATGAGAAGGAAAAACGCCTTTGACTCTCAGTCCAGCAGGAATATTTTTTTTTCCATTTTAAAATATTGCAGTGTCTTTTTATCCATTATCATAATAGTCTGCTAGTCTCTACTTCAGAAAGAAAACACTTATGTCAATGGGATTTAGTCCCTTAAGATATTCAACCAGCTGGCTGCTTTTGAGACTCAGTCCCTTGTCCAGACCAGCAGGCAACATTTTTAAGCCAAAGTCAACAGAAGCAGGATGCATGAAATAGCCATAACCTTAAGTTTTTGTCCCTTTTTTCCCCTATTTCATCCCAAACTTTAAGTAGAAATAAGACAGAATAGTGAAAAGCTGTATGCATTAAGACTATCATTTCTTATATATCACTAATCACAAAATGAAAATTAATACTTTCATACATTTCTAATTGCAGGCAGAAAACTTGAGGTCAGAACCATGACACTTTAATTTTCTATCGGTACAATACTTCCTGGAAAGAATGTACTGTGAGCAAAACATCATATAGTGGGGCCCTGTGGAAAATGTGCAAATCTATGCATCATTACAGCTTGGAGAATGAAGACGTGCCCTGGATACTCTTTTCAGTTTTGGTCACGTCATTATGGAAAGACTGAAAACTGTGTGAATATAAAAGATCTGTAGGAGAACAGCAATGACCAGGTAGGGGCGAGAGAGTGGGCTCTATATTTTCTGGAAGTAGAGATTAAGAATTTAGGATAATTTAGACCAGGAAACAGAAAACAAAAAAGAGATACAGTGAAAGTATGCCAGGTGTTCTAGTATACCTATTTCTATAAAATAGGAGCTGGATGTTAGTCTGACATTTAAAAACACCACTTTTAAAACTGGCATTGTCATTCTTGTAAGAGAGAATTAACCTAAGGAACTCACTTCCACATAAGTTGACACATAAGAGATTCCACTGTAAGCCTAAAATCAGATTAATCTTTTGTGAGACTCAGCATTGCACAGAACTAAAAGCAATCAATCTTCATGCACCAGGACATCAGCTAGTCACCAGCTGGTGGCAGGGCAAAAGTTCTCATTTGTGAAGGGCAAGGAATGAGTGCTTTAATTTAGCTAAATGTTCTGTTACCCTCTGAAAACTTAGTATAACAGTAGAATAGTGTTTCTTTGTTCAGTATTTCTTAATGACACCCAGGTTATTACCCAGGTACTTACATTTTATAACCTGCAATCTCTATCAGCTCAGCTGAGATCTGAATGCCAAACTGCATTCTCCTGAGATATGCAGTTTGGCATCTTCAGTGGATAATGAAGTTTCTACCCAAATGGAAGATATCAAGAAGAGCAGCCAACTTACACTGCATGGGAAGTACAGCTCAAGAGCTTGCATGCAGAGGTACAGACCATCAGATTAGCAGCAAGGCTGGAGAGTAGGTGCTCTTTCCTAGGTTGAAGAGAGTCAACACAAGCTACTGCAGCAGATACTGCTTGATTCCCTGAGACTCAGCTGCAGGCCTGATATTATACAATGAAGAGATAAAAAGCCATTGCCACTTTCCTGTACAAATTACTCCTTGAGCTCCCTTTTTCTTCTTACTTCCTGAAGGTGTACATTAAGTGTTTAGCGGCCGTAAGATTTGGATGTATTGCCCAGAAGGCACGAAAGGTTTACAAACCCTGGTCGTTAACTATGTGAACATTAAGTTACAAGTGACAATTACAATTCAGCACATTTTCTCAAAGTCAGATTGATTGCAGTATTAAAAAAAAAAAGGAAAAAAAAAGAGTTGTATTATTCTCTCTGATTTTAGGGAAAGACAAGATCACAATAGATTTTATTTCAGTCAGTGTGAAGAGTGGGAAGAGAGTTACATACCATTGTTTCTTATTTCTTGAAGTTTAAGGAGGGAGAGAAAAGGAGTGTAAAGATCTGAAAATGAATGTCCAAAGCTTCTCTCATTTCAAGGAATATTAGGAGACATTGAACTTGTGACCTACTTGTAGAAGTAGGTTTGTAAGCATTTTTAATTATTATTATTTATGGGTTCCTGCTTGCCACATGAAAATAAAAGCTATTTATCAGAAGCAAGTTTTTAGTGTTAAGAGGTAATGTAAAATATAGAGATTTTATTATTTAGCTTATTCAAATATTTGCGTGTTTTCTTATTCAAGTGAAAAGCATAATCACAGAGATGTGTTTCCAGATTTGAGGGACAAAAGTGAAATGAAGTATAAATCTGAGCACTCACCTTTCTAATGGACATTGAAAAACACACTCTGTTCCTGAGGGTCCCTAGGAAAGCACTACAGTTTCAAGCTGCCAGACTGCATACCTTTCTAAGTACAGTGAACTGATATACACTTCAGTTGAGCAGGGAAGTCAGGCACTGAATTAATATTTTATCTATTCTTGTGTTCCGGGAAAAGAAAAAGGTTTCTTCTGCCCTAGAGAAAACAGTAGAATTCAACCATGAACGAAGAGCAAAGAAAGAACTGGTTATTAGCGTTAAGATTTCTGCATACTCAGTCAGACATCATACATAAGGTAGGTCAGAATGAGCCAGCTATACAGAAACTCTTGCATGGTTCAAACTCCAAGCTGCTGCTTCACACATTGCTGAAGCATGAAATTTTAGCAACATTTCTTGTGTACTGTGATTTAACTACATTGGAGCTTGCAGCTTAACAAAACACAACTTGCCATACTGCCAGTGTTATACAAAGATGCTTTTTCAGTTACGTCACTAAATAGTAATCCACAATGAAAAGAAATGTAAGAAACTTCTGACCATCTAAGATTTATGTGCTGTTTAGGCTGTTATGACTAAGCTTAAACACAGAATATCATTGGTTTATTGCCACGTCACCTTCTGTCTAGAATCCTGAACTGTTAAAAAAACATGATTTCTGCCATAAAAAACTTGTTTCATTAGGAAAGCTGATGATGAGGCCTACACATCTTGTTCTCTTTTCTCCAGTTCAGCTGGTTTAATCTACACCACTTCAGTAATGGGCAAAAGCTGTCACAATCTGAAGAGGGATTTGCAGAACCTAAGCTGGTCATTGAGTAGGTTGGTAATTTTTCCATTTCACTTTCTTGCCTCCAAATTCCTAATATTTTCAAGGCACACCACAACAGCACTGAACAGACAATCAAAGTTTTGCTCAAAATCCACTCCACAGGCCCTGAATTTTTTGTTTGTTTCTCTCACCTGCTTTGAGAACAGGCTGTCAGCTTTCAGTGGCAAGGAATGGGCAAGAAATCCTGTCCTTAGAAGAGGCACAGCTGGAGGAGGCCAAATAACCATCAGCTGGAGGACTTTTGTTCAGTAACGCTCCTCTGATGGCACAGAATCTGTGGACATCAAAAGCGTGCTGTTAAAGTGCATTTGGTTGTCTGTATCATTTCAGGCTTTTCTTCAGGGAAAAGGAACTGTACAAGAGGAAGTCAACAACTCCATGTTAGTAAACTTCATGGATACTACACTTATACACAGTCATCATATATGATCAATGGTAGAAAACATATCAGAGAATTAAAAGAGTTCTAGTGCAACAGACTCAGTGTTTCACATGTGGTTTTGCCAGCATTTGATTCATACTAACTACTGATGGTTTCTTATTTCTAAGCAGGGGTTGATGGCAGAGTCTTAAAAGTGAAGCAACAATCCTTGGTCAGCTCTGACACAGACAACCACCTCTTTTTTTCCTCAGTGGGAGAAATTTTAATTAAAGCCCTTCCCAAATCAAATTTCTTATATTTTCCAGATTGCCCATGTAAAGAACTTCAATCCATGGCGTTACTCCTTCCTTGGCTGCTGGAGACTTCCTCCAGTTCCTCAGACTGCATTGTTATGATTAATACATGTCTGAAGATCTTACATCATTACTGCTGACATATCTGTAGATAACACAGAACCACAATTCTGTGATTACCATTTGCATCATACTATTTTACTTTGAGGCTTTTCTGCCTTTTTGAAAGAGAATGTAATTAAAAACCTTGCTAGCCTTCAGAGAATAGGCATCCTTATTTCTTGACTTTTAGCAATAAGAGCAAGCTCTCTCTGCTGGTACATATGCTTCTAGCACTGGAAAATCCTGCTTCTTCATGCCAGTAGGCTAAACAAATAATAAGGCAAGCACAGAAAAATATCTCTAAACCTAAAAAGGCTCAAACTGAGATCAGCTCCCTAAACCACCAACAATATCAGATAGCTAAGAGAAAGTATAGACTAGTAATTTTGAGACACTGCTGTAAAAATATTTTTAAAACAGATAATAGTTTCACATACCCATAAAAGTGGGATCAATTTTCACTGAAATGCAGCCTCAGACATACCTGGGTGTAAAAGCCATAGCAAGAGATGTGTAATGTATAAATTGTACATTTAGCCTCCATTTAAAGTAACATTTAATTTGTTTTCCCTAATGATTTTAACAGTAGGACAGATTAACGCCAGTAGCATTGTAGAAAATAGGAAGTAGAATAGCTTCAGGTGTAAAGTGTGGTTACTTCATTGCCCTACATAGCTAAGCAGTAAATTGAAAGCTTGTTGGTTAGGAAGAAGCCTTGATTTGCCACTTTCCTATAGCTATTTTCCTGTTATTTAAAATTTGGTTGCATTTGCCACTATTGAACTGGAGTCAGCTCTCTGATATCCAAAGGCAGCTTCCTTTATCACAAGGGTACACTCTGTGTCAATTAGGAAAGAGTAGATAACAGCTGAAGAGGTGTGTTTAGGACTGTAACCTAGGATTCAGGTATCTAAATTTTAACTATTTAGGGATGCATGTTTCTTTTTCACTGGAAAAGAGAGATGTGCTCTTCATTTTAAGCACTCATCAGAGCCAATAGAAACTTGATAGAAACTTGCTCTGCCATTGACAAGTATAATCCATCTTCTGCCTGCACAGTTATTTGTTGCTCAAATGTCCTCTGAACTCAGTTTTCATTTTTTGTTATACTTTCCCTGGTTATCATTAGTACCTTGATTTTTCTAGCTCCCATGAGTGACAAATATCTTGGCACTTAATTTTAAGTCTGTATGGCATTACAAAAACACAGTGTAGCTTGTGTCTGCCTTTTTAATGTACAATGTAAACTAGGATTTTTTTAGGAGAATACATTACAGAAATTAGTTACAGTTACACCACTGTCTACCTTCCAGATGGAATATAAAAGAACTTGAGTGAACTAGTGTGCTGGTTTTGGCTGGGATAGAGCTAATTTTCTTAGTAGTAACTAGTATGGGGCTGTGTTTTGGATTTATGCTGAAAACAGTGGTGATAACACGGGATGTTTTAGTTGTTGCTGAGCAGGGCTTATACAGAGTCAGGGCCTTTTCTGCTTCTCACACCACCAGTAGGCTGGGGGTGCACAAGAAGTTGGGAGGGGGCACAGCTGGGACAGCTGACCCCAACTGACCAAAGGGCTATTCCATACCATATGACGTCATGCTCAGCTTATAAAGCTGGGGGAAGAAGGAAGGGGGGGATGTTTGGAGTGATGGTGTTTGTCTTCCCAAGTAACCATTAGGCGTGATGGAGCCCTGCTTTCCTGGAGATGGCTGAACACCTGCCTGCCGATGGGAAGTAGTGAATGAATTCCTGGTTTTGCTTTGCTTGCGTGCACAGCTTTTGCTTTACCTATTAAACTGTCTTTATCTCAACCCATGAGTTTTCTCACTTCTACTCTTCTGATTCTGTGCCTCATCCCACCAGGGCGGGGAGTGAATGAGTGGCTGTGTGGTGCTTAGTTGCTGGCTACGGTTAAACCACAACAACTAGGAAGCTTTATTTATTATTGTGGCAGCTTCATTGTTCTCTGTATCAGGATTGTCTCCTTAAGAATTCTAACACCCATTGGTACTTTCTGATTAGTAGTTTTTAGGGGGTTATCTTAGCAAGCTGATAAAGTCAACAGAAAGATCTGTCCTCCCTTCAAAGCTCTAACCTCTAATACTTTAACTTGTCTGTGCTTTTTTTTATTAAACACTCATTAGATTTACAAGCTCTATTTCAGATTTCTCATTAGCAGTCACAAAAGGGCACAGCAGCCTGCACCCTTTGCAACACTAGAAAAAGAGCCTTCAGAGTCTTCAAAGCTAGCATTTTCTCAGAAGCCTTAACCCTGCACCTCTGCTCTACAAGATACTGAAATGGAAGAGAGCAGTTACAATTCACAAAAAGATATCTGGAACTGAACATTAGATATCATCTGGAAAGGCTACTCATTCAGTGCTTTACCTTAATACTACAGGGTACTGCCACAAAAATATTTGGGACATGCTTCTGCTCAGGCCTAGGCCAGCACTGGCTCTGGGGCTGGTCAGAGGAGCAATGAAGCCCTGATTGTTCCTTGGCCTCATGTGGATTTATCTCATATTCTGTCTAATGAGTCACACAGGGACTGAAAAGTGTAGATCTTCAAAAGACTTTATCAGCCAGTGTAGGTTGCTTAGGCAACCCATCAGCTTTGGTACCACATAATCTCTGTAGATGCTCACTTTCTTTAATTTTTGTTTGCTTGGTTTCTCTCAGCAAAATTCTCTAAACCACAAAATATCTGCTTCAGGGAATGCTTCTTTAAAGGTATAAACAGCAAAATGTTCTCTCTCACACGTACTCCAAGATAGTCATTCCTCTGTTCATCTTTTCCAACTAAAGGATATACATATATATAATGAAAAGTTCAGTGGTTAGAATATGTCCTAGGGAGACACAGGAGATGGGTTGAGATGCATTCTCTTCCCTGTTTAATGGGCATAAGAAGTTGTGTTTCCTTTTTTCTTTTTTCTTTTTTTCCTTTCCCCAGAAGAATGTTCCAAATAAAATATATCTACAGTGTGGTAGTCCATTTATCATATCTGTCTACACTGTCTCACTTTTCTGAATACTCGTTAGGCAAAAAGCAGCATATGGCAAGTTGGTGGAGCACTCACATAGAATGGGTGAGACTTGGTTTTCTATTATGGTTTCTTCCTCATATTGTGTTATTCTGCTGTGGCTAGTTAAACAACAGTTTAGGCATTTTCTTTTCATGTAAGAATTAAACTATGCATTCTAAGAAATTAAGCAAATAAGCTTTCTATTTGTTCATCAAACCAGTGTGGGACCACAACTGAATTTGTTAGGTGGCCTGAAACATTTTCTACTCACTCACTGCTTTCTTTGCTGGTTATAACCAGCTCTTTATATATTTATCCAAGCAACATGAAAAATTATTAACAATAATTATGCTTAATCTCTCTTGTAAATTATGCAGCATAGTACCAGATTGATAATGACAATAATTATATAATTCAATATAATGATGTCGCTTGGTATATATGTCCATAGTTATGTGTGTATTTATATATATATAGTAAATAAATATAAAATAAATAATGAAAATAAATTCAAAGAAA
The DNA here is from genome assembly GCA_013389945.1 of Fregata magnificens. Taxonomy (NCBI): domain Eukaryota; kingdom Metazoa; phylum Chordata; class Aves; order Suliformes; family Fregatidae; genus Fregata; species Fregata magnificens. Next base: position 84,169 of record WAAD01042366.1, read on the forward strand.
ATTGCTGTCAAACAATGTTCATCTGTTTGGGAAAATTTCTGTAAAGTATGACTTTCTTGCACTAATTGTACAATGGCTCAAATCATGTGATAACAAAAATAGTCTTCATTTAATTTCCTCTGCCGAACTGCAGATCTTCCATAACACTGACCTAAGTTCCAATAAAAGACTAAAACAAATAACAGTTGATATGCATAGTGCTACACTATAATAATCCAACTATTTCCCATAGTGCAGAAATGATATGCAATTTCCACACCTGTGACTCCAGAGAGATGTTATTTGCCCAGTTTGGACCCGAATGCCTAGTTAAATTTTGCTATGGTGCCTTGGGTCAGATTTATGTTAAATTTCTCTCTTTATAAACTCCGTGGTCACACATTATTTTCTGGTGTGCTGGTTACACACACTGCTCTCTTACTTGGCAGGAAATCTGTCTTGATGGTCAACTTCTGCATCCTTGTGTTTAGCAGCCATGCCATAAAGGCGACACCTGCAGTGAGAAGTGCCAGCTCCACAGTGGGGGGAATGAGAAAGGTGGGGACTGTGTTTTCCCCATGGCATTTCATCTGTCTTTCATAATGTAGCTCTGCTAGTAGCCTTAGGCAAGAGACCCTTCAGCTGTACAGTAAGACCAGTGGCCAGTGTCTGAGAGGTAGGATTTTATAATATCTTTGTCATCAGATGCTAATGCACTTGCAACACAGAAGAAATAAACTTGATATATGTCAGGAATCATGGTCCTAATAAACAGAATTATTTTTTAACGGAAAAAATGGCAGTCTTGTGTGATGCTTAGAGCCATACAAGCACTGACAAACTGATTGTGGCATAACGGATTTCTATGGCCTTGCAGAAGTCAGATTGATTTTTTTCTTTTTATTGGATCTAACATTAGTTGATTGCATATTACATGTTTTATATTTGCATTTACAACTACGTCGAACTTCCTGTCTAAATCCAAAATGTTATTGACTTCAGCTGTGCAAAAGCAGAGTCAGAATCATCCTTCCTATTTCTGTATTTCCCTACACAATATTCTCCCTAGTCTACGCACAAAGACGTAGGCTGTGTGTGAAAATAAATAAAATATTCTATTTGATTCTCTGCTCTCTGTTTTTTTTTTTTTTAATTTTATTAAATTTTTATTTTAAACAAACAGTTCAGGATTCGCTGAACTAATGGTTTATTGTTTACCTTTGGCAAATGTGAAACTTCCAGCTGTCTACTGTGAATAAAGCTCTGAGACATCTCCTTTAAAAAGTCGTCTTCTTTGAGTCAGTGACAAAGTACAACACCCACTGGAATTCTGGATCACTTCATAACACATATTGTTGTGTGACCAGCTGTAGCCCAACAATGTACCATATGTACCCATGCAGCATCACTGAACTAATACAATTCCAGGAACTTTAATAAATTCAAAGAAGCAAATAACAAAGTAACTGGACATTTTACTTCCTGCTACAGACAGTTCTGTAAATAACAAACAAACAATGCCCCCAAAAGAAAACCAGAGAGTTTCTTAACATGTATGAAATTCACCCCAGTTCAAAACTGTGATTTTCTTTTTCTTCTGAAACTAAATTGACTGGAAACAGAATTCATCTGTTAGGAGGGAAAAAAATAACTTTCTTGCTATTATGTTCCACATTATTGGGATGAATTGCTTAAAGTAAAACCTACAAAGGTTCATGGAAATCATTTCAGAGAACAGAAAGTGATCAAACGCAGCAAAGAGTTTGACTTTAAAGGTCCCAGGAATACAAAGGAACACCTAATGCCCAGCAGAATATGTCCTCTTCCACATTGTCAGGGCAGCACCCACCATGCATTTGCTCATGTCTCTCCCAGGTCCCCTTTCCTCCTTGCTAGGCTTACCTATATCCAGATCTGCAAATGTTTTTATTAACACATTCTTCTTTACACAGCTTTAGAAAGAGATGCTCTTCTCGCCTAGATCACATAATTGCTGTCTTCACCCAGGCTTGCTTCTCCACAGACCCACTTCCAGATGCTCTTAATTAATTTAACGCTTATAATGTTCACTCTACTCCACTGACTCATTTATGGACTGTTTTCTGCCAACAGCCGAAAGTGACAAGTCATAACATTTGAAATCAACAGCCAAACAGTCTTCTGAGTGCACACCATATACTTTTGCTGCAAAACCAGAGACACCTTCACTGAAGAGACAACAGGAAGACTTCAGTGTTAGTTGCTTGGAAAACTGTAAGACTTTCCTTATCTACGACTCCTAGGCTGGAGATATAAGTATTATCTGAAGTTTTTTTGTGGGTTTGGTTTTTTTTTTCCTCTCCTCACTAATCCTAAAAGTGTCCACATGTCTTCATTTGCTTTCTGATGGTATGCTTCTATATCAAGTCATTGAAAGTTCAAAGATATACCTTGAGGTATTTCATTTATTCATTCTGTTTTATATAAATGCTTTAAGTGTTGTCTAGGTGTTCTTAGTGCCCTTATCTATTAAAAAAATCATAACATGACAAGTGAAGCAGTAGAATTTAATACAATCCATCAACAGAGAGTCACACTATTTGAAAATTCAAGTCTCCCCTCCCCCTTGGTAACCTAATTTTAAATGCATTTGGGAAAATGACATGTGCAATGTGTCCTCAATGTCTATAGATTTGGCCTAATTCAGTACAGGTGGGGATTGATTCTAAAAGCCCCCACAGAAAATTACTGCCATTAGCCCCCTCTCACTTTTACTAATTCTCCTTTCAACTGTGTCAGTACAGCAAAGAATGAGAGGTGTTTTTCAGTAGGTAGGGTTGATCCTTTTGGACATTTTCATCTTAATCATCAGATTACATCACTTTCTATCTGTTATTTCCCACCTAGAAAAGTAATATAAACATCTAGCAATGGAAGGATGTTTGGGTGTGCATGTGTCTAATTTTAATATATTATCGTTAATACAACCTTTATTGTAATAAGTGCAACTGCACCGTACTATGCTATATTTAAAATGCTGACTGAAATACTTCTTACTGTACTAGGAAATACTTACTGCACTGCTACCAGGCAGTGTAAATAGTAAGTCTACATGGATTCCTCTAGAAACTCAGGTATGGTCTATGAATGAAGACAACATGTTGCACAAAGATGTACTACTACATAATGTTCAAGCTTTACTCAGGTAAAGAAGGCATTATATTGCATCTGCATACCACTACTCCCAAGACGGCAAAACAAAAAACAAGGCATTTAAAATATTTTACAATTTTATCACCACACACTGTGATAAGGTTAGGTTAAGGTGGTCAGCTGCTCAGGTTAAGGTGGGCAACCTGCTTTCAAGCACAATCTGCATCTCCAACCAGTGTTGCACTGATCTATGTGGATGTATCAGCTTGTGTCAGTATGGGTTAGAGCTCTTCACTTTGGGTTGGTGTTAGGTGGAGATGAATCAGATGCCTCTACATCAGGCTTCATCGAGCCTGAGCAGTGTAAATATGCATTCATACAGTTTATTAAACTGAAATAATTTGCAAAGATAGGCAGAAACGAAGAATACAATTATCTGAGGAGTCATTGTTTGTGTGCAGAGAAAGGGCCCTTAAGGATCCATGAACTGCTTTTAAGGAATCTATCAAAGATGATGAAGAAAAGCAAGTTCCTACAGACTGTATGTATTGGGTTTAGGTGGCAAGGCTTTGGTAGTGGTGGGGGGCTGCAGAAGTGGCCTCTCTGAGAAGAAGCTAGGGCTGCCCTGTGCTGGACACACCTGGTTCTGCAATGAACCCACTGCTGGCCGCAGCTGAGCCCGTCAGCTGAGTGTGTGACACCCCTGTGAAAGCATATTTAAGAAAGGGCAGAAAATGATAGACAGGCAGTGGAGGAGGGAAAACAACAACAACAACAACAACAACAACAACAACAACAACAACAACAACAACAACAACAGGAGTGAGAAATAGCAGTAGGAACACCAAGGTCAGAGAAGAAGGAAGAAGAGGAGATGTTCCATGGTGGAGCGGATATTTCCTGCAGACTGTGGAGGACCCATGCTGGAGCAGAGGAAAGGTGTGGGAAGGAAGGAGCAGCAGAGAGGAACTGCTGTGTACTGACCATAACCCCCCAACCCGCTGCACCACTTGGAGGAGCAGGTAGAGGAGTCTGCAGTGAAGGAGTGAAGTTAAGCATGGGAGAAGGAAGAAGACAGGTGTTTTAATCTTGGCTTTCTGTTTCCAACTCGCTGGATCTAATTTCACTGGCAATAAATTAATTTTTGTCTAGTCAATTCAAGTCTGTTTTGCCTGCAACAGTAATTGGTAAGACATCTCCCTGTGTCTATCGGAACCCATCAGCTTTCTCATCCTCTTATCTCCCCCTGTTCTGCTGCGAAGGAGGAGTCAGTGAGTGCCTGGGTAGGTATTTGGCTGTTCACTGATGCTAATGCACCATGCACATATATATATACACATATATATAAAACTCCTAATTGTAAAACCTCTAAAGGGGTTTAAGTTTACTTTGGAAACATTCTATGGATCTTCAAATTGAAAAAGGCCCTTCCATATCATTTAAGTAGTTATGAGAAATACTTCAAGCTTATTCTATCAAAACTTAGCCATCTTTGGTCCCTAGAAAATGTTAGGGCTCCACAGGCCTTGTTCTTTGTGTCTAGCCTAGTGAATTTTCTCTGTCGGAGGCAATTAGTTAACATCCTGCTGGAAAGATACAGTCTGCTCTGCAAATAACATTCCAGAGTTTGCTGCAGGGAAGCTTCAGTTCCTCTCTTACACTGCATGAGGTTCCTTAACTTCTGCTGTAGCCCTTCTGTTTGCCTTGTGGCATGATTAGTTGTACTTTTCAGGTGTTCCTCTCCTGTTCAGTTTCTTGCCTGACATGCAGGGCTTTTTTTCTCATCTGTGTTCATATTCAGTTAAGTTCCTTTTCTGTCATCCACTCCACAGAATGACAACAACAACAACAAAGAAATATCTAATTTGAGTTTAAAAATCAGGTTTGGCTCAGCAAATAATAATACACCAAATTTCTAAATGTATCATTATTATATGACAGGTGGAAAAAGGCAAACATCACAATCATGTTCAAGAAAGGCAAGACAGAGGGTTTTGAAGACCTTCTGGCAAGTCAGTCTCATTTCTGTTCCTGGAAAGAATATGGAGCAAATCCCTCTGGAAGCCATTTCCAAGCACACAAAGGGCAAGAAAACGGCAGGAAAAAAGCAGGATGGGTTTGCCCAGAGCAAATTGCATCTTACCAGCCTGATTGCCTTACGTGATGAAAGGATGGCTCAGTGCATAAAGGGAGAGCAGTGGATGCTTTATACCTCGACTGCAGTAACAGCTTCAACACAGCCTCCCATAATATTCTTACAGGAAAATTGGTTATATATAGGAAGTGTAAGAGGACTATACAGTGGACTATCAGACTCAAGGGTTATCATCAAGGGTACAAATCATGCTGGCTACTTGCAATGTGGCCAATACTATTTAACGTATTTATCAGCAATCTGGATGAGGGGATAGAGTCCTCTCTCAGTATGTTTGCCAGCAAGGCCAAGTTGAAGTGAGCAAACAACACATGGGAGGGCAGAGCTGCAATAGCAGCAGAGGGGCCTTGACAATCTGGAGAAATGGGCAGATAGGAACCTCAGGAAGTACAACTGTGAAATGCAGCAGTGCAGGCTGGGCACAAAAAAAAAAAATTGAAAACAGTTTCACAGAAAAGGAACTGAGGTCTCAGGCGGACAACAAGCTGATCGCAAGTTGACACTCTGACCTTGCAGAGATGAAGACCAACTGCTAACTGACCTGTATGAGCAAGAGTATAGACAGCGGGTCCAGGGAAGCAATTTTTCTCTGCCTTGCATTTGTGATATCATATGTAGTATACTGTGTGCAGTTTTGCTCCCCAGTGGAAGAAAGATATTGAGATACTAGAGTGATTCCAGTGGGCCACCAACGTGATGTAGACATACTGGAGCATGTGACATACGCTGAGAGGCAGAGAAAACTGGGTCTGTTCATCCCAAAGAAAGGAAGGTTGAGGGGAGACCCATTTGCTGTTTTCATCTATTTCATAGGATGATACAGATGATAAGACAGAGCCAGACTCGTCAGAGGTGTATAGTGATGCACAGTGACAGGATAAGAGGCAATGGAGAGAAACTGGAACAGAGATACTCTGACCAGACATGAGAAAACTTTTTTTGTTATGAAGGTAGTTGATCTCTAAATCAGATTGCCAAGAGAGGTTGTGTAATTGCCATCCTTGGAGATTTTCAGACTCTATTAGATGTGGTCCTAAGCAACCTCCTGTTGTTTACCCTGTTTTGAGTTAAGTACTGGACTAGATGGCCATAAGAGGTCGTTTTCAAATTAAGGCTAAATTAGCCTTTGATTCTTTCAGGATCTATCTATCCAGCCGAATGCTTAAAAACCATCCACAAACCATTGGAGAAATTTTGCAAAAAATAGATAGACATCTACTGAAATAGAATGTTGCATGCATGCTATAATCAAAAAGACTCTTAGTCTTTGTTTTCTGGGGCATAATCTATGTAGACAGCAGCTGTACTCTAGACTGCAGTTTATAGAGGTAAGCAGTGAACCCTTTCAATGTTTACATAAAGCCTGCAGCATATGCACAGAAACTTGTGTTCGTTGTTGGGGTTTTAGAGGTTTCTGTGTCTAATAACACTTCACAAAGTATATCTCGATCCTCTGGGAGTGCTATAAATATAGGTGATTACTTATTGATTCTGGAAATGCTAATTTTAGTTTCAATTTGGTTTCAGTTTTCCAGTTATATCTTGTTGATATGAATAGCATCCGGTGTCCAAGCTGGTAAGTAATTGAGGCTCTGGGAGTTTGACTGCTCTTATGCTAATTAAAATCTAATCATCATCGTGAGAACAAACACCTACTGAGACTTTTTAACTATAACTCCTAAAGGATCTTCTCAAAGTTTGCATGCACACACATTCTTTATCACGTGTGAAGGCTACTTAAGATGCTGAACACATTACAGCTGTAATACCACAGTTTCTTCCAGGCTTAGGCACAGGAATGATCTCACTCTCAGTTCTGTGATTAAATGTGTGCAACCTTTTTACTTCTCTCATGGACTTTTCCCTTCCATCTCCCCACTCAGTGCTATATGGTCACGATTAAGGCAGTGGTAAAAATGTTTTCATGATCAGCTATATCTTCAATATTTATTTTTTTCAAAACCTGATTATAGTATCAGCCCAAGAACCAAGAAGTGTTCCTGGTTTTTGCAAGAACATAATCTAGGAAACAAATACTGATGTATTCACACACATATGGATAAAGTAGCACAAGCTTGATTTATGCATCTAAGTATAGATACTACTTTTTGCTTAGAAACGGAAAATATGTTTTAAGAAAAGTGCTTTTGGATACACTGAGGCTGTAAGCACTCACTCTGGAATTGAACCACCTAGAATACCACTTGTGTGACTTCGGAACATTAAGCTCTTCCAGGCAACTAAAAAAGAAATAAAAGCACATCAGGAAAAATTCAAGGGAGCATGACAATCCTGGTGCAGGTAAATCAAAATATTATTGCATGGTTTATTCCATCAGTAGATTTTAACAATAAATAGACTGTGATAAGGATTTTTTTTTTAATCAATTTTAGGCATAGAAACATCAAGAAAGTTTAAACAGTAGACATTTCTGACTTCAAGGATAATGATGAAAATGATTGCAGGTCTTTGAATTGTGAACTCTGAAGGACTACTTCTTAGTGCAACCCTTCTGGAGAGTCATCTAAAAACCACTCACTCCACCGATTTTCAGGCTGCATTTGATATCCTTTTGCTGTATATTACCTGCACATGTCAACAGTAGCTGAGAATAGCTAATTATGACCATGGGAGGGGTGATGATTATAAACAGCAAGTTCCCAGCTGCCCTCCTGCCATAGTTTTCTAGTACTGAAAGTGTGTGAAAACCATCAAAAGTTAAAACTAGTAACAGATTCTGCCCCTTTCCTCTGCAAATTCAAGGAAATTTTTATAAATTGAATAGGAGGAGGCATAATTCCTCAGTGGAGATGATGTGCAAAAGAAAAATTTGAACAATTCTAAGATGCTACATATTAATGCAGGATATTTAGTTCAGTCATTTAAAAATTAAATATTATAATTCTAATCCACATTTCTTCCGGTAGGTCCCTGGGTCATACTAGCAGATAAACCAAAATAGTTTTAACTGGAATATAAAGGCAGGTCGAAGTAATGGAACCAACTTCTATTAAACAGATGAAACAAAAAATGAGAATACCTTAGAGAAAACAATTACTGTGGGGGTGTATTGCTATACTGAGTTTTGACACTGTTGTTCAGATTACCTGACAGTATGAAAGGGGGCAACGAAGGACTTGGGTTTTCCCCTCTTTTGTTGAGGAAGGGGGCAGGATTCAATCTATTTATCAGAAGCAAAAGTAAAAGCTCTGGGTAACTTTAGCCTCTGTGGGAGAGCCTTCTATCTTAACAAAAAGGAAATTTGACAGACAGGCCAAATTTAGGCTGGCTGGTTGGTTCCCCTGGTCTACCAACATGGAGGAGTTTCATCTCTCCTCTGTACAAGAACACACATTTAGCTCATGAAAAGCAGAATAGGAAGGAGACAATATGAAAGAGCAGAACACTGAGGTCACTTTTGGGCCACCGAAGTTGTTGGGCCATGGAAGGAACCACTGAAGCACAACCTCAGAGACGTTCAACCAGAACACTGTAAGGGATCACAAGAAGGGAAAGCAAGATAATCATAGATCTCATGAGAAAAATAGCTTATAATGGGATGTTGTAAGGGGATTTTGGAGATGTACAAAACTTCCTAAATGTATTAGGAGATGTTTAGAAAGAGGACCGTGGGTGAAAAAAGGGAGAGATAAAGTGGATTATGCAGGAACAAGTGTGGGAAAATGGGGAGGAGGGAGGACAAATTGTGCCAGTCATGCGTAAACAGTAGCTCAGTATAGTTCTCTGGTCAAGGCCTGCATCTGATTGTTGCAATCTGCCCTATCCTCTTATTAAACTCTAATTATATTTCCTATGTGATGCTCTGTGTGTATGTGTTTGTAATTTTGTAATGCACTTTATGCTGGACTAGCTGTTGAGTTGGAAAAGAAGGAG
>WAAD01042366.1:93428-113098 GCA_013389945.1 Fregata magnificens
GACATGGATGGTGGATGATCTTTTAAGGTCTGGTCTAGGGTCTGAGGGACCCATGCCTTTGAATCGTGATAGTGAGGGTGTATGCATGTTCATACTGGTGAACTTCAAGCCTGATCAACCAGAGAAGAGGAACAGGATAGGCCCATCTGTGTCCACATTTATGTGAGTGCTGTTAGTGCTAATGTGGCTGTCAGTAAGGCCGTGCTCTCCTGTTTGTGTTGATCTGTGTGGCCTGGCATGTTTCTGTTGTGTGGACGCATATTTGCATGTTTGGAATATGCACTCAGCCCCCCTACTGAGCTGAAAATGGGGAACATCAGCAGCCACATCCAGCAAAACTGTGAGGAAAAGTCTGCTGGATTTGTCTTCCTTTCACAGCTGAGATTTTTAATGTTACAGTTGTTCAGCTGTACTCAGAACTGACAGGATCTTTTTTTCTTGCCACCTGCACCTCTGTACCTGACACCACTCATACTGAAGCAGGTCTGTGAGCATTTCTGCTGGGTTTTGCTGTGCCTTTCAAATTTCCTGGTGCTTTAAGCACTTCTTTTTTAATCTTGCTTCAAAGCACATGGCACATCTCTGAAGCCTCGGAATCATTCAAATCTGAAGCACTCTGGGGTTTCTGAGTCACACTCTGTAATTTTAAGCATTTGAAGCACCTGGGAAGATCTGGGATGTATTTATTAATTATCTCCTTATAGCACCAAAGATATACATACAGCTGTACAGCCAAAATTAAAGGCATGATATTTTTTTTCTCCCCCAGAAGCTTTAAATCTAGGTGATTGATCATATAAAGTGCCAATAAGTGCCAGTTAACATCAGAGGACAACTGGACTCTCAAGCTTTCTGGATCAGGTTCTAACAACAGGTAGAACATTTCACTGCAAGGGAATTTTGAACTCTCAGATTAGATTTATACCTGAATTTTGGATGCTTAGGTGAACCAAACTTCTGAATCTTTTAAATTCAGGCACCCGTATTGCTTAAGGGATATGAATTCTTCATTCTGCTTTTCACAGGAAAAAGAAACACACGAATACCTGTCAGTGTGTCACAGGAGAACTTGGCTACTTCAGAAAAGCAGACAAATTCTGTTTATTGATGGTCATCCCTGTGCCAGTATTGATATCTGAGACTGAAAGTCAGCTTATTGCTAGAGGAGAAATCTATGGTATTTTTTAACTGTAACTTATATATGCATAACATATAACATAACATGAAATAAGAGGTTCCCACAAAACTACATGAAGCACTTTCTCAGGACACCTACTTGTCAGAGAGCAACTCTTCCACCAAAGTGGATTTTAGTTAAATTAAGAGAAAGCAGACTATTTTTTCTTGGTGCAGCTTACTCAAAGATATCTAACTTCAGAAAGTAGCATACACAGTACTTCTGTGACTGAAAATTCAGCAGCATTCTCTGTCACCCTGTGCCAACAGCGTGTGTGATAAATGTCCTTCCTCTCTTGCGTTATTACTAGGACTTTAAATTGGAAAATAATTTACCGAGGCCATCTGTTTGTTAGAGAAGGGTCCAAAGCAGTCCATGTTTGTGGGAGCTAGGTCTAGCTCCACAAACTCAATCCATTCATACCGTTTGTTTCAATGTGAAATGGAGTCCCCACTCAAGCTCCTTCCTCCTCTGTTAGCTTTTCTGTTTCTGGTTACTGTTTAGATACTGTCCATTGTCATTGCTGTTAGTGAAGGAGTAAGCTCTCCCTACATGTATATTCATGCAGAAAAAATAATTCTTGAAATCACAACTTGTCTCTGGACAATTCTCAATTTTCCTGCTCATGGATAGCTTTCTCCTTTCTCGTCCACTGGCTAGGCATGAACTGATGTCTTATTTTTGTATCATTTCTCTAATTTCAGGATCAGCTTTTCAAATCTTCTATTTATACAGTCAAACAGAAAATGGATACAAATTCTAGGCTTGACAAGAGACTTACAATTTTTTCTGGCTTCTTTGCAATTATCAGTTACTTCAAGGTACTTAAATGTATGGAGTAGTAGACCTGAACCAAACTATAAGCCTTTCCATTCTTTCCTCAAAATCTACTCCCTGTAGTTAAATCACTTTGACTATAGGACACCATCCAAGATTAGGCAGAGGAACAATGGGTGCATGAGGTTGTAACAAAAATGTAATCACAGGAAAGATTGTACCACATTCTCTTTCTTCCTGTGCAACCCTCCCTATATATGCCAGTTGTCATATTAGATACCAAAGCGTATAAGAACAGATGGGCTATCTTGACATGGACTTGTACTAAAAATACCGATGTCAGTAGTTTGATTAGTACTCTGGATGCTATGATAATGTATATAATTTGTTCCACAGACGGCTTAACACTGTTGAAAATATTTTATTCCTTTCATGACTATAAGATCTTACAACCAGCTAGAAAACACTGACGCTGTATGTGCTATACTAAATATCAATGGGATTAAATAGGAAAGCTGATTTTTTTCGGTTGGCAAATCAGCAGTTCAAAGGATTATTCCCCTAGCAGTTAAAACATTTACAGTGCAACATACACAACATCATTTGGATTCTAATAGGTCAAATATAAACTTTTCCAGATTTATTTAGGGCTAAAGGGTGCCTTAGGTGATAAGAAATGCCTGTTGTTATGACCAGTCATATTTTAGCAGCACACTAAAGCCTGGCTTTGAAGAAAGGTATCTTATTGTGCTGATAATTAATTGCAGGTGCACATAATCAAGATACAATTCATTACCAGTGCCAAACTGTGCCATAAAGCTAAGGAAGCTGACACTGAAAAGATGGCCTGAAGGGTTTTGCTCCTGCTGCTCTTCAAGTTGATGGCAAAAATTCCTACTGATCTGAACGGGAACAGAATTTGGTCCTCACTGTTGGATGTTGTGCCTGTGAGTGAGACTCCTTTTCTTTTAATGTAAATTGACATGTCTTAGTCTGACAAATTCTTTTCATTATGGGTACTAGGATCGCTTCATGGCCTAAGGCATTCATGGCTCTAAACTGTTCTTGGCATTTTAAAAAATAATAATTTTAAGCCTATCCCCTCTCTTATTACATTTTGGGTCCTTAACTTCTCAGGCTTTTGCAAGATCAAGTGCTGTAACACGAAGCTTGAAAACATGAGCACTAGTATTGCACAGGGCAAGGGAGATGCACAGAAGTTGAATAATACACTGCAGTAAATGCACTTTTTTTGCCATTTCCTAACTGTGGTGTCTGCAATTGAAATATCAAAGGGTAAATTCAGGACTCCATTTAAGTCAGTGCATTCCCATTGGTTTTGGTGTAAGAATGTAACAGAAAGCAGAACTCATTATGAAAAGAAAGTAAATATTTGCCACAGGTATTTCTCTCCCTCTAGCTTTTAATTACAAATACTTTTTTAATCATGAGCTGCTTTTCCATCTATAAAGAAAGAAGGGAGGATGCTGCCAGACAGAGCATCATCCACATCTTTGTTATCCTTCGCCAGGTACATGTAGTGTGCAGGTTGTGCTTTCAGTTTCTTTTTTACAAGATATGACCTTCTATGATTTCCACAATATTCAGAAACTCATGCCATAGCATAGATAGTATCTGTGTAGTCAGTCCTCTCTGCTACACTGTATAAAGCTGCCAATTCAGGAAATATGGCACCTCAGACTAAAGGAACATAGGCAAATTCCTTGACTCCAGCTCCAACTGGTAAATGTGGGAAACACTAACATTTCAGAGAAGACAAAATGGTAAAAGAAAGTGTGTGAGGGCAGAGTTTTCCTGTTAAAAACTGTTATTAAAAGAAAAGGAGCAAAAAAAGAGAGAGAAGAAACAAACAGGCTGCCTGTGTTAGCATGCATTTGAAAAGAAAAATTATTTAGTCAATTCAGTAAATAAATGCTTGGTTTTCTAATGAACTTCTCAGGAGTTTTAAAACAATAGTGAAGGGAAGAAAAGGCTGGTCTTTTTCCTAGCAGGAATAAATGTTATTTCTAATATATATGAGGATATTCTGATACTGTACAGATGGACTGTTGGGGGGGGCGCGGTAATTATCAATTTCTGTAGCAATTATATTAGTGGCAATTACGGAATTTTGCATCAAAAGGGGATTCTGCCCCAACAGTGAAGCTGGTTAGGTGGTATCACCTGAATAGTTTTATTCTTCATACTGTAGCAGCAGAGAAATCAATTATAGATTCTACCCCCCCTCCTCTCTGTTAGTCATATTTGAAGTTTTGATGCTGTGCATTCCGTTTATTTGCTGCTGGCCTAATAATCCCCTGCATGCTGGGAAAATCTTTGTTCTCTGACAGAAGTAATAAAGCTGTCTGCACGATTCCCTCTTGTGAGACATGGAGCGCTCCCATTTTATTTAATCTGGTGGTGTGCAGCCTTTTCAAAGTAAACACTTCACAGGGACCGAATGGGGAATGACATCCCAGTGACTGGCCTGCGTGACCAAAAAAAATTAAAAACTTGCCTGTCAAGGAAAGAAACAATGACTCTTAATTTCAGATTTCCCCCCCTCCTCTCAAGAAACCTGCGTGAGAAACCTGGGTCAAATGGTTTTTAGCTCCCATTTCTGCTGGAGCATGTGTCTTCCTGTGGAAGTGCTTCAGCTTTCCCTTGCTCTTCATTCACTCATTCCCACTGAATGGCAGCATACAGAAAATGAAGAGATCTAAATGCCAGCAGGAGGCTGGCTGTTTTCTTCTAGGCATGTCCTGAGCCCAGTCACCCAGAACAACTTGTGATCCCTGGACAAAGACACGCACAGCAGGTGGCCATATCAAGAAATTTTCCTCCTGGAATTAGATATTATTCCAGGAATCACTACTGAGTCAAACATAATGCCCCATCCTGCTGGGTCAAGTAGGATTTCATTTCAATTTCTTTACACAACGATGCGTTTCATCTTGTCTGCGTACAATGACAGTGCTCAGGCATGAAATAAATTGAAGTGCTTGAAAGGCAGAATTATCCCTTGAACCTGCAGCATTCCCGACCCCAAAAACATACATTGTCAAGTGAGTTCCAGATAAGCAGGATCTTCACCAAGTGTTTGTGCTGCTTGGCTTCCTTTAATCATACTCCCTTTTGTAAAAGGGATTTTCGAGGGGAAAGATAAATCATTGCTGAGGAAAAAGGTCATTTTCAAAAGGCTTTAAGAGCTTCATTTTGTGTGGCTTTTCAAGGTGAAACAGGTAATTCAGTGCAGTGAAAACCTTTTGTATTCAACTTAATTCACAGTTCACGCTACCAAGAAAAAAGTAACGAAATAAGCTTGAATAAAATTCTTCATTAAAACTGTTCTCACAGGTGTGTGAGCCACATTTTGTTGTTTGCTAATACATTGGCCTGAATATTGAAAAATAAATTTATGACTAATACTGAAGCTGTATATCCTGGCTTTAAATCATCTGTGCCTCCAATATTGGACAATTTTCTTGCTGTAGTACAAAAGCTATCAATCATTTCTTCTGGGAATCACTTTTGTAATGTGTATACTGAATATACCGATACTGAGACATCCAGGCATATCATTGGCATCCTGCCCACAACCAGACGGAGACTCATATTTTTAGGGTAAGGTAGCAAATGTTTTGCAATGTTTCATGGATAACAAGCCTGCCCTGGATATAGGGACTTTTTCTGTACCTCTTTCAGACTACCAGGGTAGACCTTCCAGATCTCTGGTCACAGGTCAGACATCTATCTTTGTTCAAGATACCTGAGCTCTGTATTTTAGTCTCAAGATATGGGCTCAATGTAAGAATGACCAGATGAGTATGCATAGCTTGGATTAGTAGACTAAGTCATGATCTTTTCAACTATAATGAATATGCTTCTCTGTTCTTTCTGATTTTTCCCACTGAGTTGAGTATCCTCTAAAGCATGGCTGCATGCCTTTCACTGGGAACAATTGTGCAAAATGTTCATTAATGTTGATTGACTCATCTATAACCTTAATTAATAACCCTAATCGAGAAAGTCCTTTTTCATAATGAGGAGAAAATATTTTTAAAACTTGCATCTGTATCAAGAATGAGGGATACAGAAATTGATCTTGTTTGCTTAATTATTTTTCCTACACATAAAATAATGTTGATCAAAATGTGGTCACCTTCAACTCTGATCCAGATCGAATACCTGCCCTAAAACTACTGTAGAGATTGAAGATAGTCATATTTTAGTAGAAGTAGGCAGAAAAGCTGCTAAGAATTTGAGTTCTTCTATGAGAATACTTCATTCCTTTGTTATTTCCTCTTTTAGGGAAATAAAAACCCTAAGGAAATATAACTAAGATCGCAGATAGAATATGCATTGATGAGGGATCTCATGAAGAAATCGTGTTCCCCAAACTCATCTTCTTGTCCCTATCGCATCTAATTGTTTAACAAAAGATATTACCTCTGCCTCCAAATCCTTCTTCTTTGTGAAATATAGTGTGTTTATTAAGAAGTATCTTACAGCAATTGTACATAGCACATGGGATGAGTCAAGCGTATGGCTTGTGGCAAAGTACTGTGAATCTAGTTTAAATTTTCAGTATATTGCTTCTCTCCAAACCAAGACCCATGAACCAAGTGCCTTCATTCAGGAGAGAGGCTGGCTGTATTAAGAAAGATAATTAGTATACTAATGTTGTGTAAACAATTCCAAAATGAAAAAAAAAAAAAAGAGAAAGTTGTCTATTCTGCATAATTATTTTTACGATATCCTCGTGGCTGCAAAAAGCCATGCCAACCTTGGAGAGAATTCTCCTTCAGTATGATCATTAGAGTGGATAAACCTTGCCTGGAACACAGGAAATAGCCAAGGTAAAAGAGAACAAATATGGAAAAGGAAAGACATGGTTTCACAGAACTTATTATTAAGAGTAAGGCAGCTCATGCGGTCATTGATGTCCTGCTGACTACTCTAATGTGAGACTACTCTAAATTAGTCTCAGATCTGTCTGTTCCTCCAGAAAGAAAAATCTGGTCCTAGAGGTAATTTAATCACAAGGGCAATGCCCATTTTCCTATAAAACCTTTCTCTTCAAGACCATTGGTAGAATTTTAACCTACAAAGCAAGGTGTATGTTCTATTCCAATGAAAATTTTGGACCCAAGTCTACTCATTTTTAGTAAATCAGGGCCTCTCAGTGCATTCCTGCATCTTCAGAGAAAAGGTTACAGGGGAAATCCTAATTAATTTTCCTCAGTAGATAATTAGCTTATTAATGTGATCTGAATCAGAAATATTCTGGTGTGGATTTACTTTTTCAAAATGGGGTAGATGAGAAAAAAACCCTTATACTAAATTTAAGTTTGTGACAAAAGAAATATATCAGTCTTGTAGGGGAAAAAAGTACACTTCTCATAGTTATTGTTTGCTCAAAGTCAGAATTTACATTCATTTATACCACACACCTATTTGTTGATCTTAACTTTAAATCTCTGATTTCTTATTACATGGACATTGTTTGCTTTTCTAGAGAGTTTTTCAGCTGCTTTCCCTCCATTCTTTTTTATTTTCTCAAAACTTGATACTGCCTAAAGTTATACCAAAAATACAAAGCAGCTTTCCATGTTCCAGAGAGATTATTTTTGCTTAGTAGGGAAGGGAAGGTTACATTTATTAACAAAAAACCAAAAAACAACAACAAAAAGATAATCCTAAAGTAAGCTGAGAGCATCTATGACTATCAGCAAACACCAGTGTATATAAAGTGATTTTTTTTCATTACAACTGAAATGGCTTTGTGGCCCATCTAAAATTCCACTGTCTACAAGGTGTCAGGTAGTTGATACCACTGGATTTTTTTTTTTTTAAATTAGGAAATCAATCATTCTATATGTAAAGATAATAGCAGCTTTTAAAATAATCTAGTACTCTTCTGTATAATTATACACAATGCACCAACCACTTCAGCTACAGTGGCAGAGATTAAACACATGTCTTCAACATCCCATCTTTGTGTAAGGAAAGACATGCCATCATTTTTCAGTAATCTTGTCCATTGGCTATGGAACTGAGTAAACAGAAGTTCACAGATGTGATAAAATGTTATGGTTATATTGTCTTGATCTAAAACTTGCCAACACTGACAATTCTCTGTAATCAGAGTGCCAGAAAGCTAATGACCCTGCAGTTTCAGAAGACAGGAAAGAAATTGAGAGGACAATTTGTTTTCATTCTTAAAGCATTGCAAGCAGCTAGCAATCATGAAAATGCAAACAAGATAATTAATTGTCTTGATAATTAAAACATATGGATCATTCTTATCTCATTTCCTTAAGATTTCAAACTATTCCACTGGGGGGAAAAAAAAAAAGAAACAAAATACCTTCCATGTTGGTGTAGTGAAATCATATAAATATTTAGTCCAAAGCAAAATGTTCCTTCCTGTTTTTTTCTTCTCAGAGTGTTAATTCAATATTTATTCTGAGTTGCAGCTGGAATACACAAAAAACTTCTTATTTCATGATTGCAACCTGTCTTATAATTTTTCTACTTTATAAAAGTATGCTTCCAGTCAGCATTGCATTGTTTTGGGGGTTTTGTTTGTTTTTCTAATGCATATTTTAATTTTAAAAATTAACATAAAATGCAATTTCCATAAACATGTATTTATCCTAAGTTTACTGAGGCAGGGAAATGCCAGGGCAGTGGAGAGACCCACCAGGAGCTGGCAGCTCTCGCAGGAGACGCTGACGAGGCGTGGGCATTGCCAGAGCAACCGTGACCACCCCCACTCCCACAAACGGCAGCCGCAGGGAGCACTAACGACCAGGAGCACTGCCAACAGAGCGGGCAAACAGAGAGTGGCACGTCAGCCAATGCGTGGCATGCTGGTTTGTGTGGAAGGCTGTGCAGGAAGGGCGTAGTCATCCTACCAGCTCAAGAGGTGAGTTCAGTTGGTGGTCATCACCCTCCCAGAAGGAGCTTAGCTACAGTGTCCACCTGGCAGAAAGCCATGTCCTCCACATTGCCAGAATGGATATGGCAATGCACACAGAGCTCCCA
The DNA here is from genome assembly GCA_013389945.1 of Fregata magnificens. Taxonomy (NCBI): domain Eukaryota; kingdom Metazoa; phylum Chordata; class Aves; order Suliformes; family Fregatidae; genus Fregata; species Fregata magnificens. The sequence continues at coordinate 102,433 of WAAD01042366.1, forward strand.
TGAAAACATGCAGCCACCAAAGTCTCAGGCTGCAGAGAGTGCAAGAGCCTTTCACTGGTAACAGACGGCAGTAGTGAGAACATCTGTATGAGGTGTGACCAGGTGGATGATCTGCTCAGCTTGGTGGCAGAGCTACAGGAGGAAGTAGAAAGGTTAAGGAGCACCAGGGAGTCTGAGAAAGAGGCAGACTGGTGGAACCATGCTCTGCCCTCCCTGAGACAGAAACAGGAACAACCACCAGAAAAAAAACAAGATCAAGGTGATCCTGTATCCTCCCCCTGCCAGGCTGAAGGTAGTATCATAAAGGACAGGAGTGAATGGAGGCAACTCCACGCTAGGGGCTGCAGGCGAACCCCCTTCTTGCCCACCTCGCCTTCCCAGGTGCCTTTGTACAACAGGTATGAGGCTCTGGATATGGAAGGCCAGTCAATGGAAGATGTGGATAATGGTCCATCTACAGCAGAGGTGTTGCCTCTGTATCATGACCACTTCCACAAGGAAGCAAAGACAGGTTATAGTTGTAGGCAACTCCCTTCTGAGGGGAACAGAGGGTCCACTATGCCAGACAGACCCTTTTCTTAGGGAAATCTGCTGCCTCCCTGGGGCCCGGGTTAAGGACATCACCAGGAAACTTCCTAGCCTGGGATGGCCCTTGGACTGTGACCCATTATTGTCTTTCCGTGTGGGTGGTGATGAAGCTGCAACATGTAGTCCAAGGGCAATCAAAAGAGACTTCAAGGCCTTGGGACAGCTGGTAAGGGAATCTGGAGCACAGGTTATATTTTCCTCTCTCTTCCAGTTGCGGGCAGTGACATTGGAAGAAACAGATGGGCCCACTCTATCAACGCATGGATCCGTGGCTGGTATCACCACCACAGTTTTGGGTTTTTCGATAATGGGGTAGCCTACCAGGCTTGCTGGTGTCAGATAGGATTCACCTTTCTCAAAGGGGGAAGAGGGTCTTTGCTCACAATCTAGCGCAGCTCATTGACAGAGCTTTAAACTAGACTTGAAGGGAGAGGGGGATAATATCAGGCTCGCCTGTGATAAGCTGTGGGATGACAGGCCAAGGTGAGGGATGGGGTGCTGGCGAGGACCCTCAGCCTGTTGCTCCGAGACATACTGGCTACACTGGAGCGCACTTGAAGTCATATGGGGATGAGCCAGGGACTCCTGAGGTAACAGGAGCCAAGAGGGAAACACCAGTGAAATGCCTCAAAGGAATTAAGGGGTGTTCTAAAGTGCCTCTACACCAGTGCACACAGCACGGGCAACAAACAGGAGGAGTTGGAAGCCACGATGCTGCTAGAAAACTACGACCTAGTTGCCGTTACTGAAACTTGGTGGAACGAATCCCATGACGAGTGCAGCTATCGATGGCTACAGGCTGTTCAGAAGGGACAGGCGAGGAAGGAGGGGTGGAGGCATTGCCCTCTACATCAAGAAATGGATAGAGTGTGAAGAGCTGTCTCTGAAGAATAGCCACGAGCAGGTTGAAAGCTTATGGGTAAGAATCAGATACCCAGGCAACAAAGGGAACCTTGTGGTTGGTGTCTACTACAGGCTGCCCGATCAAAGGGAGCCTATTGGCGAAGCTTCTTACTCCAGCTACAGGAGGCATCATGCTCACTGGCTCTCGACCTGCTGGGGGACTTCAGTCACCCCAACATCTGCTGGAAAAGTAGCACGGTGAGTTATAGGCAATCCAGGAGACTCCTGGCATGCATTGAGGATAACTTCTTAAGCCAGGTAATACACAGCCCTACCAGAGAGGATGCGATACTGGACGTGTTGGTCACCAACACAAGTGAGCTAATCAGTGATGTCAAGATTGCAGGCAGCCTGGGCTGCAGTGTTCATGCACTGGTGGAGTTCGCAGTCCTGAGAGATATGGGTCAGGTGAAGAGTAAAGTCAGGACCCTGAATTTTAGGAAAGCAAACTTGCAGCTCTTCAAGGAGTTAGTCAATAGGACCCCCTGGGAAACTGCCCTCAGGGACAAGGGAGCAGAGCAGAGCTGTCAGATCTTTAAGGATGCTTTCCATAGAGCACAAGAGCTCTCAATCCCCAGGTGTAAGAAATCAGGAAAGGAAGGCAAGAGACTGGCATGGCTGAGTCGAGACCTGCTGGCCAAACTAGAGGCCAAGAAGGAAATGCACAGGCAGTGGAAGCAGGAACGGGTATCCTGGGAAGAGTATAGGGATGCTACCTGGTTGTGTAGGGATGGGGTCAGGAAGATCAAGGCGCAGCTGGAGCTGAACTTGGCAAGGGATGCAAAGAATAATAAGAAGGGCTTCTACAGGTGTGTCAGCCAGAAAAGGAAGGTCAAAGAAAGCATACCGTCCTTGATGAGCAAGACTGGCAAACTGGTAACAAGGGACGAGGAGAAGGCTGATGTACTCAACAACTTCTTTGCCTCGGTCTTCACTGGCAACCTCTCTTCCCACACCTCTCGAGTGGATGGACTACAAGACCGGGTCTGGGGGAGCAAAGTCCCTCCCACTGTAAGAGAAGATTAGGTTCATGACCACCTGTGGAACCTGAACATACATAAGCCTATGGGACCTTGACGAGATGCATCCCAGAGTCCTGAGGGAATTGGCTGATGTAGTTGCCAAGCCACTCTCCATGCTATTTGAAAAGTCATGGCAGTCAGGTGAAGTCCCTGGTGACTGGAAAAAGGGAAACATTGCCCCCATTTTTAAAAAGGGTAAAAAGAAGGACCCTGGGAACAACCGACCTGTCAGCCTCGCCTCTGTGCCTGGGGAGATCATGGAACAAATCCTCCTAGGAGCTATGCTAAGGCACTTGGAGGACAGGGAGATGATTCAAGGCAGCCAGCATGGCTTCACCAAGGGCAAGTCCTGCCTGACCAACCTAATGGCCTTCTATGATGGAGTGACTACATCAGTGGACAAGGGAAGAGCTTTGGATGTCATCTATCTGGACTTCTGTAAGGCCTTTGACACAGTCCCCCAAACATCCTTCTCTCGAAATTGGAGAGATATGGGTTTGATGGGTGGACTGTTTGGTGGTTGAGGAATTGGTTGGATGGTAGCATCCAGAGGGTAGTGGTCAACGGCTCAATGTCCAGATGGAGATCGGTGACAATGGTGTCCCTCAGGGGTCCATATTGGGACCAGTACTGTTTAATGTCTTAATCAATGACATAGACAGTGGGATCGAGTGCACCCTCAGCAAGTTTGCAGTTGACACCAAGCTGAGTGGTGCAGTTGACCCGCCTGAGGGATGGGATGCCACCCAGAGGGACCTGGACAAGCTCGAGAAGTGGGCCCATGTGAACCTCATGACCAAGGTGGGCCTGTGTGAACAAGGCCAAGTGCAGGGTCCTGCACCTGGGTCAGGGCAACCCCCAGTAACAATACAGGCTGAGGGATGAAGGGATTGAGAGCATCCCTGCGGAGAAGGACTTGGGGGTACTGGTGGATGAAAAAGCTGGACATGAACCAGCAATGTGAGCTCGCAGCCCAGAAGGCCAACCGTATCCTGGGCTGCATCAAAAGAAGCGTGGCCAGCAGGTCAAGTGAGGTGATTCTGCCCCTCTACTCTGCTTTGGTCAGACCCCACCTGGAGTACTGCGTGCAGCCCTAGAGTCCCCACTACAAGAAAAACATGAACTTCTGAGAGCAGGTCCAGAGGAGGGCCACAAAAATGGTCAGGGGGCTGAAACACCTCTCCTCTGAAGAAAGACTGAGAGAGTTGGGGTTATTCAGCCTGGAGAAGAGAAGGCTGTGGGAAGACCTTATTGCAGCCTTTCAGTACTTAAAGGGGGCTTATGAGAAAGATGGGAACAAACTTTTTAGTAGGGCCTGTTGTGATAGGGCAAGGGGTAATGATTTTATACTAAAAGAGAGTAGATTCAGACGAGATATAAGGAAGAAATTTTTTACAATGGGGGTGGTGAAACACAGGAACAGGTTGCCCAGAGAGGAGGTAGATGCCCCAACCCTGGAAACATTGAAGGTCAGCTTGGACAAGGCTCTGAGCAACCTGATCTAGTTGAAGATGTCCCTGCTTATTGCAGGCAGGCTTGGACTAGGTGACCCTTAAAGGTCCCTTCCAACCCAAAATATTCTATGATTCTATCATAAGTCACCAAGACAAATACAGGGAAAGTCACTTAAATCTCAGCCACAGAAAATATTTTATAAAAAATGTATTCTTATTTTGATCAAATTCATTTTTTTCCAGGATTTGTTAATTAAAAGAAACAAAAATACCTATCTGTCATTTTATAAGTTAATTTCCTTGTCTCACTGCATTTACATCAACAACTATATATTTCAAAGGGGGAGTTTACAAGACCATTTATCATGTTTACATTAGTGTTAAGCGCACGCACAGACCCCGATAGGTATAGTAACTTCTTTTAGATGTATTAATTCTTATCTGAAAACTAATTGGTGATTTGGTTGCTGACTCCCTTTGGTGTTGAACTCGTTCTGGGAATATCAGATGAACAGTTGTTATAGTTCGTGATGAGCCTAGTCTTTATTTAAATAAAAAAACTGTATAAAAATAATATCATACTTACAATTGCTGAGTCCAGTTTATGAGTTCTTTTGTGTGCATATATAAAAATATATAAGCGTGGCTTTGTATTAGATATTCCTTATTCTTAGACATGCTTTGATCTGTCAGATGTAAATTGGAAAGTTGCACAAATGTGCATTTTCTTGAATATATGTGTGGGAGCATTCCCCCGCATCTTTTTTTCATAGAGACTTCAGCTTTTCCTGTTGGGAAGTCTAGCCATCTCCCAGGGGAAGCTCTGCCATGGGGAATGAGGTATCCATCCTCACCAGGAACTTATAACCCTGAGTCTTTGGGAGTTTTGTTTCCCACCTGTGCAGATGCCAAGCCTGGCACCATAGTACATCAGGACAGGGAGCATGAACTGGAATTGGAGTTATACCGCTCCCACACAGCAGCCCTCAGTGGAGGGATGCCCACCAGCTAAAAAGCACAAAGGCAACCACTGCACCTACCTGGAATTCTCTAATTAGCCCTTTACAAAACTCACATCTTTTTCATTGCCGACTCAGCATTATCATGTACATCCATGAACTCCCTTGACTGAAGCTGTCTGCTAAACAACTTGAATTACTTCCGCAGTACACAGCTAATGGCCAAATCTTTTATGGCATAATTTTTTTTCAGTATTATGGGTTTATTGAACAGATCAGGTCCCTGTCTACAAAGCTGCAATCCCTGCATTTTAGAATTGAGTGCAACAAACAAGAATGAACTTAAATGTTTTATATAGGCTCTGACTTCTATTTACAGTTTCTTAATTTGTGCAAATGAAGAGGGTATAATTCATCAAATCACTACAGAGTTTGCTTTTCTTTTTGACTCAGATCTTATGCTTCAGAATCATAAGAATATTGTTCAAGTGCTTATCTATTCAGTGTCCATAAAATGAAAATTAAAGACATCTCTGCAGGTGGATTGCTGTAGATAGTGAGATAGTGACATTATTGTATTATCTTGAGTAAATCTTTCCATTCTCCCTTCTCTTTCTATGCCTATATGTCTGTGGGAAAAGGAAGAGGTGTTCTGGGTGAATTTTTGTGTTCTCATTGCCTGCTGTCAGTGAAGATTCACTTTCTGTTGTTTTAGCAGGAAACTGTGCTTTGTTTAGCCATTAATTCAATATGATATTTACTATTATTATTTCTATTTTTATTGTTTACTCCTATATAACAGAATGAGATTTGACTCTGTCAGACACTGTATACAGACAAAAGAAAAAAACCGACCATGGCTCAAAGAATTCATGTCCTCTAAGATAATAAAAGCCTTAGCAGATAAAACACGAGGAGAAGAAAAGCAAGATTAATGATTAATGATTGATACAATAAACAGTCATTTCTACATGTCAGTGCCAGGACCATGCTTTTAATGTACATGCTTACACAAGGACCAGCAATGACTTCTGGTATTTGGATGTGGAAAATTCTCTCCCCTACCTAGAGAAGATGTGAAGATAGCAATGAATAAAAGATGTAAAAGTATATTCGTGGAACTGATGGTCAAAGAAGACCTTCTACAGGAACGTCAAGAAAAGCTACCAATAAATACCATCCAGTCATCAAAATAAACTAATTGAATTGAGCAGTATATCTCATAACAGAAAAGTTTAGTTTATGAAAAAAATATTAAAATGTCACTCAAAACCCAGCTGCAAACAAAGAACATTCTGTTTCATTTGAAGTTCTTTATAGATAAGGTTAATAATCTGTATTTGAAGACAAATAATTATATTCCTGTGCTTCCATTTATAGGAAGCGTGTTTGAAAACTTTTATGATTTCTTTGTTTTTCTAAATTTCATCCATAAGCATGGGGGGGTGTTCTGATTCAAAAGTGTCATTCAGCTAAGGAACACAGAAGCTACACAACAGCTAAAACAGTTAGTGGTATAACTTACTAACTTTAGGGATCCAGTCTTTCTCAATTTTAAAAATTAAAGAAAGTCTTACAAAATCATAAAAAATGTATTTAAAACTGGTTTATTAATTTTGTTATTGTTATACCAGTAGTACTCATAATCTACCAGACATCTACCACCAATTACTTTTAAGTTCTGAGTGCAATATTAAGGACTGAAGTTCTTCTAGTTCTGTAAGAACTGATCATGAGCTATTACTGAATTCATTCTAACAAGCATTTTTAATTCTAATACACTTTTCTAATTGATCTGTAGGGACAGTTTTCACAGGTGCAAAGGGATGACGTCAATAAAAAGATGTTCCTTTCCATTTGAGGCCTTTAAGGTGAGTCATAATTCTCAAAAAGCTCTCACTATTGCCAGCATTGGCACCAATATACCTTTATTTTCTATGATCCTTTTGTGAAGACTCTGTGTATTCTTTTTAATGCCAGTGGGAGTCATGCTGGGTCTTCAAGATGAACTTACATTGACAATTGCATTTTTTTCTTCAGATGGACATGACGTGAAATCTATTGGTATTGAAAAGCATACTTACTAAGTGTGCATCAAGACTCACAGTCCTGATGGTGGACTTGCTCTACTAGAAGGATGGAGGATCAGCAGAATGGAGCAAAATCAGTGAGGAATTGGCTTGATCCTTTTCCAGTCCTAACAGTAGAATTCATGGTAATATACTGTACCACCATTTGGCCTATAACACATGCTTTGCAAAATATAGAGCTATGTTGTTGGATTTAAAAGACAGATAATGCTACTGCTAATGAATTGAACAAGAAAAGAAAACCAGTGGTCATCTCTGTGAAATAAATCCCAAGGAAATTGAAGTATGGTTACCTGCTTGTTTAATCCAACACCTCTAAATACAGCAAGACTCTTGTTAATTGTAGAGGATACAAGGTGGTGGGATTAAACTTTGCATGGTCACCAAAGTACTAATCAACAATATAAAGTATGAATATTACTACTTGTTTGCAAGACGTGAAACGTTTGCTGACTGACAGATTTTTTTACTGGATCTCCTACATAGAGAAATGGAGAAAGTTCCGTTTTCACTAACTTTCAGAATATGCTTATTACAAGCACATGAAGTATTTCCCTGCAAAATGGAATAGCTGCTGAGATGTCTCACAAGCATGGGGGTGTCTGTTAATGCCGTGGTGAGCATGAGGCAGTGCTACCACTTAATATCAGGCATGACTGGATAGCAGCAAAAATTGCAAGAAAAAAGAACCTTGTCATACAAAAGATCAAAGATCAGATACCTGAAATTTGCTTGGAAGATAACTCTTTTGCAGTGGGCAAAACACATCGTGATGCTGCAGCTGAGTGATATGGAATGTGTAGAAAGGCAAAAATAGCAGAGCAGTTCAAAGACTTCAAGATACATTGAATTATGAGAAGCAGCCTGTCCCTATGTCTTCTGTTAGAAGAAGTTGCTTGAGAAAACTCCTTTGTACACAGATACACTGTTGTACATTTGGGAGATTGATGTACATATGCATTTGGTCATTAATGACAAAATTCGGTGTCCCTTGTGATCAGCAATCTCCACAGAAGCTTCATGGAAGGGACGTGCTTTGCATTCTTACAAAAGTGTATGGTATGCACTGCTGGCCTTCAATGTATATCTTTGAAATTATACCAGTGAAAGAGGAAAAAATAGAAATACCTGTTAAAAACAAATAAAAAAAATTAGCTGTTCACATTTCCTTTAAGGTCACTGAAGGTTATTAACAATTTAGCCAAACATGTGTTGGAGACAGTTTAGTTATAGTTGCTCCGTGATCTGTACTAAATGGTCTAGTCATAGTGCATTTCTATTGTTTTATGCACATAGCATTTCAAAAATCTAAAACTAAGAACAAGCAGTGGTTGTTATAAACAGGAAAGAACTCTCAGAAGTACTGGTCGGGGTGCACTAACTATCTGTAAATGTCAAAAGCATATCATGATTTACATTACCTTTTCTTAGACTTTGCTTTCAAGGGTATAGGTTCTCCTTTGTGACCTACAACTGACACGATGTCAAGCCAGAAATAACAACACATGCAAAAATATAGTTATAGAAATAGAAGAATAGCAGTGAATTAATGGCAAGTAAGAACAAAACCCATAATGGAATACCCTTAAATCTGTTGCCCCATTTTTTTTTCCACATAACTATGACATACTTATATTCTGTTTATTTTTGCACATTTCCAGAAATTATAACATTAAACATAGTGCTTTCATTTTGTGACAAGACATATTAAATCTATATAATGTAATTTCAAAGATAATAGATGAGTTTAAGAAGTGTTACTCCTTTTGTTTGTTTTAAGCCTGCTGCCTGATCATTTCATTAAATATTACCCAGATCTTGTAGTGAGAAAAACAAATTTCCCATTAAACTTCTTCTTAGAATTCATCATTTTATAAGACTGTATTCTATGTCTTTTTGTGGTCTCTTTTCCAAACTATTCTTTATGTAGAAACACTTCCATACCTATGACCACCTTTGTTACCTTTCTGTGTATCTTTCCTAGTTCTGCTGGATCCTTTCAGAGGTGATGGAATAATTTCAAAGAACAAAGCTTCTTAGAAAGAAGTTTGATAACCTGAATTATTTCTATTAGAAAAAAAAAATCCCTTTTTAACCAGTTACACATGTAAAACTAGGCAAGGTAAATTCCTAATATAAGTAGGTAAGGGATATGTTAGGAGGTGAAGACCTGGACAGCATAGGTAAGTCACAATATGGATGATAACCTCCTTCTGCATAGCATATGTTTATGGCAATAACAGGAGGTCAAGTCACTCTGTTGCTCTCACTACCACATGTCAGATTGACCAGGAAACACATGGGTGATGCTCACATGCAGTAAAGGATTAGAGCCAAAATATAGACTTAGAATACAGCTGCATCAGTACTAACTTTAAAAATTTTATATTCTGGTTGTCATTTGAATTACTGTAAAATATCTCAGAGCTTTCACTGAGTCTCTGATGCAGCAAATTCTTAAATATATGCCTAAAATTAAGAATGGAGGGGAATATTAGCTACGATGGCCACGGTTTAGAAAAGGAAGCAAGGCTTATGGGGAGTGATCTTTCATTAAAGTAACTGGTAATTGAACAGAGAAATGGATTTTGTGTCTGAAAGTTTGTCTTTCTTTCCCTAACTGTATCACTAGATTTATCAAAAGACATTATTCTTCTCTGCAACACTTGTTTAACTTACGACTTCAAGATATCAGCAATTCTGTTGGAGTCAGTAAAGATATTTACATATTTACATTTCAAATGCATCTAGTCACTTTATTGAACTGTCACCTGAATTACATCAAACTGTAAAACAGAAAGTCAACAGCAGCCTTGTGATGTGGACATCACCTCTCTTCTTTAATATTTATTTAAAAATGTGTTTGTTAATATCTGCATTCGATGGTGTATTTTCCACACTGTGGTTGCTACTGAAGCAGCTTTATAAAGACAATAGGCAGCAGGCATCCCTTTATATAGCACCAAATTACCACACAAATGCAGTCTTCTTTTTCACAGCCCAACTTCTCCTAAAGACAGAAGACACCTTGTGAATCAGGATTGCATTTGCTTTGCAGTGACAGAGCTCGACTCAGACACGCTTCCTTGAAGAAAGCTTGAGTTGAGCTAATATTACTGGTTCCTCACACTCACAAGTGCCAAGGGGAAAAATAATTTAGAAGTTGTATGTTTAAAAGTAGCATGCACCATTAAGCTGAGTCTGCTGTTGTGGAGAAGCATGAATTGACTGATTTATAAAACACAGTGTGCTTAGTGCAGTAGTGCGGACCTGCATGTAGCTTGTGAGTCTAATGGGGAGGGGGAGCTATTTGTTTTGTTGTGTCAAACCATTCTGCTGTCTGAAAGGAAACTCATTTTGGGATAATGAAAGAACAGGCATAGAAACTCAAACAATAGTTGCTGGATCTTCAAAGAAACCCACATATAATTTATTTCCTTCCTTTTTTTTATAGACTGTTATGCATTAAAGTGTCCATAATGTTATTAAACTGGTGTATTCAGAATAATATGAAATAAAATGAGATCATATTCAAGCTGACAGCCAGTTGTACTGAGAAGAGCCAGTGTTTCTTTCCTTGATCCCAAAGATGCTGTCTTATAGTTCCAATTTTTTCTTCATTTTAAGAAAAGCAGCAGTTCATTGTCTGT
>WAAD01042369.1:9920-47049 GCA_013389945.1 Fregata magnificens
GGTTCCTGCCCGCTGCGGTGGCCGGGCAGCCCCGGGAGCCCTGCCCGCCCCCTCCTCCCCCTCCGCGGCTGCTCCGCGCTGACGGTGGTCGGGTACGCCCTCTGTAAACGCCACAAGGCCGGTCGCTGAGGCGATGTTTGCTGCGTGATACCGCAGTTGCGTTGTTTGTAAGCACTGACCGCTCAGGATCAACGCGGCCTGTTATCTGAGAGAGAAGAGAGGCAAAGGCGGTTATGGCATACAACTGAAGTCGTTCCTAGGAGGAGCATGCATTTCCACCACTGCAGAAGCCTGATAGATTCTGGTCTTGAGTAGGTGAGGTCTAGAGATCCGCTGCAGCCTTTCTTTACGTGCTGGGTTCACATGGGATCTCCTCCCGCACGTCTGCCCTGTGGGGATGCGCCACGAGCTGCCCCTGCAGGGACTGCCGCTGCCCGAGGGCCGCCTCAGGCGGGCAGGCCGCAGGCCAGGCGCGGGGGGCAGTTCAGGCTGAGGAGTGTCGTAAAACACACCATTGTCCAGCGCTTTCTGCCAGTCATGCGCCTTCGAACGCAAATGCCGCTGCTTCTGGTTTCAACCCAAAGGTTTCAGCCTGACCATATTTAGGAAACACACTTTTAGGTCCTCACGGTAATCCGCTACAACGGTGGGGGTGAGCCACCCATCTCCTGTCTGCAGAGAGCACGCTGGTCTAAGACTGCTGGCTCCTGGCCTCTTACATGATGTTGGTTCAGACGCTTTGTTTTGTTATAGTGCTTTTCCCTTTCTCGTATCTGTCCTTCACACGAAAATACTGGTACTTCCTAACACAACATTAGTCTGTATGTCCCTGGACTGTTTGTATTGCTGTAATGAAAATAATTATAAATGTCTCATAGTTCAGTTCCCAGTTTGACGTGATTGCTTCCACAAAGATATAATCAGAATTAATAAAACATAATTATTATAAAATAATTATTTGTGTTTTGCAACTGCAGGTGCTTAAGGAATAATCATAATGATATATTTGGGCTAACTGCAGCCTGTGTATAATGGAAGCTTGAGGAGTGTAGGATTTCCCTTGGCTTGTTTCCAGGGTCTCCTGGTGCTTGCCAGTCCTTGCAACCAGTACTGTGCTCTGAAAAACCCGAGAGCTGTGTATGAACCAGAGTAGCATAATTGTCACAGAAAGTAAGGCTGGGGGGAACTCCAGAGGAGAAAGATCAATTCTACCTCCATCATTCTTGACAGATGATTGTACAAGCTCTTCTTAAACCCCAATGACTTCCCTAGCTGATCCGTTCCAGCGCTTCTCTGGTAGTATCATGAAAGAATTTTTTCTGTATCTGAGCAGAGTCTTTCTCATTGCAATTTATACCCATTCTCAGTAGACTAAGAACTGTTCGCTTTCCTCTTTGCAGCCACTTTTTGCAGGCTTGTACAGTGTTATGCTTCTCTCAAGCCTTCACTAGGCTAAACAATCTAGTGTTTTCAGGTTTTCTCTCCCAGGGTATAGTTTCTAGATATCTAATCATTCTTAATACTTTCCTCTGGCCTTTCTCCAGTGAGTCCACACCTTTCTTGAAGTACCCGAACTGGAAATACTACTCCCTAGGACGACTGAGCAGTGCTACTGAGTGGGCAGGAAGGATTAACTTGTGTCAAACACATAATATTTATAAATCCCTGTATAGTCTGCGCTTTTTTGTCACTAGCCTGACCCTGTGACTCATACTGTGATTCACGATAACACTTAGATCCATTTCTGAACAATTACTTCTTATTTACAATACAGAGTTGTAAGAAACACTGTATTTGTCCTTATCAAATGGTGATAGTGATCTTATCTCTAGAACTGGGGAATACTAAAACATCTGGCTTTACAGACATGATGCTTTTATTATGTAGAAGAACATTTCTGGTGACTTGTACGTTTGTTAAAAACGACATTGATTATAAATATTTTACTCTTCTAAGGCTGATTAGCCATAGCACCATCAAAAAGGCTTAACATCATAGGCACCAAGATACAAACACAGTGCAAAAGAAGTTTTAAGAAAAAAAGAAAAGAAAAAAAGAAGAACATGTGAGAAGGTGCGATCACATGTAATTCTTCTGTCTAAACTGATGTCAGCATCTCTTTTGAATAATAATTCCTTTTTAGTCTGTGAATCTATGGTAAATGAACCTTGGTCAATGGTCCACTAACACAAAATACCACCAAGCTTTTGTGAAACTGGTGTCTGGAATCACCTCAATATCTTTCCTTCACTGGAAGGTGCATATGGTATTAGAGACAGGCATTGAGGGAAGAGTAGCATAAGCTTGCTACTAATTATTTTTCTAGGTTGAAGCTACAGCTTTAGTTCTGCAGGTCACTGGAAAGATGTACGCTTTCCCTGAAGAGTTTTACCCTATATTGTCTTGATTCTGCCTAGAAACTGTAAGAATAGTGGCTCTGGAGCAGGTGTAGCTTCCATATACAATCCAGGTGAATCATGTTAGCAATACATGAAAACCCAGTAACATTTCCATAGTGTAAGACAGGGATTATTCTCTCATATAAACAAACAGCTTTATAGTTTTTAACATAAATTACATATACAGTTTAAATTGTACTAAGATCTTTGCCCATCATAGCTGCCTTTGGGATAGTTTACTCTCTCTTCCTGGCATTTGTAAAAATATAGTCCAACATATCTTCTTATCATAATTATTTTAATAAGGCTATAGTAATTTCAAAGTAATTCCAGGTTATATCAGTTCTATAAAATGTGGAGTAGGCAAAAATCATACACTGCAGAATATGAAATCCTTGCAAACATTTTTTTTGTATCTTCTGTCAGTAATTCCTAGCTGAACCAGAAGCTAAAAGAAGTTGCCCTTTTTAGCATTTCCCTATTTAATTCTTCTGGTTAGGGCTGTTTGTCTTACCTTTATAAAACACGCTCACAAAGGCATTTTTTGATACAGAAATTGAAAACCTGCTTTGTGTTTGAATCGCCCTGCTTGCATTTGACAAAAATCCGCCATCTCGTGGCCACAGTCGTGTAATACTGCTGCACAGAAAAGTTAGGGCAACATCTGTTAACTGCTTGTAAGAAAAACAACTAGCTTTCCTCAAGGACTAGCAACAAAATTTCTTCATGCAAAGTACCATTCTGATTTTCCTCTTTCCTTCTGTGATATTAAATGTGAACTACTTCTGCAAAATGGGTATGAGAATGGAAATAGATCCCCAGTGTGTTTCCATTGTCAGTTTAACTTCTCTCTCTCTCTCTCTGTCTCTGTCTTTTCAGGCCATGGTGCCCTAATGCTGGTTCAGTCTCTGCTTCCCTCCTGGAACAATGCCAACTAATGTCATCCAAGAGGAAGTCTGGGTGCAGCTGACAGCATGTTCTCTCCAGGGACCACTGCAGCCAAAAAGTGTAATGCAAGTCACGTCAAGTTTGTCTTTCTCCACCTGGGACAGTCTTCCAGTGTTATCCTGGTAAGCCATATACCCTCGAAGGTCTTTGTGTCTTGGCCAGGTAACATACAGCCTCAGTATCATGCTATGTAAATGGCACTGTGGCATGCTGCCACAGGTATTTTGAACTAAAAAGCCATAAACATTTTTGATAACTGTATCTCAGAATCAGAAAGGCATTGTGTGAGGCTCTGAGGAGATACAGGCTTAGCACTAAGCAGTGTGGACATACGTGTCTCCTTGACGAAGTCTACAGGTATAAATGTGGTCTGTTGCGCAGACAGTATCAGCTGCAATAGTAGACAGAATACTTACTGTGGAAGAGGAATTTAGAATCGTCCTGTACTGTTTCAAGATCTGTACTGATAAAGGACAAATTAAATGGCAGGCCTTGGGGAACAAAAAGATCTGATTATAGAAGGTAACTGAAACAAGCATTACTTAACAGTCTTTAGAACTGATATCTTTTTAGCATTGAATAAAAAACGTCATCCATGGGAATGTTCAATGGGCTGGCTAACACATGGTGTATTTCGTTAGGACTCCATAAATCGATTTCAGTCTGCTGGGAATCTAGCTCTGCACGTCCCACAGTAGAATGTATTGTTTTAGTGTGACTTCAAACAAGAAAAGCAGTTCTGGACTGTTCATTTCACAGTGCTCAGGTACTTGTGGACTGGAGGATGTGCTGACTGGCGTACATGTATACACAAACCCAGACACAGTTTCTCTTTTCTTCTAAGACAGCTGCAGAGATACGTGTATCTTGGAGTTTTCATTTAATGTTAAACAGTCCTGAAACACCCCTAAAGCTAAGCTCTCTCCTGGGTATTCCTAGATGTTTCCTCTTACAGAAATTCCTTTCTCTGCCTCTTTCCTTTCTTCCCTAAGTGTTAGACTTTCTGTGCTAGTGTTATATCCCTTATGTTGGTGCACATAGGGTTCACACAGTGTTTGCCTGGTAAGTTTCAAAATTGTTTGCTCCACTTGAGAGTTGTTTCTGGCTGGTTTTTTTTAGAGGGAAGTTGCTGTCCCCAGTCTGTTAAGTATGAGTATCAGGCCCATAGGTATAGGTAAAATAGTCCAAGAATATGTCCTAGGATGCTGCACCAGAGAGGACGACCTAATGCTAAGAGTTCCCTGAAGCTGCTTCTGCTGAATTCCTTTCTCTTTGCGCTGCTTAAGAGACAGAAGGCAAGTAAATTCAGAGGCAAGAACCTAGTCACTTCAGTTGGCAAGTCATACCTGATAACAAGCTCCGCAAAGGGAGGCACTAAAGTAAATGCTTAGCTTGCATGTTGTTAGTCCCAGTGGAGTAAGTAGGACTTGTGTTAGATTTTTGGTCCTAGACAGGCAGATAGATTGCTGAGCTAGCTCTGTTAACAAATTAGGAAAAAATAGCATTGGGTCTTGCTGATGCTGAGTGAAAATAAAGGTAGTATTATCTCAGGGAATCCGCTGGGTATGTCCCCTTGGAGAATCCTCCTGTTAAAGTTCCTCACCTGAGCTGGCTGCAGAACTGGACAACTTGACAAGAATTTCTTTTCTGTTTCTCTGGGTAAGGAAAGCTCTAGACTAACGATGGGGGATCTCCAACTCCCAGTGCTCTCAAACTGGCACCTTCCCTGGTTACTGAATTCACTTGAAAACAAAAGAAAAAAGTAGATTTACAAGAAAAAGAGAGACTCCAGTGAATTGTGTGAGAATGAGATATAAAATTAACTGGTTTTTTTTTTCCTTTGAACTGAACCCAGGAGCCTCAGTAAAGTTTACCCTATTTAAAGCATTAATTAGGGAGCTGACTGTACATAAAGATAAAACAGAACTCTTAAAGAAGTCTCCAGGGACTCCAAAACCCCAGTTTTGTCTACATGAGGCAAAAGAATTTTAATTAGGAGCAACTGAATTGAAGTGAACTGATATGAGCAACAAAAAGAGAATTTATCCCACAATGTATTCAGGGAACATAATTGAATGTTCATTAGCTAAGAGTTATATACTGACTGTTAATGAGCAGAAATGAATATGTATTATTTCTTATTAAGCTGGAAATGTATGGAACTAATTGTATTTAAATATAGTAGCTATAAAGCTGTGTTTTTTAAGTGTCACTACTAAGAACAGGAAAGACGTAGGTGAATTTGTATTCTTTACTGCAGTATCTTTTAAAATATTTATTATGCTAAGTGGTATTAATACATAGCTTTTCATGGAAATGTTTATTATGTTGTGCTAGTAGGACTCGGTGATGCCTTCATTTGGATAGGATTTATGCTTTGTTTATTATAAATTAGGGAAGGCAGCATAACCAAGACGGAAGCTGTCAGATTACTGTAAGACAGCGTTATTCTTGCTTCTCATAATGAGAGTCCTCTGTTATTCATGATCAAATGGGACTTGGCTTCTTGATATTATGGCTTGATAATAATCTCAGGAGAGAGTTTTGGTAAAGTTTCTTTGAAGAGGTACGGGAGAAAGCCATCTTGTTATTCGATGTGGTGATAGAAGAACAGAATTAGTTGGTATTAACACAGTGGATGTGCTGTGCATGCACCCAGGAAGGGCCTATGCCCACCTGGGAAAGCCTGCAGTTACGTGATAGACTGAGCCTAAGAGGAAGCTGGTAGTGTATAGTGGCCACTTCATCTTATGAGGGGACATGGAGAAGCACGTGGGAGTAAGAAATCGTAGAACTGTTTAGGTTGGAAGGGTTCTCTTAAGATCATTTAGTTCAGTCCCCCAACATGTTAGTAAAGGGTGCATGAAGAAGGGCAAAGCAGAGGAAAGGGATGATGTAGCTGGCCAGAGACTTAGGGCAAGGCGTGAAATGGAAACCCTGGTGTCCAATAGCTGGTGCTGACCCTTGCTCTCTTCCATCTTTGGAGTTTTGTGGGACAAGGGGTGGTGGCTTTGCCTGAACATTTTATGTCTTCTACCATGATTTCAATGGTCTCTTGGGAAAGGAGAGGGACAGTAGGAGAGCGAGAAGGAAAGGAGCAGCGATACCCTGAGTGGGTGCAGAGCAGCAGGGAAGAAAGAAGTGCCACAAGGAGGAAGATCCTTAAAAATAACTCAGTAGAGGTCTGATGGCTTCCCAGTGTTGACTTAGCCTGTTTTCTTCTGGAGCTGCTGTGGGGTGCTGGACCAAGACATCCCTAGTCCTGACACTGGGAACTTCACTGGGGTCTGCGAACAAAGTTGGACTTAGACCCATGATTATTGATTGCAGCTGAAAGGCCACCTCTTCTCCTGCATGGCAAAAATAGGTGTTTTCATCCTCTTGCTCCCTTTGAAATTGAAGGGTATTTTGGGACTGCAATCAGGGAGGGTTAGCACAGCTTTGAGCTAGTCTGTGCCATTTGACATCAGTGCTGTAGGCGTTGATTTTGTGGAAGTTAGATTGCTGTCTTCCTGCTTAAATGGAAAAAATACCTTGCTTGGTCTGATTTGAATTTGAATTATTTTTAATTTTGCAATTTATCCTTTTCTGGTAAAATTCTTATAGATTATTACAGTAACCAGTGGTTCTACCTTTAGTAATCCAAATTTATGTTTATTAATTGTACAGATATGTTTTTACTACAGGATTCTTTAGTAGCAACAACTGCGCATTCATTTTCTGGAAGATTGCAACTTTTTTCTGATTCACAAGAGGGCGATAAATCCCTAGTCATCTTTATCCAGCCTCTTTATTAAGTCATCAGTACGTTACTGCAAAATGTCATAAAAAGCAGNATTGTGACTCCTTTTCTTTTGTTTTATGGGAAGTTTAGGCTAGGCTCTGTTCATGTCATGCCACTGTAGATCCTATTGGCAGTAGAAACTAGATGTGGAAAAGTTATTTATACTATTCCCCCCTCTACAAGTGCAAGTGTTTTCTTCATGGTACACTTACAAGTATTAAATTTAGATGAATGTCAAGTGCCTCAAATAATGTGATTTTCAGCATACCCTTTGGGAGAATTTCCGATAGCCTAAAGGTTGCTGTGTATGTTTATTTCTTCCTCATAGTGAAACTGCTTCTTTGGTAATCAGAATTTTCCATTTCTTAACTTTATTCCTTTGCTTCAATTAAAGCATCTCTCCTCTTGAACCCCCCCTTTAAATGCAGTGTTAGTTCATCTAAATGCAAGGACCACAACTTTAAGCCTTTTTGTGGTGATAATATCAGTACGGGAAGCTGCCTAATGGCACAGTGATTTCTATATTTGTGTAGACAATTTTATCATTTATTAGTACACTAGTATATTTTTAAATATTTAATTTATTCACTTTCACATCCATTGTCTCTCTTAAATAGCTTCTGTTTTGCATTGTATAGTAAGAATAATTTCAGGAGTTTTACATGGAATAAGGAACAAGGGAAAGAAAAATGAACAACTGGTTCAGTATACTAAATTACTTTATGTCTCTGTTGATGTTACGTGAGTTCATTCCAGCTCCTGTGTTTGAAGGAGCTGGATTCCTTCCAGCTCTAAAGTTCCATGACCCAGCCCATACAATTTTTAAACTGTCAGTATTAGAACAAATTCTTGATAATTTACGATATAGTATGGCCTCTGAAGAATGTTTTCACTCTGTGTCTTAATGTGAAAAATAAATAAATGCCCAAAGTCTCTAGCAACGTACTGGGGCATTTGCTCAAGGTGTTAATACAGTGTCCAGCTGAGTTTAAGAGCCTCAAATGATGTGACTTCCAATATATCCCCTAAATAATAAGATAAGTCCATGATTCTTGAGGCTCTTTCTACAATCTGAATGGAGCTCTGGGGCTGCCTCAGATGGCTGAGACAAAAACACCTTTACATTGTCTTTCAACAACTTCAGCAGTCTTTGGTTGCAGAGATTCAGACTTGCCTGGTCCCTTGCCCAGTCTCTGATTACCTCAGGCCTGTGGAAGGAGGGAGCTGTTAGAAAGCAGGGCTACCCTTAGCTTATTTCTTTTGATATTATCTTGCCTGTAACAACCTTCACAATTCACCTCCACCCCCTCCTCACCACTGGTTTCTGCACGGGCTGCACCAGTGCAAGGGCAGGATTGTCATTGAGTGTAGCACCAGTTCTGCACTACTGGCAACAGTAATGCAAACAGGAGCGTGACGGGGCAACAAGCGAAGCTTGGAAGAGATGCAGATTGGAGTTCTTGGGAGAAAAGCTTTATCTTACTTCCTCTGTTTAAGTGAAATTAGAGTCTGCCCTGTTCCATTCCTCATCACTAGACAAGGTCTATGGCCTTTTCACTGTTTTTTCTTGACTCCAAACCAGAGGGTTTTAATGGGTGTCTTGCCACAGTCAGTAGTTCCTAGCTTGGGAGCTCCACTTTAAACACAAGCTCCTTTACAGAGATTTTCTGAGTACAGTCAGGCATTTTGGCTATTTTAGTTAAGACCAAAATTACATAACAAAACCATGTGACTGCATCTGTTGGTTTACCATCAGCTTTCCTCCGGACAGCAGCAGAGTTCTGCGTGCTTCATTAGTGTCTCCTAACTGATTTGGCAGATGCAGCCCCAGTTCTGCTATGCATCCGAGGGTATGAAAGTCTTAATAGGGCAAATTCAATTGTAAATATGATATGCCTCACTGTAATGTATAACTCATGTGTATCCAGCTGAGGAAAACAAACCCTTCTTACCACAACCATGCGCCCTCCAGAACTCCATCGAAATGCCAGAAAGATACTCAAGTCATATTTTTGTCATATTATTTAAAGTTTTAAGTACACCACAATAGTAGGAGAGCAAGTATGCAGACAGGCCAATTCTTTTTATATATTTACAAGAAATAAAGAGGAGTTGAGAGCGAAAAAGCAAGAGCAAGTGAGGCATTTCCAATCAACTCGCTAACTGTGACTCAGCTTAGGTATCTGAGGAAAGTAAGACACTGGTAACTACAATTAAGGGGGGAAAGAAAGGCATGCAATAAACCTTTTCTACCTAGCAACTGTAGGAAGATGTGCTCCAACTTCAGGTAATTTTGTTGAAGTCTATGGGCTTCTTGCACTGGGTAGAATGAGAAAATCATCAAGAACTTGCTTTAGCAGTAGAAAGCTGAAGATCGTGGTATCACTGACTGAACAAAAACAGTGAGAAGCCCAGGGCGCAGTGTGGGTTGTGTCAAACCATGAAGTCCATTTTACCCTGTGTGTTGATGTAAGTCTGGACATGTCCAAAGATTGTCCATTCTGTAGTGTTAACAGATAGCTGCTTTGTTCAAACACGTCTGGATGCCTTTTTAAGTGCTACCACTGAAGCCATCCTAGTGCCGTTAATAAGGCAGGTGTGGCTGTAAGATTGTAAGGAGGGCAGCAAAACTCAGGTGTGTGAGCTCAATTAACGCTAACGTAATCTGCCCTGAACCACACTGTCTTTTCAAATGCTGCAGCTTTGTTGCTGATGGAGAGAAAGCTGGGTAATTTAAAGCAAGACCAAGTATTCATACTCTTTGGCAGTCAGGACCCATGAAGACCACAGCAGTGTCTCTTCTACACAGGTACTCACAGATAGGGTTGATATGATATAGGGACCAGCCTAGAATTCTTCTGTGAAGGACATAACAGAGATGTATTGTAAGCGTTGGAGTATAGGTTAAAAGAAATTTTTTTTTAGTGGAAAAGGGCAGGAAGAGTGGAAGCAATGACAGTCTTGCAAAAAAGGAGTGAACACCAGGGAGAAGGCTTGATATAACTTGGTGATTTTCAGGGACCTGTTGCTAGTTG
Source organism: Fregata magnificens (assembly GCA_013389945.1). NCBI lineage: Eukaryota > Metazoa > Chordata > Aves > Suliformes > Fregatidae > Fregata > Fregata magnificens. The sequence goes on from WAAD01042369.1 coordinate 20,087, forward strand.
TGCGTTAAGAATAAACATTCTGCTTTTTCTGCTGACTATAGCCAAAGTTGGTGGCAAGCCAAAAGGCAGGGGAAGCCCTGAGGAAGAACATGCATGTAACAGGGAAATTTCAGATGCTGAATATGGGTGCTTTGCCCAAGTGTTGGAGCTCCTTATTTCAAAGAAGGTTTGAGTCTGGAAGTGTGCTTTAGGATTAGAAACACTTCCTAAGCTCTACCCAGCTGGCTTGGAGAAGCTTTTGGACACTGATATGCGAGGCAGGTTCAACAGGCTGGTATCGGGCCTTGAACAGTAAAACAATAACCTCTTTTTCTTCTGTGGAATCAGATCACAGATGTGGATGTTAACAAAGGATTATGGAGCTGTAGCTCAGTTCTCATAAAGCGAAATGGTGATTAGTTACAGAGACTTGTGAGCTTACTTCTTGCCAGCAGCAGAGGGGCATGGACCCGCAGGGGCCGAGTGTTGGAATTTCACCCACGCTTCACTGGGCAAATGACAGCAACTCTGTGCTGGTTTTCCAGTCTGTAGTACGATGTGGTTATCTTACTGAAGGGATTGAAAGGCATAATCAATTGTAAAATGCATTGAAACAGAAAGTGCTATCTCTAGTGCAAAGTGGTTTTATCTACTGCTGCACACGCAAAGGATTTAATTTTGAGGTGGAGACATGTTTCTTAATGCCTGTGATTTGTACCGAAACAATTGGAAATAATAAAACCTTGGCTTAGTGGTGCTGGAACCTTGTTATTATTGAGGTCAGTGGCAATTCTGTCACTGATTTCAGCAGGAAGAGGATCAGGCCACTTTATCAGGAAACATTGGGTAAATGCAAGAGTTTCCAAAACTAAGGATCTGGGATTTTTGGAAGGCTGAATGATGTGGTGCCAGTCCTCACCCCCGAAGTCCAGTGGTTCAGTATAGACACTTTATGTCAACTAATTACTTAGAGATTTATTAACTTGAAATTTTAAGGAAACTGCTAGCTTCATTGCTGTCTACAAACAAAACATGGAGAGTGATGAATGTTTGAATAGCCTAGGGATTTTGGCAGAAAGTGAGCATAAGATAAAGTACGTTAATTTAACGAAGGAAGGTAATCTGAAAGGATGTGTGCCATTAAAGTGGATCATATGATCCATGAAAGAAGTTACAAATAAATACAGTGCACCACTGTTGTGGAAATTGAAAAGTGACAGTAGATGGGGAGAAACCAATAGAAAGAAAGAAAGATAGAAAAAACTCCACAAAAACAAACCAAAAATGACCCTGTGGAGATTTGTGGAGCTTTACCCCAACATAAATCTAGTTTGAAATGTATTGATATTTGGGAGATGGCTCTGACAGTTATGAAGTCAAACAAAATGCATGGCTTTTTCTCTGAAGAATTTCAGAGTGCATAGATCTGCTAACAATTTATGTATCAAAGCAGTCACCAAATGGGCCGGAGAGGCAGAGCAACAAATCATTTCCAGAAGCTGCCATTATCAGGATTTAAAAGCAATGTTAATCTCAGTGTTGCTACAAAAGAGAATATTAATGGCTGTATTTTAAATAAAATCTGATTTTGATTTTGGTATGGGGGCTTAGAACTCCGTGGAATTAGTCTTGGAAAACCGTGCTCTAGCCATGTCAGCTGGAGTCCTTCGACATATAAATGACAGAAATCTGGAAAGTTTTCTAAACTATACGTACTGTCTTGTTAAATCACGGTGCAGTGTTTCATCTGACCATTGAAGACCCGTAAAGTAAGTAGAGCTAAGACAGGTGCACAGGTGACTTTCTTATTAAAAATCAGAATACCCCTCATTTATTTCTGATGTTTTTCTAAAGGATTTGTGCTTCCAGATGATTTTATACCCTTGCATTCATTTCTTATTTTGGAAAGGAAGATCTTTTAATAATGTTCAGCATCAGCCTCCCCCACCCCTGCAATTTGCTGCTCTGGTAAAAGTGCTGTTCCCCTGCAAAAGCTCATAATGTGCTATATGAAATGTCAAGAATGATAAAGCAAAACAAAGAACCTCTGAAGGAAAATGTGCTGCCATGAATATCTGGAATCTACTGAACCACTGCTTTATTATACTTAAATTTCAATAAATGCTTTTCTTAAGAGCTTGTGTTTCATTAGGCAGGGAAATGTGTTTTCTATGTAAATAGCAGTGTTTGTCTTTTCTTTAAAAAATGCATTCTCACCACTGTGGTAAATCCTACAAGCAGGCTAAAACACAGTTTAGGCTGTGAGATATGGAATAAAATCACTGAAACCTCTCTCTGTGCTTGTTGGATTGCCATTTGCGGCTATAGAGCAAGAATGCCTTCGAGAACCGATTTTCACAATGTTTTTACGTATGTTCAAGTTTCGAAAATAAGAGAGGTGTGGAAGCCAAAACCTTCAAAAGGGTGCTAATAAGCTCATTTTGCCTTTTCCTTGTTTTATGTCTTGCTCCAGATTTTATAGCTTCACTCTTAGCAGACATGGTATGGCACAAGATTTATTTCTGAGTGTTTATCACTCCTTAGTAGAAAGCATTTAAGTTTTTCCATAAGAATGCTTTCTATTCACCTCTTCCTCGATAGCATTTTTATCTACTTACTTTACCCTGAAGTATCACTTAGAACGCTGCTCAGGGGTTGGCAAGGGTTAGTGTAACCATTAATGCATTAAAGTTGGATGCTGGAGGTGTTAATGCTTTGCTGTCAGTTGTGTTTCAGTGCTAGCGGTCTCTGGTGTGAAAGGACTGCATTTCCTAAATGTCCTTGTCTGAAGCCTTCCTCAGTAACTCTACTGACTGTCCCAGTCACCACTTTTAGTTTCCCAAGAAATCAGGCTTAGAGCCTTGAAAGTTTGAAAACGTATGTGTAATTGTTTTTACAAATGTTTGCAAATATACCTGCTTTTCCTTGGTGGTCATTTCAACATGTTTCATTTGCATCTCGAGGGCCAATTTAGGAACCAAGTGGGAAGACAAGTAAAAAGGATAGAGTGTAACAGGCCCAGTTTGTGACTCCATCCATAGCAGAAATATCACTTGAATAATATTTTCAGAATGAAAGGCAGAACCTCCACTTCAGTTTTATATTCTGCTTATGCTTTTGTACTACTCGCCTCCACATAACATCTGAGAGCTTTTGTGTAGGTTCTCAGGTGAGACAACTGTTATCTGTCATGCAGAGCTCTCACTTTTTTTCCTCCTTTCCAAGGAGGAACATCGTAAGGGAGTAGTATAATAATAATATTGCTACCTGTATTATATTGAGTGCTGTGGTGATTGCTTAGTTTTGCATGGGTTAGAAAAATGCTAGAGTTGCAGTGTTCTTGTGTCTGCTGGTGATTTATTCGGTGAGGTTGGATCATTTCTCAAGCTGGTCTAGGAGATATGTTTCACTGCGGCTAAAACTGGCAATCACAACACGTATCCATGAAAGCAAAGTTGCTTGCTTTCACGCAGACCTAAGGCACATCTCCCTTGGAGATAATGTCATAGAAGAAAGTAGTTTAATGAAGGAAGAATGGAAACATTGGAGAATTCTTTGATTATTTTTTGCGATTTCATCTTCCTGTTCTCTCTCTCGCAAAGTAAACATTCTGTCTTTGCGTGAGTAAGTTGAATTTTATGTCAAGACCTCTGAATATGCTTGGATGGCTTAAAATGAAGACACTCTGTCATAGCATGGTTGAGCACAAAGTTTGTGGCTGAGTTTAAATGCTTCTGAGGGGAGAATAAACATGTTTAAGGAACTTTCAGATAAAAGGCCAGGGATTTTAGCATGCACAGTTGTGCAACAACATTCCAGCTTGTGCTTCATTAAAGAGAAAAAGCAACGTGAAGAATCACTGATGTCCTGTGACACAGTGGTCTAATCAAATGCTGCTGAGTGGATCCTTGGTGCATCGTGCGTTGAAGTCTTACTGAAATAAAGAAAAAGCTAATTGCTATTTTGGGCCACACTGTTGCATGCTGAGGGAGCTGGCGGAGGAGCTTGCCAAGCCGCTCTCCATCATTTATCAGCGGTCCTGGTCAACGGGGGAGATCCCGGATGACTGGAAGCTAGCCAATGTGACGCCCATCTACAAGAAGGGCCGGAAGGAGGAGCCGGGGAACTACAGGCCAGTCAGCCTGACCTCGGTGCCCGGGAAGATCATGGAGCAGCTCATCTTGAGTGAGCTCACCGGGCAGGTGCGGGACAACCAGGGGATCAGGCCCAGCCAGCATGGGTTCATGGAAGGCAGGTCCTGCCTGACCAACCTGATCTCCTTCTATGACCGGGTGACCCGCCTAGTAGATGAGGGCAAGGCTGTGGATGTTGTCTACCTGGACTTTAGTAAGGCCTTTGACACGGTCTCCCACGGCATTCTCCTGGAGAAGTTGGCAGCTCACGGCTTGGATGGGCATACACTTTGCTGGGTAAAAAACTGGCTGGATGGCCGAGCCCAGAGAGTGGTGGTGAATGGAGTGAAATCCAGTTGGCGGCCGGTCACGAGCGGTGTTCCCCAGGGCTCAGTTCTGGGGCCGGTTTTGTTCAATGTCTTCATCAATGATCTGGATGAGGGGATTGAGTGCACCCTCAGCAAGTTTGCAGATGACACCAAGCTGGGCGGGAGTGTCGATCTGCTCGAGGGAAGGAAGGCCCTGCAGAGGGATCTGGATAGGCTGGATCGATGGGCCGAGGCCAACTGTATGAGGTTCAACAAGGCCAAGTGCCGGGTCCTGCACTTTGGTCACAACAACCCCATGCAACGCTACAGGCTTGGGGAAGAGTGGCTGGAGAGCTGCCCGGCAGAAAAGGACCTGGGGGTGCTGGTCGACAGCCGGCTGAACATGAGCCGGCAGTGTGCCCAGGTGGCCAAGAAGGCCAACGGCATCCTGGCTTGTATCAGGAATAGTGTGACCAGCAGGAGTAGGGAAGTGATCGTGCCCCTGTACTCGGCACTGGTGAGGCCGCACCTCGAGTACTGTGTTCAGTTTTGGGCCCCTCAGTACAAGAAGGACACTGAGGTGCTGGAGCGTGTCCAGAGAAGGGCAACGAGGCTGGTGAAGGGTCTAGAAAACAAGTCTTATGAGGAGCGGCTGAGAGAATTGGGGCTGTTTAGTCTGGAGAAGAGGAGGCTGAGGGGAGACCTTATTGCTCTCTACAACTACCTGAAGGGAGGTTGTAGGGAAGCGGGTGCTGGACTCTTTTCCCAAGAAACTAGCGATAGGACGAGAGGGAATGGCCTCAAGTTGCGTCAGGGGAGGCTTAGATTGGACATCAGGAAGAATTTCTTTACCGAAAGAGTGGTTCGGCATTGGAACAGGCTGCCCAGAGAGGTGGTGGAGTCGTCAACCCTGGAGGCGTTCAAAAAAGGTGTAGACGTGGCACTCCAGGGCCTAGTTTAGGAGTCATGGTGGTGTTAGTTGATGGTTGGACTTGATGATCTTAGAGGTCTTTTCCAACCTTTATGATTCTATGATTCTATGATTCCATGCTGGGTTGATTGCCTTATCCATTTGGGAATGTCTTACCTCATAAGCTAGAACATACTGCTGCAGGTGCAGAAGTTCCTATCATGTTTTCTGGAGAGAAGTCCCATAAATAATTGTACAATTTCTATCAGTAACTCTGAAGGCTGAGTACACTGACCTTGTCTTTCTGAAAGGGAGACTGTATTCTGTTATTCCTACGCATTCTGCAAAGGCAGTCATGACACCAGCTAGATTCTTTAGTGCTGCTGGATTGGAAAACTGCTGGCTTTTGGGCTAGCCCTAGTAGTCTACCACTAGCTGCCTATAATTGCACCAAAATTAAGAAGCTCCATAATTATTAGGAGTACGGTCATGCTTTCTTCTACCCTGCCCTGCCTGTTGCTCGTCCTGCAAGTCTTCAAGGGGGAGGGATTAGCAGATGCCTGTGATTACTCTGCAGTTCTTCAGAAAAGGTGGAGTTCTGGATCTGGTGCCTCTTCCTGTGGCAGCTCAGCCTCCTCAGCTCCATAGCAAACTCCCCAGTTCCCAGAAGTGCCCCATGAATTAATTAGTTCATGTTTATTATGTGCCTTGATGTAGAAAGTGTTGTTATTATTACTTAAAGCTCTTGAACTCCTCCTTGGTATAAAGATGCAAAATTAATAGGTTTTAATTACAAAAAAATATGTATGCTGAGAAACACAATCCCACTGTCTGAATTCTAGTGAGTTTTTCTTTGTGGTTCCCTGTTGCCATCCAGGTGACTTTTAAGACCATGTGATTTTTTTCAAGGTTTTTTTTTTTGTTTGTTTTTGGTTTTTTTTTTTTTAGAATGGATGTTGCCTGATGTTAAAGTATTTAGATTTATTCTGATTTTATTTTTAATTGCATACAGGGCTGCTTTGATTGAAAATATTTAGACTGACGAAACCCATGCCAGTAGACTCTATTTGTATTTGTGCTCAGCTCTTCAGGAAATTGCTTGTCTGTCTCTGTTGCTTGGCTATAATGCACTTAATGAAAACAGCTTTTTGTTGTTGGTGGTTTTTAGAGTAAATCTGTTGTAGAGACTTCCGAAAGAAAATGCTGCTGACTTCCCAAATAATTGTAAGAAAGTGTAAATCAATTTGTACGTAAGCAATATTATTTCTCATTCATTGTATTGCTTTGCATCAGAAGCCTTGGAAAGTAGGCTTTGCTGCGGGCAAATGATGTAACTGATAAAATGAACAGGGATTAATATGGAGTAATTGACCGTCCATCTCTTTTGAAGTTATTTATTCCACTACCTGTCCATCACATGCAATACTGCAAGTTGACGAAAGCAAGAGCATCTTTTTACTTCTTCCTTTAATGAGGAATCATTTCCTTGACTCTGGGCCTCACTGGAGGTCGACAAGTCCAGACCTCATTCACGTCTTTTTCTGAAAAGATGGACACAGTAATGAGGTGGAAACACCTTTTTTAAAATTAATTATTAATAGTTGTGTTATTTAATTCCTTCTAATTTAACTTGTGAAAATGTGAAGTTAACGTTGTCGAATGCTTTGCTTCGAGGAAGATCAAGCAGTTCTAGCTTCTGCTTAGGGCACCAGGGTTAGCCTGAGTTAGTGAATATTATAAAATAAAGTTGCCATCAATGAACTAACATAAGTGCATTTTAAGAAACACATCTGCAGTCAATAATCTTGAAGAGTAAAGAGTGTTATGGACAAATTCATTGAAAGCATATTGTATATTCGGTATGAAATTCTTGTGCACATGTATAAACAGCGTAATTCTTGGGCTCTGGAGGCCTGATACAGGGCTTTGGATAGACACTCAGCTACCAGGGTTTGTATGTTTGCACATAGTTTGTAAACAGCAGGATTTGGAACGCAGTCATGTCCTGTGGTTTCCTCATATCCTTCATGTTGGACAAAAAATAAGCTGTCATTCATGGCATTGTGGAAACAGAACTACTTAAGAAGACGGTCATTGGATGTGGTAATTTTTCTGTTGTTTATAGCCTTTACATCAAGAGTTGTTGCCTATCTAAAAGTGACTGTGATAGATGTAGTAATCTGTGGCTGAAATTTGAAGGGACATTTAAGGAGTTGTGTTTAATTCTAGGTCAATATTTTTTTCCCTTAATAAACAAGAGAATCTTGCATTTTGATAAACTGGAAGTGTGTTTGTGAATAGCCACCAGTACTGTGATACAGATAAAACCTAGTCATGTTAATAGTATGCACCCTTTCCATCAGGGAAATGGAGAGGTCTTGCCAATATAGGTTAGATCGTGATGGATATTAGACAGTAAGGGAGAATAAATTAATCTTTATAAATGTGAAGTATTTAGTGGTATTCTTCAGCTCCAGATAATGAAATGCCATAGAGGCACAGTTAAATTTTTGTTTATTGACAAACATCTGCTGCAGTAAAGAGCCTGCCAGGAGCATGGTCTATGTTTTGAATTGATTTTTATATCCTGATTACTCTCCATAGTCGTGTGAAACATGCCCAAGTGCTGGAATGGAATTCAGTAGTTCTGTCTATAGTAATAATTTATCAGTTACCTTGTCTATGATTATTCCTCTTCCGGTGATCCTCCCCCCTCCCCCTTGCAAATAATAGCAGAAGGAAGACCTCTGCTTTGCCCCTCTAATGACAAGGTAGTTCATCTCAGAGTTTTGAGCTGCTTGAATATTTATTTTATACTGTCAATACTTTGTTAATATTTCCATAATGCTTGAAGCTTTGGTGTCTGCCTAAGAGCAGTAGCAGCTTTGAAAGCTGTTTGGTTGAGAAGAATAATTTTTGGACTCAAAGTGTAGCTGTATGTTGCTGCCCCTCAGGATCTGACAGTGAGTGCTGAGTGATGTACAGGGTGGGATGATGTGGGGGAGACGAGACCAGTGCTGGCTTCCCAAGGGTGAAACAGAGCCATAATCTCTGTGGAGATGAACCACGTGGCTGCTTATCTCAGATACCCATTTACTCTGCCACTTCCTTTGCTTTTTCTATAGTCATCCTCACTTCTGGCCTCTACACATTTTGGTTAATCCTGTGAAGTTATCGGCCGGTAGCTCTGTAGTTTCATTGTTAATCCGAGACTAGATTAACCCTTCCTCCTCTGTCATTCTCCAAAGACAGGGGGGTGTGTGCAGCAGTCATTGCTCCTAATTAGTAGGATTTCTCACTGTATCTACTCAATTCTCAAGCACACAAATATATTTCAGCCTATATTTTCACTGTCATGCCGTAGTTGTGCCATGCCTTTTATTTGTAGAGGCAAGGCCTGCCTATTTTCCTGTTCTCTGGGCTGAGAGGTTGGCATGCTAGTCACATGCCAAAATCTCTACAAAATGACTTTGCAAAGGAAATTCTAGAGTTAAATAAACAGTTTCATGTGTTGAATTATACTAGAGAATTGCAGTAAGGTGACCTGTTAAAATTACATTCAGGTGGTATCAGTTTAAAGAACAAAGAATTTAACAATGTGCATGTCTGGAAAAAAATACAGATAATGGGTTGGAATATAAATAGTGCATGGCTGAGATACTGCTGAGACGTGGGCCAGAGCAGAGGTTTACTGACAGCACACTGTGCTGCTATAAAGACGATCTTTGCTTTTCAGACTGGCAGGAATTGCTGTGGGGGACTTGCCTCCTACAATGAGGAAATGCCTTGAACTGGTCTCAGTCACTCCCCACCCTCTCCTGGCTGAAGGCTGTGCGGCTTTGGATGACTTTCCTCCTTTGGCTTGAAGGGATGGTCGCTAAAATGCAGAGCCTGAGGAACATGGGGAGAAGGGAGGGACAGACAAACTCAAGGAAAAAGCTTCCCCTAAATGAGTGCGGAGTGTATATATAGTGGAATGTATATATAGCAGAGTATACAGGAGAGTCGTGGAAGGTGGTACAACAGTTCTCCCTCTCTTTAAAGAAATGCCTTTGTAAATGCATTTTCACACTTATTCCCAACAAAATATACTTTCCTTTTGATGTTTAAATACCCTTTATCTTTTTGAATAGCTTGGTATTACCCCAAAATAACTGACACAAAGAGAACAAAATCCTGCAAGCCTCCTGCTTGGCAGTCTCTTGCTCTGCATCGAGGACTCAGAGGGATACAGCTATTTTCTGTGCTGCCTTTGGTACACAGGCTTGTTCTGGGGCCATGATTTTGCTGTGGGGGAGGAGTGGGTTTGGGCTTGATGAAGGCGCTTTTCATTGGTTCTCACTGAACGAGCTCCATAGGGTGGCTGGTGCAGTGATTCATTTTAGCCTGCAAGTGGCATTGTTTGTCCGGTTACTGGACTCGATAGTCTAGTTTATGTGAAAACCTTACCTAAAGTGAAGCATTTCAGAATCGCTCTTTCTTTTCAAATGTTTGTCTATGACAGCCTGTTTGCTGACTCTGGAAATAAAATCAAACTAGAAGCAATGGTCTGTCAACTGCAATAACTCTCCCTCGGTTTGCTCTAAACCCATCAATTATTGTAAAGCCACTTCGTGGCACTGCAGAGGCTTTTCTCTCCTTGAACTTCAGGAACACTTCTAGTTTACATCCACATTTCATAAATGCCCTTCTGAATAAGCTGCCTACCTTGGGATTGTATGTAGGGGTCTAGTGAGAATGGAGCCTATTTCCAAACTTAGGAGAAAGTAGGACTGTGTAAGTCTCCTGAACTTTGGTTATATAATTTCCACCATAATTTCTGCAGAGGCTTCTTTGGCATTTTCACAGTGTGCCATGTGGTGTCTACAGCAGCTCAGCTCATGCCACAGTTATTCAGGTCATACTCTGTTATTTAAATATAATTCTTAAGAATATTAGCATTGGCAAGCAAGGGAGCTACATCTTCTATGAAGACACAAGTATTAAAACAGCGTCTTTGTTTCTAGGAGCTACTTCTTTACCTGCTGCGGTTATTTTTACTCATGTATCTCCTAAATGAGAAAATGGAATAGAAATTCTGAACGGTTTGCTAATCACTGCATTCCAGTTATACCTAAAAACAACAGTGCGTTTCCCATTGGTCCATTTTGGGTGATTTTTCACTTTTGAAAAACTAGAATGTATTCCCACAAAGAGTGTGAAACCCAAGAGGGCCTCTTTTCTCATAAAATTTTGATTAGGAAATGTGGGAAGGTGGTTCTCCTGTGGGGCTGTATTGTGCTGAGGAAGGGATATGGAGCTGGGAGTCTGGATTCTTTGATGGCTTCGAGAGATCTTTGGGCTTATGTAACAAAGTATTTAGGTAGGATTAATGGCACACTTATAAAGTGTGAATCATTATCTTTAATTTTTTAAGTAGAGAAACTAGGGCCAGTCCAACACATGAAAAAAGCTGAAGTTAATTTAAAAAATGAGCCCCTAAATGGATGTTGTAACGTGTGTTCTTAAGCCATTCAGGTTCCAGAAAGCGTAGCCTTTGCCAGCAGTGATTAAAAAACTAATGAGGAGGAATGAACTATTCCGAAGAGAGATGAGGAAGGTGAATTAGGCTTGGTGTTTACCTGTAAAGTTTAAAAAGGTGAGAAAGAATGTGTTCCCTTGACTCTAGACCACTTCAACTTCATAAAAGAAAAATTCCCTGTGAATTCAGGACTTCACTGCCTGTGTGTAACAACCTTTGAATAGACAGTTTTCTTAGGAACACTAAAAGCTGCCAGTGTGCCCTAGAAACTTAATATATTTTAGCAATATTTATTATGATGTTAGTTTTAATTTTCAGAGACCACATCCAGTTTTGCATGGCTAGAATTTATGGAGCAGAACTTTTCAAGGACTAGAATTATTTAAAAAGAAATATTTTCATTTTTCACGCACAGAGGCCCTGTGAGGTTTCAGAATCCACACAGCTTTCAATTTTAGGAGTATTCTTTCCTGTGTTTTCAGGAACTTTTCACATTCCTGAATCTAGTTATGGGATTTTCCCCCTAATTGAATCCAGGCTTAAATGCTGGAGTCACGCATTCTGTCAATTAGTGCAAATAAGTTCTCTGAACTCATTTAGTGGGTGCAAATAGTTTTTATTTAGTGCTGTCTGTAGCACTGTGTCTCCAATGTATTTTGGCACACTCATGTAAAGGGTGCTGGGATGTTCATATTTTTAAGCTTTCCAAGAAGGTCACAGGAGAAAAGCTATCCATTGGGAAAGTTATTTGCGCAGTACCAGTCAGCAGTCACGCTCAGCTGGTGTTCAAGGTGCTTTTCTGATGGTGTTCGAGCAGCAGAATTAGTTACCCAGCTTTTCTTTTTTGGGGTTGCCCATTGTGTGGTTCCCTCTAGTCAGCGTAGCACTGGTGGAGGCCATGGCTGGACCAAGGCAGTCTCAGGTACTAGGTGTACCGTAACTCTGAGCCTGCTTGCAGACATCTGTGTGGCTTGGAAGGATGGTGGCACAGAGCCATTAATCTCTTAGGGAGGGTTGGGAATAAGTGTATGGAATCCTCTCCTCAAAAATGGTGGGTTTCCTTCTTTGTGAAAGCAGCAGAGCTTCTGTGAAAGCAGCAGAGCTACCAAGATGGGATCCTTGCCCATGCGCAGCCTGGGGATCCCACAGTGCTCAGGCTGTTGGCATCATCAGCTTGTGGAGGCTTCCTTGGCTGGTTTTCTGGGCCACCTTTGCAGCCAGTGTTCTTCCTGTGTTCTTTTTTTCTGCTTTTGGGGGTTTTTTTTGTCCAGAAAACTGAACTTCGGACATACAGTCCCAAATGCAGGGGCCTGTCTTGGTGGAAAACTTGGTCTCAGTGAGGGGAAAAAACCAATGTTTCTTTCATGTTGTGGGAGGTTAGTACTGTACAACTGAAAAAAATGTGCCCAGAACTTCTCTTATTGTTGCCTTTACTGAAGGGTGTCAGGTAAGGAGCTAGCAGTTGGAAAAATAATGGTATAGACAAGACCCCAAATTGATGTCAGATTGGCCAGGCAAGCTTCCCACTTTGTCTGGACAAGAGTTTGCCTGCACAGTTTTACCTTGCCTGTCTAGTTGTGTTTCCTGTCATAATATCTTGTGAAAACTGATGAAGTGCTTTTGCATGGTTTGATTGATGATGATTTGATGCTCTGGCATGCTGAAAGCCCTCAACAGGTTAAAATCCACTGCAGTGTCTATTTCATGGGAGACTAAAGATCTCAGCATTACAAGCAATCCATATTTAATAGCTTTCTGGATGTATTGGTGAGTGTGGCTTTCAATAATTTAATGTGAAGAATTGCTAACACAGTGGAAAAATCAATTGTATTTATTGTACTGAAGGTAACCTGATAAGAATGCCATCTGCGAGCATCTTTCAAATTGGGTTGGTGTAAGACTGCATAGTTATGTCTATGATTGGAGAGATACCGGATAAGGGGCCAATGATGAAATGTTAATATTGCTTTAAATTTGAGATTTTATTCTTCATTTCCCTGCTAAATCTGCTTGTGCCTAATGTTGTCATCTTTGTTTGGAAGTGTGCACCCTTCGATCCAAAACATTGGGAATGGTGAATCAGCTCTTTACTACATTCTTACCCACAAAAGTCAGTGGGGGTTCCTGCATGAAGAGGAAATGCAGACTCAGATCCTAAATAGGAAATGTGAAGCTCTGAAGTTGTCACTTCTTTAACAACTTCATTTGTTTGCAGTTTCATATGAGGATTTTATAAATTTTTAGGGTTTAAATTTGCTAAATTTTTTTAATTAAATGCTTGGTTATCTTTCAGAAAAGCATGTTTGCCACATGGCAAGATGGGCTGTGTTTATAGTAGACAAAGTGAAGAGTACTTGCTGAGGGCATGACCCTATTGCGATAAGAATCAGTTTACCCTGAAGAGAAAACCGTTTTTAAAAGGATGTAAAGTAACCTTGTTTTGAAGTCTTCAGTTTAATGCGATCTCAATGTGTGTGATTATGTTTAAAAATTGCCAAAAACAACATGGCCAAATGATGTGGCTAGACACCTGCTGGGCCTTCCTAAAAATGCTTTATGGGGTTAAGCAGGAGGTGGTTACCTTGGTCTAGTTTAGGTTCACCTGCAATTTTTTGGCTCCTAAATATTTTAGAAAATATGACCTAAATCCTGATGTGCTATTGATTTCCTATGCCTGTAACAGATTTTTCTGTGAGATCTAGATAGGGTAAATATCTCACCCTATTCTACCTCATTTCTCCAGTTTCTGCCACGCTTTTTGTCTTGTTTATTTTAGACATTAGGACCTCTGACATAGGGACATGTCTTGCTGTCAGTTTGCCATGCGTTGCATACCAAAGTCCACTCTCAACTGTGAACTTCTGCTTAATGCAGGTATACAGTATTTTATGCAAATATAAATATATGTAAATATCTACACATATTTATTAGGATAAATATATCTTAAAATAGTTGGCATTAAAATTCTTATGTGGCCTCTCTGGCTCGAATACATATAGATGAAACTCCCTTATTCTGAACTCAAAATCAAACGTAGAAAAGAAGAGCCTGTGTAGCAGACATAGTAACAGCCAAGGGGGTGCTGAGATTTAAATGGAAAAGCTCTATTTAAGCTCATGGTTTCACTGAGAAAATACAGCAAATGAAGCACAGAATCTGCTTGCAACTTCTACTGTCTGATACTTCCTGATTTTTCTGTCCCTAGTACAGAATTTGCATGCAAAAATAGAGTGTATGTAGGCAAATATACCTGAAGGTGACATAGTCTTGTTTCCTAGAGTGGGTTTGAACTGATGATTTACAGGTAATGGCTAACTCCTCCCTGCCAAATTCTTTTTTTGGTCCCAGTGTCTAGTTGTTTATGTAAGAAACAAAGCTGAAAGAACAAAAGAGTAAAGAGGTGATAAAAGTGCAGTGAAACCAAAACAAAATCTGTAAAGGTCAGGAGTGCTTTGATATATTATGCATCTTCTCAAAGGACTTGCTTGAAGCAAAAGCCAAAGGAAAACCTGAAAGCTGAAGATCCGTTAGGCAGGTGCCCTACCTTTTGGGTTGGAAACTTAGTCCCTTTTAGCTTCAGGATGTTCCTAGATTCAAAAATACTGCATGAAAGTGAGAAGAACTGGAATTTACCTGTTTGAGCATAGAATCAAGCCATAATTGTACACACATTATCAGTTATATAAGACAAGAGAGGACTGAGATAATGCTACGCAGTACTACATAGGAAGGCATCTAAATGTAAGAATGGATGAAAGGCATTATTCACAAAGAAGAGAGTCCTACAAAGTCCTACAAGTGAGGATTTTAAAAGGGTGTAAATAGAAGTATCTTTGACCACATGGGAAACAACAGAAAAAGGATTTTCAGGGTAGGTCCTCCTACTTCATACTTTTGAGCTGTTGAACAAGAGAATTGTCAGTGGTCTTGAAAAGTACATGTTTCTTAATGGAAAAGAAAAGCATGAAAATGCAAGCATTTAATGAGCCTTGCCAAGTCCTCAAATAGTGAGAAATCACTCTCTCTCTTTAGAAGACTACGTTCAACAGTTAGTGCATTGACCACAGAGAGAAAGCAGACTGTTTTCCTTTTGCATGGAGAACTTGCCTCTTGGTAAATTGCTTCAGTTTGGTTTGTGTAATACAATAGTCAGCTGCCGTCCTGTAGCAGTGAACTGTGCTGCAGTGGGATTCCGTGTAAGTCAAATGAAGGCACTTGAAAAGAAGAGCAATGGAGAGAGGCAGTGGCCAGAATTGTCTATTATAAGTGCAACCACAGAAGAAATAATGTCTCCACTTAACTAACTGTATGATGTGACACTGGATGGGAGACCTGTGGTTGAATTTCCTAATTCTTTGGCTAGTGGTGATTAGAAGCTGTGCAGTGGAGGTGTTGTGTCTTCATCACTGCCTGGCACCCAACTGCAGAATGTGAAGCAGCTTTCTAGCTTCAGCCCTTTTGGCAGCAGTATTATGGCTGCTGTAATAGGCATAGGGAAGACGGAACAAAGCTATGAAGCAGTCCAAAGTTAGAGCAGTGGTTAGAGACACGAAAAACAAGCCCACTTCGGTAGTTTAATATTGTGAATTCCTGTCTTTTAGGAAGGGGAGACTGCCTCCAAATAACTCTAGGCACAGACTGCCAAGCTCCAGGCTAATGTAAATTAAAACAATTATCCTCTTACAATTTTAAGTTTATTTTGGCAATGCTAGCAAATTCTTAACAGCAAAGCAAAGTTAGTCACTCAGGAGTAGTTCTGAGAAGTCCCAGAGGAAAGCACTGGGCAGTAACAGACAGCTGAAAGCTCAGCTGTTTTCTGTTTTGTCACCCTCTGGTTCATTGTGCAGAGCCTGCAGCAGGGTTAGCAAGAGAAATGCAGACCTGTAGTGATATGAGGTCTTTTATTCTTATCTCCCTTTTTTCAGAGTGGCTTTTTCAGAGTTGGTTGTCTGGTAGAGTCTGAGCATGCGCATGGTGAAGTTGGCTGAAGCTGAACTTTAGAAGTATATGAGGAGTTTGGGGATTTGCAAAAAGAGGTGGAAGAGTGATCCAGAGATTATATTGGCAGGCAGCGTGGATACAGTCCTCCCAGCGTTGGTTAGGCTGACCAGCCTGGTAGTGTTGGTAGAAGCTGCTATGACCTGTTGAATGGTTGCTCACTCGGCTATTGCAGCTATGGAGAAATTACTTATCATTTGAGCAATAAAACCAATAAACTACTGATTATTTTGAAATTCTTGACTGTTATCTCCACTAGTGCTACCAAGGAAGAACACCTGTGCAGACTGAATACTTGTACTTTTATCTCACTGTATTGTCCTTTGCTCAGAATGTAGCATATTTTATGGAGAAGGGAAAAACTGGTGCGATGTGCTAAGAAGGTTAAGGTTGACTAGCATTCAGGCAGTTGGACTAGATGATCATTGTAGGTCCCTTCAAACTGAAATATTCTGTTCTATTCTAACATTTATATGAAATCCTTAATATTAAGTAAGATATTGTAATATATCCATGAGCTATTTCTTTGTGTGTCTACATGCATGTACAAATGCAGGCATATATTTAATACATAATTTTAAAAAAGCTATTGTATATAGAAATTAATTATATAAATTAATTTCATAGTCTAAGGCAGTTCAAGGCTAGAAGAGGCCATTGGTTCACTTAATCCAATCCCCATATGGTCCAGGCCAGGATTTTTTTCCCAAATATGCTGTAATAACACTAGAAATAATATGCCTGAGTGGAGGATGTTCTCCAAAAAGGCAGGGAGTCTTAATCTGAAGACATAAAAAAACCCCCAAACAAACAAAGAAAATCACAAAAAAAATGCCTCTCGTTTCTTTTGGTAGCCTGATACACAGGTTTATTGTTTTTACCACTAATAAAGTGCGCATTTTTTCAGATGCTGTTATTTTCTAGGCAATGGTTCATGCCATATCTCTCTCCATTAGATCAAAGAGTTCTGAGATAACAACAGGGTTTCTTAATATTTGTCCCAATTAAAAAAAGACTAATTGGAAATCTTACTAAAAACATTTTTAATGTAATGATGAGAATGTTGTTGAATTGTCTTGTTTATACTGAATATCAAATACCTGGAAAATTTGAGCCCATTTATTTTTGCGAGTAAAGACTTGCTGTTGCAGTCGGGGTGGGGGAAGCTGTGTACCCAGCTTCCTGGCTAGTTGTGCGTGAAATCATGGTTGTTTGTGTGCAAGTGTAAATCTCAGAACTGGACAGTTTACCCTAAGATGCCATTTTGCTCTCACTTCTGTTTTAAAAGGTGGTGCCAGAAGGAGGTGTATTTCAGGTAATAGCATGTGACTCACTACGAGCCAACAGGCTTGGTATACAAAAACCTTGCTGGCAGCTTTTGAGACACCTCCAGTTCTGCCTGACTGTGCTATTTCTCTGTCAGAGTCTCAGAGTTGTTGGTTTTGTTGTTGTTTTGGGGGGTTTGTTCTGGTTTTATGTTTTTGTCCTTACTGCAGTTCCTGACGTTGAAATACCTTAGTACTTATGAGCGTTTTACATAACCAGTCTGGAACAAGTCTGTTTCCCCTTGCAGGTATAAATCTCTGCATTTGCAGTGATCCCACAGAGCCCAATGCCTGCTCATTTCTTGGCTTCATCTCTTCCAAAAGCAGAAGCACCTCGTCTTTGTTGCTAAAAACATGCATGTCTGGGTTTGTAAATAGAAATAATTTGTCCAAAATGGGCCCAAAGGACCTACTTCCTCCTGATTTAAAGAACAGCACAGTTACAGTCAATTGCTTAAATTTATGGGTAACTGCTGCTTTGTAAAATCATGACAGAATAGCAGGAAGAAAATGTATTTTTAACAAATACAGAGTGTTAGTGAGACAAACTGTTAAGCATGATTCACAGTTCAGGCTGCTGTGTCTGTTAAGTATTTAAACTGTGGCATTTCATTATAGCCTTGGCTGCCTTTTATGTATTGTGACAGAACAGTTACTAAACCACTGCCCTTTACTCCATTGGATTGGAACTGCCCTGCTGGGGGTGTGTACAGCCTGTCCTGCTCATAATTGATAGAAAATTTCCCCCAGCTCAAAGAGCAAGAGTGTCTGAGCTCTATCCATGTTGCAACAAGTCCCTGTGCAGCATGTGTGCAACTCTGCCCTGACACCAAACGGTCCTGAGTGAACCTGACTTCAGTTTAATAAAACTGTAGAAGTAGAACAAGTTAGGTAAAGGTTTGATAGAGTTTGGTGCTGGGGTTTATGTGGCTTTGAGATAAACACTTATGGCCTTTGTTTCTTCCTCTGTAAAGAAGGTAGGTAAAAATCTTGATTCAGTTCTGAAAATGTCTTAGGAGAAACATGTTGAGGGCAGGAAAAGCAAGGGCGGTGGCCTTGCTGACAAAGGCACAGTCTTGCAGTGCCCAAGAGAGGTGAAAAGAGCAGGCCTGGGGAGGGTAATCCGGTTCAGCCAAGAGTCCAGGGATCACCAGAAAAGTCCATGGTGATGGGGCAGGTCCAAAGTCAGACAGGGAAGCAAGTCAGTGGGACGGATCAGCATGGGACATGGCCAGGTACAGGCAGAGCTGCAATGCTGCTAAGGCAAGGACTTTCCATCTCATGGTTGACTCATTACAAACAGGAAAGAAGAGGTACAAAATCATTGAGGAAATGTACAGTTTCTTGAGTTTTGGCCATAGGAAAAAGAAAAGCATCCCTAACTGGAGAAAATGCATCAAAGTAACTTTAAAGTTTTTTCTCAATTATCATTGACTAGGTGATATCCTGGAGGTGGTGCAGGTTGTTTCTGGGTTCCAACAGTGAGGTTTTAAAAGTGGCTACCAGCAAGTGGAATTAGACCCAAAGACCTTTTCAGGACACGTTTTGTGACTTTTGGCATTTCACAGGTCAAATGTGAAGGGTTAATGAGAAGGGTCAGTATACTCCTCCAGCTCGTCTGATATATGTAGGTGATAACCTGGCAAATGTTACAGTTCATGAACAGAAGCAGATGTGTTTACAAATGACATGTGATAAGCTTAAGGTTGCCAGTCTGAAAAACTGAACCCAAAGAAGTGAGTTGGTTTAAGGACAGCAAATTTATTTCTGGTTTTCTGCCAGTGATGTAGTCATTGGAGAACGGATTTACACAGGCAGGAACAAAACAAGAAGCTCAGCAGAACTTCTTAAACCCACCAGATGTGCAGAGTTTCGTAGGATTATGGTCTTATTATTACAGAAGGTAAGCTGGTACATTTGCCAATGTTGCAAAACATATACGTAAGTTGTAGACAAAAAGGAAACTATTTCAGTCATCAGTAGAAATGTGCTTTAGCAAGTTCAGAGCTGAAAAGGCCCATTGCAAACGTTCCTCTAGTGTGTTTCAGAACCCTTCCATATTACATACAGATGCTAGAGCATGCAGTTTGGTGCAGTATTGACTCAAGAACATAAGAATCTCGAGGGGATGGTTATTGAGGATGCTTAAAACAGAGCTTAAATTCTCTAGGGAGAAATTATTGCAGTACTCAAAAGGAACTCCTGGCAGTCATTAAAGCTACGGAATACTTTCAACATTAGTGTAGGAAGATGTTTATGATCAGGAAAGACCATACATCCCTGCAATGGCTCAGTGGATCCTGCAATCCTGAGAAGGTTGCCAGGTGTCTGTAAAAACTGCAACACTAACATTTTGCAATTGCAACTACTTTGTTTTGTGCCTTATTGTGTTGGCTCTGGTGCAGGACTAATTGGGAAGGCGATTAGTGATTTCTGAAGAGAATGAGGATGCTCAGAAGGAGATAAGCCATCTTTTCTCTTGGCATAGGTGGAAATAGTACTGGCTCATCCAGGTGAGAATTGTCTGTACTAATCACAGCTTCCCAAAGTGGGAGTTATATCTGGAGAGCGTGCAAGGGAAAGATGATTTGGCAAATGCAGCCGCTTTAGAAGCAGTGTCTTTTTGGAATATCATTGTAAAAAAACTCTGCTTAGAACAGGAAAGCACTGAGTGTAAACATGAAGTTGTAGAAGACATGAGAAGAAACCAATTCTTCATTGGCTCAGGTATGAATTGGTTACTAGCCAGTCCTGTGAATCATGGACTCAATATGAGAGATGTGTTGAGAAGGATCTGGGTTGACCACTTGCATGATGCAGTCCATAGAGCCTCACAAAGCATTTCATGTGCATGGAGCTGGATAAGATCCTTGGCCAAACGGTGTCTGATCTCATGGGCAGGAGTAAGGTTTTACATCTCTGTTTCTCAAGCTTACATTCCCTACAGGATACATATACCACTGTGTCTGTGCTGACTCGTCCTGTCTGGGTTGTGGTGAGATAGCCTACCGATAAGGAGAAAGAGCGTCGATAATGGACAGGCATGTAAACTGTTCTGAGAAGGCCATGGGCTTCATGGGGGCGTGGGACCATATCATCTCTTTAATGTAAATTGCTGCAGTTACATCTTAGAACTAACAGAGAAAATAACCTAGGTTTCTAAATAAATCCAGTATGCAGTTATATACTGGGGTAATACTGTCTTTGCTTTGACAGGTATTTCACTGTAACATACTACTGAATTTCTGATTTCAAATGATACAAGGAAGCCTGGCCATGAGAAGTGTTGACAGTGTAATTTGATTTTATTTGTATCGCTGGCACTTCATGTGTGGGACATTCTTTTCTGTTTTATTTTTTTAGTGAGAAACATTCCATCAGATTGTGAAAAGAACATTTTCTGTTGCCCAATGCATAAGCAAAAAACCTTACCAAACAAAAACCCAATATTATAAAGAACTGAAAAATAAAACAAGTTAAACAATACTTGACTTTTATGTATAACGCATTGACTTCAAAAATCTGAGTCATTCCATCCATATAAACAAGTTATATAGTAGTAACAAAGTGCATGAAGCAAATTGCTAAATTTAACTAAGGTATTAAAATAAAAAGTACTTTAAAACAATACTTTAACACAGTTTCTTGCCATGATTCCATCATGCATCAACACAAATCAAATCCTGAGGCAACCTGTGCCTTTGACAGTCTTTCTGTATTATTATGTAAATAAATGGAAGTTATGATCAAACTCGCAAGAGGGTGAAAAACATCAAGACAAACCATCTATTTATAACAGAGTTGTATTTAAAAAAAAAAAAAAATCAAAGTGCACTGCTGGTACATCTCACTTGAGCCTATTTGGGATATGTATAACACAGGGGCATGATCCAGTCTCCAATGGCTTCAATGCTTTTTTTAAGCACCAGGGGAATAAAGAATGATGGATGTTCTGTTACTAGCATTACTATGACTAGCATGAAAACTGAAAAATTGTACCAGAATATATACGTAAACATCTTTTGTATACTGAGGAGGCAAACACTCTTAAATTATCTGATGTGTACAGTACTGGTACTTAATGTTTTGGTGCCAGTACCAGACTGGTCCAGTAATTAGCATTCAGATCTATTTCTAATTACAGATAAGGCATATAACAAAGAAGTAAATATTTGGTTATTAATATCTCATACAGTTCAGCAACCCAACCAGTCAGAATTTATCTTGCCGATTTTAACAATCTTCAAACTCTTGTCCTCCATTTGTAGATAGTACTGATCTTTGAAAAAGTAGGTGTATCCTGTGAAGGAAAATAAAAAAGCATACTCAGATTATGGAGCACACAATTCTGATCAAGGCTTTCTTGTCTGTTTGATTTCCTGAAGCTTAATGAACTGGAAGACTTATGTCCTGAAATATTTATACACAATAAAAAAGATTTATTTTAAAAATACATAAAAATTCCCATCCTGGAGAAGAGAGGTCTTGTTAAATGGAGCCTGAATTCAGGTTACCATTTTGTGAGCCAGAATTTTCTGGGAAGAAATGTTTGCTGGCAAAATAGGTGCTGAAAATGTAATCAAGTCAAGACTCATGTGATATCGGCAGTGCTTCCAGACATTTACGTGTATCTGTGCAAAATATGAGGCCACTTAAAACCATGGGCCAGGCTCTCAGCTGCTGTTGATAGGAGGTTAAAAAAAAAGAGCAAAATATAACCTATTTGTGCCTGTGATCAAGGAGATTGTCACACTTGAGTTCTGGCTGTGCTAGAGCAGGATGATGCTGAAATGGTGCTGTGACTGCATGCTGGTACTGAGGAACCTATGGAGCTCTCAAGAAGCTGGGAAATTTCCAAGCCATAGGGACTGGCCCGCTCATGCCTCCTGGTGTTAGGACATCCTGTGCATCAGGCATTGGGTGGCAGGAGTCGATTTAGTCTCTGTCTCAAACTACACTAGAAAGAGAATTCTCCACAGAGCTAATTTTCCCTATGCCCAAATTGGAAAACCAACATGAACCCAGATCTGAGCCTTAGGGACATCTTGACATAAAAGTGACTGCATCACAGATTACTTTCCTCCATGCCCTGTCTGATATTTGTATAGCAGGTTTCTAGACCTGTACAACATAGCAATGGAAAGCAATAAGATGCTTCAAGACACTTAAACAAGACAGTATATAGCCTTTTTAAAAAAAATAAAAAAGAAAAGAGCAAGGAAGAAAAGGGAGAAGATGCTACTAAAAGCTGTTTCTTGCCTTGTTAAGCTTTGCAAAGTGTTCAGCATCAAGGAAGTAAATGATGAAGAGTAGTAGCAGACTGAAATTAAATGACCTTCATGAAAAGGGAAATTAGCATAACTATTATTATTATTATTTGCTTGGATAAAAATATTCAGGAGAGGTCGTATTCCCTAAGCGTTTCATTTTAAAAAGTTTAAACTGTGATTAGTATTTATCAACTGATATTTAATGGGAAAATAGAGACAAAAAAAGTTTGTTTGAACCAGTAGTTTGCAAAGCTGAATGGGAATTTGGCTCAATTTGGCTCCTACTCATGGACCACAAGATGTTAAAGTCTCCAATAAGTTTCACATCAGACAAATAGGAGAGCTTGTTAGTGACTTAAATCAGAATTACAGCTTACCACTGTCACCAAGACCCAGGACAGCATCGAGATTATCTGGAACTCCATTCCAAGAGTCAGCAATGAACTTAGGGGATGCAAGCTCCATTTTCTTCTTTTCTTCATTGTACCTGAAGAAAATTATATCCCTGCATTACAAATCTGTATTTAATGTTAAAATTTAACATGATTTTTCAGGGAGTCCTCAGCAAATGTGACTATATAAAACAATCAAACAGAAATATAATAAATGAAATTGTAACATTGTTTCTATTTCATTATAATTATTCCCAACTCCTTTAAAACCCTCTGAAAGTTTACATCTTTCCTTTTGGAAATGCAATTCTTGCTGAATTGAAAAGACACTTCCTAAGCAAAACCCTTTTCAGAAATGTAGCTTTAAAATTCCAAGCATAATTCTAGGAAAGGTAGCTTTTTTCAGGCAGCAGCCAACATCTGAAGACAGCAGATTTTAATGTGAAATGGCTATCTTTTTAAAATCTTGTTTGAATATGCTTGTAATCCATGTAATTGATGGATTGCTATTAAATTACTGATTACTTTCCCTAACATTTCATTAAAAACCCCTCTTATTTTCACACAGTCTCTCTCTCAGTGGTGATCAACAGATAAATCCCAAGTTAAAAATATATGCTTTTCTTTGGGGAGGAAAAAAACCAAAACCACAATGGCTTTCACAATCTATGCTTTAAGGAGGAAAAACTCAGTTGATGTAAATCCACCTAACTCCATGGAAGTCTGATCTAGTTTGCCATGTCCTTCAGAAGCGAGTGGATCTGTCTGTATCCACATCTGCAGATGATCAGTTGTTTTATTTACTCTGTGTGCTTTCCACTGTAGAATGCAAAGATAGATTTGGGCAAAGCCAGTTTTACGCTCCCACAAACAAGTAATCCAGGTTCTCCCGTTCCATATATAGGGAATAAATGTCCCAGGGATGCAAGGTCCTTGAGAGTGAAGATGGAAGGAGCAAGACTGGCCTGGTTTCCCTGTTTTTCTGACTCATAGGTGGGAGTCAGTGCTGAGCAGGAGGAGTGGAGATGTCCTGAGGAGCAGTGACATGGGATATAGTTTGAACCAGGCTTCCGATGCACATGAGGCCTCAATCACCCTGGCAGCACCTCTTCAGGAGCAGTGGACTTCAGACAGGTCGTCTTTGACTAGTACTGGAGGGAGGGAGGCATTTATGTTCCTGATTTCTGTTTCTCTATATCTGTATGTATCTCGGGTTACCTTTCCCTCATTGCTGTATGGAGCTACTTGGATTATATCCAAAGTTACACCAGTACAAATGAGCAGTAGGTTGGTCAAAATCAATTTAAATGGTTAATTTAAATTACTTACTATTTTTTCCTCGGATATTTAAAGAAAATCTAGTACCTTGCTGGGTAGCTTTAAAACTTCAGCTGTGGAATCTGAGCCAGCTCCTCTTCCTATCCCTCACAAAGCTGCGCTTTGCTTAACAATCTTGTTATAATAACACTAAAATAGCTTGGGGCTGGAAGGAGGGAGAGGAGAAGGCTTCCAAAAAATCCATTTAAAGTAAGTGTGATAATGGCACAGGAAGGAATATGGTATGTAACTATTTTGATTCCATGTGGCAGAGTCCTGTATCAAATAACAGCCACATACTTAAGGCTTATAGTGTCTGCGTTACAGAGACACATTTTTTTCTTCTGAAATATTTATCAACTGCTTGCTTTCTTCTTTACACAGATAGAAATCACTTAAGCTTATTTTGATTCCTGCATTTTGCAGTGCCTGCTGTTGCTAAGGTACTTTGATAGAAATACTGTCTGTGATTAGAGTGGTGAATTACTTGGAGGCCCTGGAGTACAGTTAATCAAAACAATAGTTGGTACAGAGGAGACCAGCAGCTTTGCTAACTCATAGTCTGTAGGTTTTGGTAGGAATCCGAAGTATTGCAAATGGCTGTATTGGAACTACTTGCAAGTGTTTAAGATGGTCTCTACAATATGACATTAAAAAATGAATAACATTCTTTAGCTTTTAAGTTCTTTTTTTTTTTTCTTTAGATAATGGAGAAGAATACTGTCCTCAAAGTAATTGAAAGTTATGATCAAGTGGCAATTGTGAAGGGGTATTTTATTTACTTACAGGAATCCACAGCCATTAGGCTATAATAAAGACACTTGTCCAGTATAAGCATAACATGAAATTAATGTTCGCATAAAATGGACTCAATCATACTGAGACCTCCTTGGCTATTTTAAATAGAGCATCTCTCAGAAGGAACCGTTATAGCTAGGAGAATCCGTTAGATTTCTGGTGGGTGTTTCTGATGTTTAACTTTCCTCTAAATTGTTGGTTCATGAATGGTTCGACTTTCAGCCTGTTGTGTAACGTCTGCATTCCTGAAGTAAAGTCCTGTTCCTGGAAGAGCCCTCTGATGGTGTAAGCACGAGTTAATGTCTCTGTTTTGTTCTCATGCCATTCTGGTAGGCAGCACAGAGGTAACTGGCAAAGTTCCTCAAAGCACCGAAGTGCGCCTGCTTTTTAAGATGATCTTTTGTGCCAGATCTTCCTGCCAACTACTATAATGAAATTCTATTAAATACAATTAGTAGACTCTTCATCAGGTGTAATGTAGGATATTTATTTCTACCACAGTAACAGCCTTGAGACATTTTAAGGACATTCTTCCCTAATCTAAGAGTCCAAAATCTTTCCTGGACAGAGCGTGGTAGCAGGTCACCTGGGTTTGGTGGCTAATGTTGCACCATATTTTGCTTTTCATACAGTCTTTCAAACAGGAACCTTAGTGCAAATACAGAGTTACAGGCATTTGTGGAATACCACATCTGTGGTGTTCTTTGCAACAAAAACTTCTCTGAGCGTGTACTGAAAGCATGAAAAGGATTGTAGAGACTGTCAAAATGAATTGAAGCTAAGATTTTTCCCAAAGTACTAACAGATACATTTCTTGTGATTTGTTCAGATCTCCTCAGTGCCAACTCTATTAGTCGACCAAATGTGTGACTGGTACATCAGCTGCTGAAAGGATTTACGGTCATCCCCAGCATGCTTTGCTAGTCACGCTGCTGTTTCTTTCACATCTAGCGTGTCCAAACCTGATGGCTTAGTGGAAGAATTTCAAAGGCAATCTGGTCAGTCTTTGGCTTCAAGTGATTGGAGATCAGCCCATTTTTAAGGAATTCCTTTCAGAGTCTTCTCCCAGCAGTTGTGAGCTGACAGTAGGGACAGCTTGCCCCTCTTAAGAGCCTGAGACTGACGTGGGGCAGTTGCTGGTACATAGGGGTCGAGGGATGGGTGGCAAGCAGCCTGACAGAGACTCCCAGATATCCTCTTCCCTTGCAAGCTGTTTTCTCAAATACAGGCTAGTTTCCTGCCGCTGTATTGAAGTGCTTTCCTAGCCATACTCCCTGGTTCAGCATCCTTGCTCACCACTGCTGTCAGCCTGAATTTTGTATTCTCAAAGGATGAAACCCCTGTGTTTGGTTCCTGCCTCCTGAACCTCAGTGTGCATTCAGCCCTAGGGACACAGCTCGGCCAGCATCATACCACCACCACTTCAATGCATCTTACTTCCAGTATCTGTCTCCAGCAAAAATGTATGTCCTCTTGTTTCTGCCCCAGTTAAAAGCTGCATCAACACGTTGCACATCAAGGGGTAGTCCCAGGTTGGTGAGTTTCTTTGGATAGCCCCTATCCAAGTTACTGGCTGAATAAACCCAGTACTCATTTCCTAAGTAGGAGAGAAAACAAAGGAAACACTGTTTATTAATCGGACACAGAGGAATATTTCTTCTTTTATGCTTTGTTATGGGACTTTTTATTGCACTAGCTGTACTACTAGTCTTTCTAGTATTTGACCACCTGTGAAGCACTAGATTAGTGTGCAGGTGTACTGTGATTACAATTTCTGCTTTTGCGTCTCAAGTGTTCCTTGCCTCTCAGCAAAAGACATCACCTCTGTGTGCTCTTGCTTCCTCTCTTCTTGGCTATCTCATCTTTGAGGCAGACACTGTCTTAGTCTAATGTGCAGCTACTTCTAAAAAAGGTATAGTTGGGGTTATGTTAAAGCAAATAGTTAACATTGGTATTTTTTGTATGATGAAGGTCTGAAACCAGGCATGGGCACCTGGAGGTCAAATGCAGAA
>WAAD01042369.1:47079-59191 GCA_013389945.1 Fregata magnificens
CAGAAGCTCATGCTCACTCTCCATTTGTTTTATTCAGCAATTTACCTCCATGGTTTGTTCTGTTCAGCAATTTTTATTGAGTGATGCACAGGAAGTTTTTGCCCACAGTTCTTGTTTCTGTTGTCTTTTGTCATACAACATTTTCTACTGTCTCTCCAAATATGTACTAGTGGAAGAGGTCTGATTCTGCGTTCTTGACATGGAATTGTAATTTACTTAGTAAGTACCCTCAGTGGATTCACTGAAAGCCATGGGAAGATTCATTCATGAAAGGACATTTCTTTGATTCTGTGATGGAGTTAGTGGGAAAGAAAGTAAGTAAAGTATTAATATGAGAAAAGTGTAAAGTGTAGCATTTTGAGTTCCTGAGAAGTTACTGTTTCCCCGTTCAGGAGCAAAGGGTGGGTCTTGGTAGTAAGTGTTTTAGGGTAGTTGGGTTACAGGTAACTTTCAAACCAATCTTTGTTTGATAGCTCTTATTTATTTTTATAAAAGCAGGTTAGTTACATTTTCCTGGAAATAATAAAGAGAGGAAAGGAGATGTAGATGTAATGGGATTATATATAGTATATGCAATACTTAAAGTGTTTTGGCTTGGCTGAAATAAAACTTTTTTAAGCTTTTTTTTTTCCCCTCCATGTAAACTAAAGCAAATGGCCTTTGAGACCTGTGGAATAGATTATCATTACTTTTTTTCCTCCTGTACAGAAAATGTGCAGCAGCGTCAGGCATATGGTTTTTACATGATTGGAGATGTTTAGTCATGTTTTTAGTAGATACTGGAGCCCAGGTTTTGCTGGCTCAGTTTTTCATGTTGAAAACAGCCTCCCAGCTCCACTAATTTGGCCAGCACAGCTGACCCATATGTGTGACTTATGACGGACAGAGTAGTGCTTCCTGTTATCCTCCTTTCCCATGGAGGCAGCTTGCATGGCCGCCTGTATCCTTTGACTGATGAGCCACCAAGGCAGATACTTGGAAACCAGAGTGGAAGTCAGTTTTTTGCAAAGAGGAGGAGATGANGAGGAAACAGAAAAAAAACAGACCAGTGACTGATGAAACAGAGCTCCCACTGTTGTTGCTTTCTGTTTTAAATAATGACTCTTGTTTAGTCTTGCTTATTGTTGAATGTATCTTTCTAGGTGCTTATAGCTCCCCTTTGTTATAATGGAGGCTGAATGCTGTTCAAAGTCTTTCAGATCCAGCCTTTGTCCTAAAATCCTCAGCATGGGACGTTTGAGATCTGTCACCCATACCCACTGGCTGTACTGGCTCTTAGGCAGGCCATTCCCTGGCCCAGTTACAACTCAGAGGAAGCTGAGCTCGAATGCAACATCTATGCAAATGGCTACTTACATTTTAAAACTTAAAACCGATACCTGAAAAAAATACAGCCTTCTCGTCCTGAGGGGCCTCGTAGACAGCATCAATTTTCTCTGGCAGATCAGGCCAGAATGTAGCAACAAGAAGAGGACCTGTGGGTTTTCCTCGGGGGTTTACAGTCCTCCACATGAATCTGAGCAGATCAGAAAATTGTACGAGATTTACAATGAACTAATTCAGCAGCACATCTGTTTCTCATCATTTCTGGCAAAGGCTACATAAGCATGCGTATACACACATGCGCACGCACACGTTAGCAGCAACACACGCTTGTAACTGTTTTCCTACAGTGACTGAAAAGCCAAATCATTCATGCAGAAGCATGTTGCTAAAGCAGTTGTACAATAAGCTGCATGCTGGACTGCAGGTGAAATTGCTTGCACTGATTGCTTTGGAGTTCCTGTTGCTTTTTGTATCAGGGCAAAATGTATTCTGTGCTTTGAGTATACAAATAAACTCATTTACAAGGCATTTAAACCATTAGAGCTCTCCTGCTGTTGTGTATGGAGCAGATGGATGAGCGTTTGCCAAAAGCAGAGATTTGTATACCGTGAATTGCACTTGCAATTACTATTGTAGTGACTAAAAGTTCAAATTTAATAACAGTATATCAAACTGCTTGGAAGTGAGCTTGGCTGTTAAAGAAACTGCTAGCACTAAAAATGTTCATTAGAGAAATGCAGAGGGTAATTTATTGGCTATTTTATGTATAAGTGGGATCATCATTTGATTTAAGCTTTAAAAAGCTGTAATTATCTTTAAATGGCAGAGCTTTGTGCTGAGGGCTTTTGGTATTAAAAATGGCACTGCTATTTCTTCCTTCATAGAACGAACAACTTTTTCCCCAACAGAACAAAAGCTTTGCCATGGTCATAAAATGAAAAATCAGCAGGCTGATGGAATCGCTCTTGCACCAAGTTATAGCTATTAAATTCTCAGGTCAAACAGCTTTTAGTTTTATGTTGCTGAAGCTCAAGGTGCTACTGGCGTCTTATTTTTTGCAGAGTATAAATAGTCATTACCCATTCCTGCCTAGAATAATTAAACCTTTGAGAAACCCAGGATCTGAAACTGAATTTTGCATTTGCCAAAAACTTGGAGGAGCAGGCCTAAATTCATTGAATAAATTGCTGTCTTTTTATCAACAGAAGTTTGACTGCGAACAGAGCTAGCTAGGGCAAATAGACCATTTTGAAATGTATTTGCAAGTATGATTAGTTGCTGCATACTGAATTATGATAATCTGTAGTTTTTGATATGAGGAAGAGTACAACTGGCAAATGCATTGGTTTTTTTGTCTCTTAATTAAAAATACGTATTAATTTAACCTGACATATGGTACTAATAATTAAGATAGTAATATGTTTACTTACTCTCATTTTGCATACATATATGTATTTTTAACATATACAAAAATATCTCTGAGCATAACTCATCATAATTTTCATTTAAAAAAAGAGGCAAGGAATAAGGCATTTAGCTAATTACTCTTGCTCTTGACAGTGTTTAAACACGTATGAAACGCTGTAAAAGGTAATAGCATTTGTTTCATGCGTCTCTTTTTAGACAGAAAAGCAGATCCAATATGATATGAAATGGAAATCAAAACAAATCTTTCTAACACTGCATTCATAAAAGTAGCTCCTTTAAAAATCCAAGTTACAGACTTCTCAATCAAATTTGGACCTGATTTATGGCTGAGTCAGCACTAATAATTACTATCTGCATGAATTCCAAACTTGCCAGAGCCAACGGAGACTTAAACACCAGGTTTTTATTAAAGCACACATTTCAAGGGACTTGTTAAATGGTGAGGTTTTCTCGTGGA
This sequence comes from Fregata magnificens, assembly GCA_013389945.1. Classification (NCBI taxonomy): domain Eukaryota; kingdom Metazoa; phylum Chordata; class Aves; order Suliformes; family Fregatidae; genus Fregata; species Fregata magnificens. The sequence goes on from WAAD01042369.1 coordinate 50,291, forward strand.
AAGGGAAACTTTGTCAAAGCTGAATTGTCTTCTGTTTTTTAATCTGGTAGGAGTTATTTTTATTTCTACTCATCTTATTGAGGAAATGGTGAAATTAATTATTTGGCTTTCGCATTGCACTTTGAACATGTTAAAGTGTTTTAACTCAGGTTACCTTTTAATATTATGTTTATAGACAGATTTAATACTTTGTTACAGTAAGTATTTTACATTATATTTTAACATAATCAAGATTTGCCATTATTATTATTATTTATTACATGCAGTAAGAAATAATAAAAATAAAGTGACCAAATCAGTGGGTCTTTTTTAATGTCTTGGTAAACTTCAGAAGTTTGAATTTTTGTTGACTTCTAGAACAAAAATGTGTGTAAATGCTGTACTCAGGCACTCTGGTTGCTTGGAGGATTCTGTGCCCAGTGGAAAAGCTCAACTGTTCTCTATGGCCAACAGCAACTCCAGTAATTGCCTTTTGTTTCCTTGGTTTGAGGGGGGAGGGGAAAAGACCTTTTTGAAAGAACTAATCTGATCTGACCTCCTTTTTGCTATTTACACCTTTTGCCTGTGTAATATGACAGTTGGATGCTATGGTCATTTTCATGAATCATAAAAGTCACACGACACATGATAGACATTTGTTTTTTGAATTCCAAAAGTGAGTCATAATGCTGCTTGCCTGATATTTGGAAAGCTGCGAGACTGACAGGCAATGCCGTTCCAGAGCAAAACAATTCAACAATTGTCTGCTTTTGCTGCCTGTTAGATAAAGCATGAGTCAGTTTGAACAGATAGTTTTGGCATTTGCATAGTTCTTTGACCAACTGTATCTGAATACAAAATACTTCTGTTTTGTTGGGATTATATAGAATACTGAATCGCTTTGCTGATTTAGGAATAGGTTTTAAGTCGTTCCTTGTTGAATCAAGCCTTGCGTGATTACCAGTTTACAAAAGCAGAAGCAAGGTGGAGGTCTGGCTGAAAACCAAGGCCCACAAGTGAGCAAAAGAGGATCAGTATGCTGTGAATACTGTGGAACTTGAAAGGTTTTTTACTGCTGTGAGAATATGTTCCTCCTTTTGAAGGCACTGAGATGAGGTGAATACTTTAGCTCTCTGATGACTATGCTAGCAAAAGTGAGCACTGGTTTTGGCAAACTTGTTAGGCCAGGGTGGTGGGGCCAGCTCTGTGCAGCTTGTTGGTGGAAGGGTCCAGTGCTGACTTTCTGTAAGGCTGGTCTGTTGGTACTGGGGAGCCATTTTGTATCCAAGAAAGGGCTGTTTTTTGCCGCTAGAGATTAATGGATTGTATGGAATCTTAGCCTGTCACTGACGGGGCCAAGAAGAATAGTACAAAAGGTATCACAGGTGTCCCCACAGACATGCTGAATGAATCCTTTTTGTCCCTAGCAGCTGTAATAGAAATGGGGAACATTATGTTCTTATAACCAGAAGTTTAAGATCCCATTTCTGCATTGCTAAAACACAAAGCCTGTGATAAAGATTAAGTCAAACTTCAAACCCAAAGCACCATTATTCTGGGTATCACATAGATGGAAACTAGAAGGAAATGCACTGAAGGAATTACTGTATACCATAGCCTGTAAAATTACCCAATTGAATGTGATCTTTTTTTGTTACGAAAAGCTGGTGAGTAGAGTTAAACAGTGCAGCATAGTAATAAATTCTTCGTATCTTCTAGCTGAAAATTTACATCTGGAGGAGATGGCTGGACTTTCCACCACCAGGAGATACAAATAACTATTAAATTGCTGTTTTGTGAGGGCGACCTTGTTTGTTGGTTCCTGCTTCCTTTTAAATTTCAGCTGACATCTGGCAAGGAGCAATGAACAGGTGAGTTGTAATACTTCCATCAGCTTCAGATGCTTGTATCTGTTTCTATATGATAGGAGACAGTGTTTGATTCAGGCATGCCCAGTGAATGTGCGCAGGCCCCGATCTTCAGTGGCTTTGGGAGAATGTTCAGGGTAACTGAGGATAAATTATTTCAAGTCGGGCATTGATTTATGGCAGGGAAAAAGGAGCTTTAGTGTGTCTCACCATGGTGCTGCCAAGTCCTGTACTCCTGAGGAGATGCTCCTCATTGCTGAGCAGCTGGATAATACAGGCCCTGGCAAAGGCAGTGGGAGCTGCAGCTGTGCAGCCACCTCATTTTATCAGGAATGTCTCTGCTCTTGCATCAGTAGCGCTTTTTGTGTCTTCTGCCTTGGAGGCCTTGCACACGTGAAGCCTATCCCAATCACCAGTGTCCTTGATGTGTTATTACAGCAGTTGTGAGTCACATAATACTGTTGTTTAATGATTTTGGACTCAACCTGGATTAAACCACTCTTAATTACACAATACTTTGCTCACAGATTTCCATGATTGGATCTTTATGAACATGGGAAAGGAACAGATCCTCTTTGGACCAGTCTATCATAATGAAAGTTCTGCTAAAATTGAAGATTTGCTAAAACAGTGTCTCCACAGTGGAAGAGGCATTTGAGATTATTGCCACTAGCTTTGGATGAACTACTTTTTTGGAGGGGTGTTTTTAGAAGTTGAGATTGGAAATTTTCCTGCAATCAGATTTGAAGCTTTCCCCCAGAGTGCAGACTATGTGAAAGGAAACCAGGAAGGATAGTGCCTCCAGAGCTCTACTCACTGAAAGTGATGGGATTTCCATTGCTGAATTACAATCCTTGTAGGTTTTGCTACAAAAGGCATCCAGAAATATTTTATAGGGAACGAATCCTTCTTTGGCAGGCAATAGACTGGCTAATGCATCTCTTCCATTGCTAATTTTGTGATTAACATTACAGATGGGTAAATCTCTAAATGTTTTGGGGGCATATCTGGTTTGCATAAGCATTTAGAAGTTTGGATGTGTCTCCCAGCTACTTCACCCTTTTGAGCAACCCTCGTGTGACTCCACAGAAGCCAGCAGGGCTGACACCAGGGTTAATTTTTGCTCTCCAATCTGTAGAATTGGGCAGAAAATATCATGAGAACAGGCTTTTTTGTGAGGTTTGTGGCATTTTCTTGTCCTGATTTTAGCTAGAACTACCACCAGCCCAGTCTTGTCAGAGCGTCTTGGCATGCGCAATCACAGTGTAGGGCAGAAACCAGAAATTAAAAACCACCACAAAACTGCCTAAAATAATGACTGAGGTTGAAAATTCCAGACTTTCAAAGAAGTTTGAGAGTAGCTCTAAGAAAAGGTGAATTTATGGCACCATCATCATCTCATCTGTCTCTAATTACAGACAATCTTTTGGACGTGAAGGTAGTGGGGAGTAGTCAGCATGGATTCTCAAATGGGAAGTCATGCTTGACCAACCTGATAACCTTCTATGATGAAATGACTGGCTTAGTAGATGAGGGGAGAGCAGTTCAGAAAGGTTTTTGTCCCTGTTTCTAATAAGATTCTCATAGACATGCTGTTGAAGTATGGGTGAGGTAAGCAGGCAGTGAGGTGGACTGAAAATTGGCGGACTGGCCAGGTCTAGAGGGTGTGGTCAGTGGTATGAAGTCTAGCTGGAGGCCGCTAACTAGCAGCGTACCCCAAGCGTCAGTACTGGGTAGAAGACTGTTTAACATCTTCAGTAATGATCTGGATGATGGGGCAGAGTGCACCCTCAGCAAGTTTGCTGGTGACCCAGAACTGGGAGGAATGGCTGATAGACCAGAGGGTTGTGCTGCCATGCAGAGGGACCTTGACCCCTGGAGAAATGGGATGACAGTAACCTCACGCAGTTCAGCAAAGGCCAGTTCAAGATCCTGCACCTGGGGAGGAACAAGCCCAAACACCAGTACAGACTGGGGGCCAACAGACTGGAAAGCAGCTTTGTGAAAAAGGACCTAGGGATCCTGGTGGAAACCAAGTTGAACATGAGCCAGCAGTGTACCCCTGTGGCAAAGAAGGCCATATTATTTAACCATAAACCCAGAATTTGCCATCTCTTTCCCTTAGGAGTTGATTAGGACACTTTGCTGTCTCTGAACACACAAAAGAAAGGGCAGAGATTGTGTCTGATAATAAATTTCTAGATTTTAATGAATGGGTCTGACAGATTCCCCCACTTGAGGCCCCATTGGTAAGCAATTTATCTCACTTACCTATCTTTGAAGAAAAATGTTTCTCCTCTAATTTGTGCAACTCCATCAAATACAATGTCATGCTTGCAGAGCTCTGGAGTGACAGGTCCAAGGGTTGGACGTGGGCCTGGCCCCGGTCCTGGCCCTGGTCCAGGTTCGACATCAGTCGATACTTCTGTAATGGTGAACAGAGATATTCTGTTACACTGAAATACAGTGCTGCATAGGTTACATAGAAAACATGAACTACCATAATTTCTACAAGGGGAATAATTTGGAGGCAGTGCTTGAAGGAGAAAAAACCTATAATTAAATCTTTTCGGAAGAAGGGTCGTTGAGAAGGCGTTAGCTTCCAGTCCTGCCTTAACCTGCTGTGTGGCCTCATTCAAGACACTGTGCCTGTGTGAGTGTCTGTCCGTGTTGAGCTGCTTATTTAGCTTGAAAGACATTCAGAAGTGACTATACTGGCTTCAAATGTTAACATTACAATTTTTATTTTACTAGCTTCTAAAAAAGAAGAGAAATGCATTTCAAAGTCCTTCTATTTAGAATTATCTGCAACTCCGCTGAGAGAGATGTCAAAGTGGATTTCTCTTCTTTCTAGAAGTGCCAATATTTTGCAAGTTACAAAGATGCATTTTGAGCCATTTGCATGATCTTGCTGCCGTCATCAATAATCAAAACATGCTCTTCAGAACATGCACTTTGCCATCTGGTTTATTTTATTTTGTTTTATTATTTGACTGCTGCTGTATTGCCTTATGAGGCATTTGTCTTTTTTCTTAGGCATCAGGTTGATTTACTGTATGAAACAAAGTGGAGTGTAGCTGATTTGAGATAATAATAATGGAAGAAAACAAAGGTTTTTTTGAATACTTGTTTTCTATAGAAAGCAGTTTGTAAAGGGTTACATCAGTTATAAAGAGGCAAGAAAGATAGTTTTGTCTTAGGTTTTGAAGTGTGCCTTGAGAGAAGTGGGTTAAATTCTGAACTCTATCAAAGATATGCCGTGCAAGCTTAGAAAATTCACTTAACCTTGCCCATGTCTCAATTCCCAGTCTTAATTAAAGCAGCTAAGAACAAGGAAAAAATGAAGATTCAAATCAGATTTTCGATAAAAAGGTGTCTCATGTGGCAATCATCTTAGTGTATTCTTATTATAATTTGTAAGGTGTTGAATACTGTAGAATATAGTCACTTACAATTAGGAAGATATCTCAGCAGAAAAGTGAAAAGCACAGAAAGAGAAATGGTATAGATTTTCTTCAACTGCTTAATTGACTGTAGTATACTTGTGTCTCTACAAGGTAGAAAATATATACATGGAAGGAACTTTAATTATAATACTACTTATGCATTTTACTGAGAGTATCTGTGGAGAAAATAATACATTTTAAAGATGTACCAACATAAAAATACTTAAATCCACTTCTTCTCCAGCAGCTTGCCAAATACATTTACATTGAAGTATCAGATCCTACACGCTACCTGCAAATGTTATTGTGACGGTACAGCTTGAATTGTTGTGGGAAGGCAATGTGAACTGTTTCCAAGCCGGGACAGGAAACAACATCCTTCCCCTCTTACAGGGAGTTGCAGTCTGGGAAGCTCAGAGTTTTGTAGACAATAACACCCAAAACCACCCACATGAGGTATTTCAAGCTAGAGGAAAGCATGGCATTTCATTGTCCCAGTAAAGGCATTAGAGATTTTCATCTAAAGGTTTGGTTACAGGGAGTTTTGGGGCTCCTGTTAGTTCAGTAAATTAGTAAGGACCCCTTGTCCTTAGATTGTGATATTTGATTAAGTAGGAGCCCTGGTAATAACATGAAGAAAGCAGGGAGAAAGGAACAGAGGATGTTTCTGGCATTGGTGGTATTGTGCAGTATGTAATTTACTGCAAGTTCTGAGTCCCAAATTTCAACCTGTGCTGCATGATTTTCTGATGAGTTCTGCTGACGAGGGAGAACTTTACCATATAGCTCCTGGATCCCTTTAATGTCATCCTGAGAAAGTCGAAAGTTCTTCGTGTAGGTGTAGATAGGGGCCATAAGAGCTCCCGGATCCTCAGAGTGCTCTAATCCCATAGCATGGCCAAATTCATGAGCAGCAACCAAGAAGAGACTGTATCCTGAATAACATAGCAAGATAGTATTAGCTGCTTGCATCTAAATAGAAGTGTACTACGTAGATTATTCATAGTCTTGTCATTTTATTTTCCTTGCTACCCATCAAAAATCTCCCAATAATAAATATCATAATTAGTATTTACAGCCTCCAATGGTGAATGTCATACATATTGCCAGAAATGACATTTCATTAGAGAGGTTCTAAAACTTCTTCTGTAGCTGATGTTTGCTGCTGTCTCACGTGCAAGTGACTTTGACCACAGTCTTAATACTTCTGTGAAAAAAGGAAGTGTAGCAAATAAAATCCGACTTTTTTCTTTTTTTAAGCACAGAAGAATTAAACTTGCAATCTAGACATCAATTCTTACTTTTTACCATGAAATGGCATGCAAGCGATAAGCAGGTCTGTATATCTGTGTGTCTGAACAGAGCCTGAATCAGTAGTGTTGTACCAAATATTGTTAGGTTAAAAAAAATCTTTTATCATAGGATGACACTTTATCAATTATGCCCCAAAAGCCTCTGAAATTTGGTAGTTATTTTCCTCCTAAAAGAAAAACCTGAATCTAGCATTTGTTTGTAAATGTGTAAAAAGCCTTTTGCTATATTTAATTTTACCCAGGTTACAAATAAGCACAAAGATTAACCAAAATAATTTTAAATACTGATATCCTCCAAACAAACTTTACACTGTCTCTCTCATTTTTTAAACATGTTTTTCATCTTTGGCAATATCAGTCACAAATGTATTAATTTTTTACATTTAGCATTTGTTCTTAATTTGGCCAATATCAGAGTATAATTATTACCCACTAGTGAAATACTATAGTACTTGTGGGTTTTAGCCTTGGAAGAAAAAGCTGGTGCTGAGAAAAACATTTAGTTATTTATTTATTAAATGTTTTTGGGTTTTCTATTTTGGAAAGGTACTTCATCATTATAATTTTAGAAAATCTGGATGTTTCAGGCAGACGAGCTCTGGGACTGACTCCTTAACGACAGTCTCATATTTAAATGGAGGGGTTTTGCTCAGATTTCATGCTGGGGAGAAGTGCTGTAACCAGACAGGAGTGATAAGTATGAGAATGAAATCTTCATAACTGTGATGTCATTGGTGTGGTCAATATGCTGTTACCATTGTATTGCCCTGACAAACTGTGTTACCTTGATCTGGACAAAAGCCCCACTTGCGGTCATCATCATAGCTACTGGTAGAAGCGCACCACAGCTTGCCATCATTGCGACCTGCACTCGTACAGGACTCGTATTTATTCCCCAGGAAGATGAAGGGGAATACACAAGGGGCTCCCTCTGAATTTCCACCAACTGTTGACATGGCTGTGGAAAACGACAGAAAAACACAGTGAGAAGGGAATCCCTTTTGTGAGATTAAGCTGCTGCATTTTCTCCTAAACTACACATTAAAAACAGAAAGCAAGCAGAAAATCTGCAATCCTCTTAAGAACATGAGGAGTAAAATTAAAAGTAATATTTGAAAAGAACATTGCCTGACACAGGAAAAAAGGAAAAAGTCTAGGCATTGCCATTGCAATGAACTTGCCAATAGTTTTGGTGGGAATAAGAATGAGCCCCGGACTCATGTTTAGAGCTCTGAGAAAGCAGCAGTTAACAGTGTTTTGTGGAAGGCGATTGCATAGCAAGTATCTTTGTGTTGTCATTTTGATGGTCTTTCCTGGTGATGTTTTAAAGTGTGTCTCATATAGGTCGAAGATAGGTTTAGTGTCAGAAAGGTTAAAGGGCTGTTGAGTATCGACCTGGTCAGTAGGTGTCCCACTGAAGTATAAACTTTAAGTAAAAAAAAACCAAAACAAAAACCAAAAGGTCCAGAAGAGGAGTCATATCAAATAAATTGAGGAATTGCTTTATGCTGACAGCAGGGTACAGTTTAAAAGCATATGGTTTTAAACATTTTCTAAAGAAAAGGATATCGAACATGGATGACTTTTTTTTTTAACTAGTATTTTTTCAAAAACCTGTAAATTTTTCCCCTAAGTGTGTTCTCATCTATGTAGTATATGGTGGTAATATATAAGAAATAACATTTGTATATGCATGTACAAGTATCTTCTAGAGGGAAAAGGGTGTAACTAAATTTAAAATTACACTTTAAAGTAGGTATCATAAACAGAATATGAAAAGAATATAAAACTCATTTAAATTCATTTACACTGCTACCTGGCAATTACCATTCCTTTCAAATTATGGTCTTTCTTCTGGGAAGGTACAGGAGAGCAACACAGAGGCAAAGCTGGTTGTGTTCCTAATTATTTATTATTATTTATTTCTCATTGGTTATTATTAATTAATAAACCAGAAATTAAAATAATAATAAAAAAAGAAATCACACCTATCTCAACCAATAACCTTTTATGCTGAAAAAAAGCTTAAACTAAGTGTATTTCTTGGTTCCAGTGATAGAGACTGTGTTACCTAGGACTTTGGATATATTGATTCCAGATATATTGGTTCTTTTGTTTGTTGAACTATCCTTTTGATTTTTCTCTTCCTAAGTGTGTAGCAAGTTACAATGAATTTGATCCTTTCTTTTAATGTTTTTTTTTTCTTTTTTTTTAAAAATACCTGTATGGTAAAATTGAAGGGTTACACGTGGTTATCAAAAGTAACAGGAGGCCAAATACCAATACATCAAATCC
>WAAD01042372.1:4119-64203 GCA_013389945.1 Fregata magnificens
TTGCCGATATATACATGATATGTGTTGAGAGGTTTTTCTCTTTGCACTTTAGTAACATAAACTGTAAAGCAACACTTCAGTTCTCTGTGCAATGAATTTAGAAGTCTGTAAATTCTGGTATCAGTTGTGAAACTCCTTTTATATATCATTCCCTTTTAGTTATTCCAGCTGCATTCATTCGTTCATACGTACGGGGATGTAATATGATACAAAAGAAAAGAAATAGCTGAATGTCAGGAATCCCAACAGAAGATTTATGAAGCAGCTCTAAATAAATTAGCTTTTCTTAAAATCGTCACGTTTCTGCTCAACAGCTTGCAGAAACTCCTTCATACTCAGAAGACCTACACTAGGTGCCTGCCACCCATTTCTGGACAGAACCCTAGATCGCTGCCCTACTCACAGAGCCTGTTGCAGATAACAGTGAGAGAGAGGAGCTTTCAAAGATGAGCTGAATTTGCCTGTTTAAGTTGTCTTTCCCTGTTTCTATCTGCCTCTCTCTCAGTGAGAGTTGTATATACCATGGGTGCTGCAACAGAGTGGTTGTAAGGGGGAGGGCAATCATCTTGGTCTTATTGCCTCTTCTTTTTGGAGTAATGAAATTACTATGGTATCAATATACAATCCAACCCACATGAGATTATGTAGTAGCAAACAATGTCTTCCTCTGGGGTCCTCAGATAAACTCCTCTGGCCAATTTTTTTTATGTTAGTAGCTAGGGACATAAAAATCTAATTTCTATTTTCAGTGGTTCAGAAGTTACTGTCCTGTAGATGATGTCTGCCAGTCCTGTGAGGATGTCTCTGATATCATAAAGCATCTATAACAACACTGGAGACCTTTCTTAAGCACCCAAATCGTACTGCAAGCACCTGCATTGGGAACCTCTGGAAGTATAACAGCATTTTTCTTAGCTTGACTTCCAGTCAAATTTGCATCAATAGCTGTTCACTCCCACCTCAATGAATCTAACAGTGGTGATTTTATTGCATAACATCCTGAGTTTTTAAAGGCAAATCTGACTTGGCTACATCAACAGCCAAAATCATGCAATAGATAACCTTCTAGTATACTTGTGCTTTGTCTCTGCGGCATTGCTCAGATTGATAAATTGTGGGAAACTATTTTCTTCACCAAAGAAGGCACATAGCAGTCTGAATTTGAAAAGTTAGGTATACTAAATAGGAAGGAATTATTTTTACATAGCAACAGACCTAGAGGGATGATCCTTTGAATGGTAATTATATGTATAAGTCTATATCTATATACACACATAGAGTTTTAATTGCTTGTATTATAACTGGGCAAATCGCTGTCATTAGTATGTCCTTGGAGATATGCTGTGGTACTAATCAGATTTGTCAAGATGAAGACAGTATCTTTCTATTCTCTCTTACACATCATAAACTCTGACTGATATCCCCAAGGGAAAAAAATGCATAATGTGTCATTTATGACCTGTTGCATGCACAAATTACTTGCATTTTGTATGCAGTAGGATAACAAAATGCTATTGATTTTGAATTTGACCTTAGGAAGCTGATCTTTATTGCTAGTTGTCACTTGGCAGATTTTTCCTCCTGGTGTGAAATATTTGATCTAAAATTTATGTTTGGAGAAATGGAAGCAGTGATGGTTTTATAATATTAAAAAAAAAGGTGTATAGATTCTATCCTAGTAGATAGACATTGTTCATAAGCAGAATAAACATTCCATAAATAAAACTAAATTTCAAATAAGTAACAAAAAAACATGTAATATGCCAGTCTTGGTCTGCTTATACAACACTGCTCTGTAGCAGAGTAGCTTTCCAGGTCTTGAAGCAAGGCACTGATCAGTGTCAGGATGCTTGTGCAGAAGCAAGCTTAAAAGGTAGTGCTAAGGGAAGTACGCACAAATGCAATGCACTACATAATAAACAAAAGAAATATAGAATAGTTCCAGGTATGAATTTTAACACTCTATGGATATGACAGATTAAGAGTTAGGGAACCTCTGATATCAAAATTGTCCTTGCCTGTTCTACAGATGTATGTGAGATACATAAAGGTCATTTTGGTACCACTTCAGAGCATTGTTTTCACTTTCTACAGAAAAAGAAACAAAACCAATATTCATTAGCCTAAGGATTGGAAGACTTGTTATGCCATCTTTTTTTTTTAGGGACAAATATATGTACCTATGGGTAATATGTAGGGTCTAATCCTTTCTTCATTTATTTCTTTAAGAATATCAATATAGTGATTCTCAAATAGAGGCTACATACATGTTGTGATGGCAAATATCTAAAAGTCTTCAACAGCCTTGTGCCTTAGCTCTGGTGATAGTTTTCAAATGCATATTTGCCATTTTCTATGTGAAAAGTTAAGCTACACCTGTTTATCTTTCTATAGAGCAGATCTGCCACTTTCCTTACCTCCGTCATCCTAGAAAATTATCAGCTTTATAGGTTGTATCAGCCATGACAGAAGATAGGTGATCTCAGGGTGAGAAACAAAGGTATGAACAAACCAGGCATCAGCTGATTCCTTGAAATTTCAGACCTCTGTGTGGGCAAGGGTCCCTAAGTCACTGACATTAATTTAGGAGAGTTGGTATCGTCAACCAGACCGGGAACATATGTAACATATCTTTGTATATTTTAACAGTAGTTTACAAGCAGATATTGTAAACTAAGCTAAGTGGAGATACTGTGCTTTTCTACTGTTTTTGACTGTGGAGTTATGAATATTTTTACTATTGTTATTGTATATACTGGAAAATAAATACCAACCAAGACTGTTTAGGTTATCACTGTCTTTTGTGAAGAAGAGTAATCTGAGAATTTTCAAATGTGGTCAGGTTTCAGTTACCATAATTTAGGTTTGTGTCCAGAATTAACATTTCTTAATACCACAGGAAGAAGTAGATTAAGTCACTACTGTTAACTGTCCATTAAACAGTTAATGTGTGTCAATTGTTGACTTAGCTAACGTAAGTGCTCACCTTCCTACTACCTTTCTAGTACCAAACCTATGCTTTCTGGAATTCAGTCTGCTTTGGCAGTATAACTCTTATTTCTTAGGAGAGTATTTCATTAAGTGAAAAATGCCACAAACAAAAGCATTTAAAAATCAGCTACAAGTCTGTGCTGGTTTTGGCTGGGACAGAGTTAATTCTCTTTATGGTGGCTGGTATGGGGCTATGTTTTGGATTTGTGCTGGGAACAGTGTTGAGAATGCAGAGATGTTTTAGTTGTTGCTAAGTAGTGCTTGCACTAGTCAAGGACTTTTCTAGCCTCCCAAGCTCTACCAGGTGCACAAGAAGCTGGAAGGGGAGGGGACACAGCTAAAATTGTTGATCCAAACTGTCCAAAGGGCTATTCCATACCACATAACGTCATGCTCAGTATATTAATGGTAGAAAGCTGGCCAGGGGGATCACTGTTCGGGGACTGGCTGGGCATCAGTCGGCAGGTGGTGAGCGGGTGTATCTCCTGGGTTTTTTATGTTTTGTTTTGTTTTCTTTCTCTGTCTCTCTTGTTTTCCTTTTCATTGTAATATTATTATTATCATCAATACTATTATTATTTCTATTATTTTACTTTAATTATTAAACTGTTCTTATCTGAACCCACAAGTTTTCTTGCTTTTGCCCTTCCGATTCTCTCCCCCATCCCACTGGGGGGTGGGGGGGTGAGTGAGCGGCTGTGTGGTGTTTAGCTGCCTGCCAGGTTAAACCACAACAAAGTCTCTTCACAACTTGTAAGGATACTGGATATGTAAATCATTTGTGTTTCTGTCAGGTGAAATGGAGTATATGCATTCCTATTGCCACTGATACATGTCCTTGACAGCAGAATTCCAGCCAAACTTTGAGTGGCATAGATGCATTAGCTCCATTACAGTCAATGGAAGTACACTTAATCACATCACCTGAGAATCTGGCATACAGGCCATAACAAGACAGTCCTTTGGAGAGTAATAATATTTTATTCTTTTATCAATCACTCTCCTAGGTCTGTAGCTATTCGTGGCAGACTAAAAAAATGTCATATTATAAGAAAAAATGCCGGTTGTGGCTATTTCATCATGTTTGCTCCCAAATTAACTTTACTAAAAATGGCCGCAGTTCAGGAAAAACTCCTTCCAGAAAGCAGAAGACTCTGTCTTTAATAATGCAATATATACATTTATTTTAAATATTCTGATTACAGAGCTATTTCAAAACAACATTCATATTCTTGATTTTTAGGCTCCAAGTGTTACATTCTATTTCCTCTGCTTTGACTGTTTCCCTAGGACGTATGTCTACAACCACGACAATAATAGATGGTAAGAACGGATCTGTTCCCTCATCATCCATGAAAGCAAGCAAGAAGTCAGTTACGGAAGACCTTGTGACAACGTTCAGCTCACCAGCAGCATGGCTTCTTGTTGTTGCTCTGATTGTTACCTGGTCAGCAGTAGCTATTGTAATGTTTGACTTGGTGGATTACAAAGCCTTTGCAGGTAAAATTCAGCATATTCCGTTTGACATCTTGTATATTAAAATTTAAAAATTTATTGAGGAGCATGTATTATGTAAATATGCATGTCTCTCACTTTCTTGGAGCCAGCACAGTGTCTCTGCTGAGTTTACCAAGAGAGGAGATATTGTGAGAAATATCAGAACATATTAGTTTACACTTCATACATCTTTATAATTTAAATCTTTCCATTTTGCAGCCCATCCTCATCCTGGAAAAAGTGGATGTTGACAGTAATATAATATGTATATGAACATGTCTGGTCAGTTTTCTGTTTTGCAATTTCTATATAAAATTATTTCAAGAAAAAGAAAATTAATTATTAATTCGCATTTTCTGAAATGTTTTTTAGAATGTTTTGTAGTTTCCTTGAGTATTCTGACATCTGCTTACACAGTTCAATGACAAGAAATATGCAAAAGATTATTTATAAACTCTAACTCTAAATTCATCTTCAAAAACCATAAGCACAGAGGACCAGATCCTTAACATTAGCTAAGCCACACCCTTACCTTCAATAAGGCAATAATTCTAGCCCAGTTTAAAACTGGACAAACTGGCTGAACAAGATCAAGTTTTGGGGTACATATTGGTTACTGAGGGCAAAGATGAAAATGAAGGCATGTGTATGTGGTACAAGGACTGTGGTTATGGTTGAGGAATGGGAAGAACAGAATGGTGAATAGAAAATACCTCATTGCTACTTGATTTTTATGCCTTGTATCTGGCAATGATATGTATGGAAAATAAAATAAACTAATTACCTATGTTTGTAAAGGGGGCATAATGTTCAGCAAGCCACTTCGGCAGCAAAACCTTTATGAGGTAAACAGGCTGTAATGACTGGGAAACACGTAAGCGAAACAGAAAACAAATGTTTAGGGTCCTTTTCTTTCTTAAATAAGAATTCCAGCTCCAAAGTTATCACACCTGTCACAATAATTAACTAGGAATTGAAATTCAGACTTCAGCCCTTTTAATTCAAAACAAATTGAGTTGATGTTTCAAAGTTAATTTCCTGGACTTTATTAGTTTACTGATAAATCCATAGATTTTTGTACTGCTATATATCAATATTGACCTCAAGATTTACTTAAAAAGCTTTTGAGACATAGGTAGAGATTGAAAGAAACTGTGCAATCCTGGATCAATGGATGACACAGAAGCTTGAAATGTGGAGAAAACGTATCACAAACCTCTGTTAAGTTTTTGCTTCTCATTTGCCCTTGTTTTCAGAAGGAATTCACTTGAGTCACAGCAAAACATAAGGCTCCTTTTGAATGATCCTCCCAAAACAGACATCAGATTTTAATTCGGACACAACACATTTAATGTTACAACGTAGATGTAAAGCAAGAGAGAGAAACCACCGTATTCTGCTTTTAATTTTCCATATTAACTATCAATCAATCAATCAATCAATCAAGTTCTTAATATGTTTTCAATAAGCAGTGAGGAACCAGGGCATAACTCTGGCAAAACTCCTGAACTAAGCGACTCCTGAACTGGCTGTCAGCTCATGCATGCTCGGTATACCAGTCAGGGTAATGTTAAGCAATGAGAATCTGTGTTCATACTGGAGACAAGGAAACTTTCTAAGCAGATGGAAATCTGATGCTCATGTTGTATTGGTTAAAGCATTTAAATCCCAAAGGTGTTGATGGAAACTGGCATTTTCAGACCAGGCTGTAGGAATAAAAAAAAGTAAAATTTAATCTGCAAGGTGAGTTCATATTTTATGGACATCTCTGAGAGATGATAACTTTAGTATTTTGAGTTCATAAGTTCATTTCTTTTCCTTCCCAAAGATATTTCTGTTCCTAAGTGATTAATTAAGCCAGCATTTAAATCAGGTCTCAACAGTGAAATGTTAAAAGAAGGAACTGCTGTCCTCCTTCAGACCAGGATTTATTAGACTGTTTTCTGTATTTACATAAATATAACAGTGGCTACATAGCTCTTATCATGACCCCTGGGTTTCAGCTCCTGAGTTCCTACTCAGTCTGATTTTTCCAGGTGAAACTCACTGATTTACAAAAATTCCATGGAAATAGCTGAAGATTTCATATAGGACCACCTGACTGGCGTTGTTGATACTAGAATGATTTTCACCTTCTGACAGTTTGGCCCTTTGCCTCCAGTGGAGGTAATGCCGTCTTTTCATACAGAAAGTAGAATTTGGAGCATATTTTTATGTGAC
Source organism: Fregata magnificens (assembly GCA_013389945.1). Taxonomy (NCBI): domain Eukaryota; kingdom Metazoa; phylum Chordata; class Aves; order Suliformes; family Fregatidae; genus Fregata; species Fregata magnificens. The sequence continues at coordinate 10,828 of WAAD01042372.1, forward strand.
TCCTTAAATCTAAAACCCAGTGATATTTTCTCTTGGGTTTGACACTGCTCTTTGAACAACCAGAACTGCCTAAAAAAAAGTGAATAGTTACTTTCAGGACTGTAAATTTAGTTTTGCAAGCATGATTAAAATTAATTTCCTGGTTTTTAAATGTAAATGAAAGATGCCAAAGAAATTATATTCAACTGTATATTTTTTAATCTATAAAACACAGAATATTCAGTGTATTTTTCCTTAAATAACACTTGCCTTTCATAAGGCAGTGTATTCAATTTCTTTCCCATTTCTTTACCTGAAGTTCCATGAAGTTCAAGTTTAGAAAGTATGCATAGCATATGAATGAGGCAAGCTGAGAGAGCTGAACTCGGTTAGTCTAGAGAAGAGGAAACTGAGGGGTGACCTAAGAGCAGCCTGCAGCTTTTTGAAGGGCAGTTACAAAGATGACAGATGACAAACAGTTACCAAGATTATTTCCTTGTTGTATCAGGTGATATAACAAGGGGGATATGGCCAGAAATTGCTGCCCAAGAGGTTCATGTTGAACACTGGGGCAGAAAAAGTCTTTACCAGGAGGACAGTGCAGCACTGAAAAGGGTTGCTGAGAGAGACCGCAGATTCTCCATCCTTGGTGGTGTTCAAGATTTCACCAGAGGGCCATGGCTGGCCAGATCCAGTGTTGGCAACAGTCCCTCACTGAGAAGGATTGAACTAGGTGAACTCTAGAGATGCCTTCTGATAACATCTACGTGATTGCAAGATTTCATTAAAACTTCTGTTAAAATCACATAAGGTATTTAGAAAGCAGCTAGCCAGAGATCTCAGTGGAGACACAAAGATAACTAAGGGGCAGATTCTGCCATCCTCACATACAAGGAGTGGCTCTATGGACCTTTGTAGTCACGATTTCACTCACTCATTCATACAGTTAATCATGTTGATTTTCGCACAGGTGTTTCACGCTGATTCCTAGTAGGATGACTTAAAAGCATACTATGCATACTAGCATACTTTGCCAGATTTGCAGGAAGCAAGGACCTGAGTTGGGAGAGCTGGGTAAAAAAGTGCCACACACCTCCACACTGGGGCTGGCTCTGACCTGCAGGCTCCCACCAGCGACTTCCACCATGTTTCTGTGTCAGAAATGACCACCTCCATAGCATAGCCGCTAGTAGTGACGGTACAGCAGAGGACTGACTGCAGCAGAAAACAGGAGCGGATTGACATAGTAAACCAGGCTGGGAACTGTGTGGCTGAGGAATATACACAGATTTGCTCCTCCTGATTACACTACAGAGCTCCTAGCCTCTGACTGCTGAAGGAATTGTAATGCCCTAAATGATGAGTTTATCTAGATTACACAGAGATTCGTGGAGCTCAGTAGAAACACAACACATCAGCAGAGTAGGAAATATTTTAGACTTGAACTCAAGCATCGTTTTCTTATTTCAAAAATTAACAATTTTGCTCTCATTATGTTAAAGGCAAATAATTCCAAAAAGACATAAAGTATTAGGATATGTATTTTAGCTCTTATGTATTCTCTTATTAGTATAAACTTCACTTTGCCTCTATGATTACAGAGTGCCAACCCATAGGATTTGCTTCTTCATTACTATGGTTTCATGTTCTTTTAGAAGTAAACTATCAAGTTTGGGAATTTTCACAATTTATATAAAATGAAATTTGTCCCAGAAGTAACTATATGAAAATGAGATGTTTGGTTTCATCCTAAAATAGATGTGGTAAATTACTTTTTGGGGGGCCCTCTCTATTCAGTATTTGAAAAGGAGCCTTTAGAACTGAGGGAGGCTGAGGGAGGTTAACACGTAGGTTTTAGGTAGCTGAAGTTAGATGACATGTATTCCAGCTCCACTCATACAAAGATTTAAGATATATTTTGTTTAATTTTACACACCCAGAACATGATTACTGTAAATTCTATGGTACCGTGTAGTATGCAGGAGGTGCTGGTTATGATATAAAATATTGCAGGAGGATCCTGTGTTATGGGGTGCACACGTAAAGCTGTGCCTCCTTGGTGGTTATGTGTCAGTTTGTTCAGAGGTTAGAACAGAGACGGGATTTGCGAGTCAGCTTTGGCAGTGGAATTTGAGGAAAGCATGAGCCAAGAATTAGATGAGTGCTGAAATATTCACCCCTGTTCTATCTACCCAGAAGAAGGAAATTAAATTTTGCAGTGTTTCACTTTAGTGTGTTATGTTCATTCCTTTGAGGAAAGAAATGAAAGCTTGCATTCCTATCATGTTGTACTGTACAACTATAAACATGACTGAAATATTTCTAATGTGGTATGAAGGTGACATGCATTACAAAAGCCTGAGATAAGAAACTATGAATCTCATGCAGTATGTAACGTGTATGAATATGCAATAAGTAACATACCGCTTTGGAAGATCTCTTATACATTCTTAGAATTTTCAGAAATGCAGAAAAAAGATTCATTTTGGTTTGATGTGTGCTTTGCAACAGTTTGTTATTACTACCATCCTTTGTGTTAGAAAATACACCTTGTTAATTGGCTTCATAATTCATGAATGTATTTCACGCATTTCTTGTACACATAACTAGATTATATATTTTAATTGGTAAATGTAACTAAATAATTTAAGATTATTTTAGTCCTAAAGATTGATTGCCCAGGAATCCACATTTGCTAATGGGCTAATAAAGTGTTCAGAATTCCCTGCCATCTCTGTGACCAATTACAGCTAATTAACACCACCCTAATTTCAGCTCCAGAGTGTTCAATATTCAGAGTAAATTGATAGTGATTTAGCCAGTCACCTAAAAGCCAGACAAAATCAAACCTAATGAAACCTCACCAAATCTATGAAACCCAAAACTATCCACAAAATAATCTAAGTGAAAATATAGAACACACACACAGAGTGCGGTGAGCTTGCCATTTTATCATGACTGCTTTCATAAAAGAAAAAATAGCAGGCTCTTTTTTGTGGATAATTCATTTTGCTCAACCATAAAGAGGCTTTTTAGAGATCTGCAGCAAAGGCAGATCTCTGTGGAGGTAATGCCTGTCAATAGCAGGAATGGGGAGCAAACAGGGCATGGAGGCACAGAGCTCCCAGCTCCACAAGGAGCAGCAGGGATTCCAGTCAGATGTTCTCTTTAATGTTTTTTTTTTTTTTCCTTCTTTTTAATTTAATGGCAAAATGTCTGGCCAAATTGTTGTGGCTTTTGGCTGGCCCTGGGTAGTCAGGATGATATACCTATTAATATTTTCCAGTAGAGGAAAACAAGCAAACAAAAAATTAGGAACAATATAATCACATGAACACCTGTATTTTGGAGAAAAAAAGACACAAGAAGATAAAGAACGGGTCTTCACATAACTTGTACTCTATACATGACACATGGACATACAATTTTTACTCTGTTTACTGGTGTCAGTCCAGAGCATGAGTAAACAGCTTATGCATTTCAAAGTTCTTAATGAAATTCTTAATTGAATTATATGGGACTTCCACTAATGCACCCAAAACCCACAAAATAATTTTTTTCACTGTTTTCCATAATGATAAAAACAATTAAAGGGATTTAAACCCAATTCCAGTTTAAAGAAGGGCTACCCAGATGACATATTTTTTCCCATGTTTCACTCTGCTGCAAATCTTACAGCTGAGCTATAAACTCCTAGAAAATGAGTTTATACTGGAAAGAATGACAGTCTATGAAGTACTGCAGTGCTGCAAGTACTGCATTCATCCCAAATGGTCTAGCATATACAAGATGATAAATTGTGCTAGATCAAACTTCATGAAGTCAAGAAGTTGAAAATATGAAATTTCAGAAACTAACTCAATGAATAGGGAAGGATCTAAGAAGATAAATAAGTCTTACATGCTTAAATGCACTGCATGGGAGACAAAACACAACCCAAATTTCCAGTCCATAAAGGTATCTGTGAAATTTCTAATTTTAAACAAACAAACAAACTCGGTAATTTGTTTCAGTAACAATTGCAGTAATGTAATTCTTTGGTTATTTGCTGTTGAAGAAATTGAAATAATTCAACTAGCATCAACTTTATGTAATATATTCTTTTCAGCAATAGAATATGTTTGTAACTTGTGAAAATACCTGTGCCTTATTTAACCATGTTTTTACATTGCTCTGATTTGTACTGGTACTGTTTTATCTCACACCTACAGCGTATTGTTTTTCTTTTTAATGAACTCCAATTTCTGCTTCATAACAGCAGCCACACAGAGATGAAATAACTCCTCACTTCACTCCATAACTGCCTCCTTTAGTCAAGCAATATCTGAGGATGTTCATTATTGCTAATGGTGTTTCTTCCTTTTTTTTATTGGCCTTTCTGGGGTTCATCCTGTTGCCATCTGCTATAGCCACCTATTCACAACATTGCGATGATCCCTGTTTACCACCTGGTAAAGATATTCTGCCTGCAGTGTTCTGAATACGCATGTGTGCGTGCGGTCTGCTGGCCGGCGGTAACAAAGCATGGGCACGAGCAGAGTGCCAGGGCGTGGCAGCACTGCTTCTCTGCTAACCCCCAAATCTGGCTGGCTGGGGCTGCAAAGTTCATTGCAATAGCCTCCTCCTGATTTTCACATCATCCTTGAAATAGATCTGTCAGCTAAGAGACATCCTCAGTCAGGAGATTCCCAGGAAATGATGGCAAGCTGAGAGATACTCATTTCACCCTCATAAATACCCTTTAAAAATGCCATTGTACAATTATTTAACAGCACTGCCTTTTTAATCTGAAGTTACAATCTGTGTTCCTAGTCAGAGAATTGAATCTTTAGAATGAGAAAAAATAAAGCTTCAAATTATTTTCAGAAAACACCACCTAATTAGGGTCTGATCCATCAAATCAGAAGCCTTTCAGCTGATATCAAATCAAGTCATATAAATTACATGTAAAGCCCATCCTAAACCTACGTTCCTGTCCATGTGTATGGCTATATCAAAACTACCTGAAATTACTTGATACTTTGTGACACTTTGTGCATTTCTTTTTAAATTTTGGCAAGTAGATTCTAGTTATAACTACTTTGTTCTCATTTTGGGTAAAATGCCTTTGTCCACTTTCAGGTAAGGTTTTCTCTATGGACTTGACCTCAATATAATTATCTAAGGCTGATATTAGAAAGACCCAGGGAAGATTTATACTACAGACTGTAGTCTTCATATTTACAATTTAAGTACCTATAAAATGGAAATTACTGGGTAATGTTGAGTCTGAGGTTTCCTTAGCATTGTTTTTGTACTTGTAATTCAATATACTTATAATTCAAAATTAAATTATTATATTCAATGATACCCACCAGAGTTTGTCCTGAAGCTTAGTGCTCTAAGCATGACTATGAAATAGGAAGATAAGACCGAAAGACACCTATGCTGATAAACTGGAATATCAATAATGGAAGACTTTATGTGTGCATTGAGTTTTATATGTTAGATACTAGTCTTCAGAAGCCCACAGAGTAGAAACAAACTACTACTACTAATAAAAAAACTTAAAAATATATAAATTTTCAAATTAAAATACAGGTGTCTCTATACTTATAAGAGAATATTTTACTAAAACTAGGATATGTTTTATTATCACAAACTGGTGTTAGGCTTCAGTATTTTATCAAACGTGACAGAAATTCTCTGTCTTCATCAGCTGTACCTTGTCAGTATCAATGAATTAGATTATATCTCATAGATCAATCTTTACACTGGATAATTACCATCATTTGTAATTTAATTGCATTCAATTCACTGGAGTCAAAATATGTAATTGATGAAAATCCAACAATTATTAAGCAATTCACTGCAATTCATTTAAAAAAACCCTTTAAAATAGGTTGAACTCTGAGTATATATTTAACTATTTGACAAGCAAAAAAGATTGATAGGAGACTACATTCCTGGCAGAGTTATTAAGACTGGAATAATGACTGAAGCGATTTGCACAGATAAATCAATTAGTCACTTTTTGTTGTGCACTTCACAGGAATAAATGACACAGACCATGAAACATAACCGAATTTGCTTGAGGCGCTACAACAAATCATACCATGTGATTAATCAATTCCTATTTCCAAAAGCCACTGTTAAAGGACCCATTATCAGTCCTGATGAAAAAAAGGTTTCTTCTGTTCACAAAATACCATAATTTTACTGAAGTTGAAGTGACTTTGTCACTTTATGAAAATTATCTTCTGTCCCAAGAATGTACCTAATGCTGATTGAAGGAATTTGGAAGTCTGTCATTGGCTGATTTCAAAGAATTGTGTTAAGTGTGACTTGTTAATTATCATTAAAGGTAGGAATTCTATTTTCAAATCAATTCAAGTTAAAATTGTGAGCCAAGGAGAGTTCAAAGCTGAAGAAATTAGTTGGTCAGAATTCTTGTTCTCACATTTTGAATCAAATTACTGTTTCTGTACCGATAATATTGGAGAGCTACAAAGAATTGTAGCAGTCTAATTTTGATGCAATGATCTTGAAAGCCAGTTTCAAAATACATAGGGAGTTTTCAGAAGTATTTAATATCTACAACACATCTGAAATTTTTTCTTAAAGAATTATTTTAACCAAATCTGCATATGTTTAGTAAAGAAAATCCATACAAGCTTCCAAATTTTCTTGCAGACTTATACAACAGATAACAAACATTCTCCAGTCAAATTCAGTTGAGTTTTCCTACAATAAGGTTTTGTTGAAAGGTAATATACAAAGTCCTTCAATATGTCTGGGATTCTTTTTCTGTCAGCTTTAACTCTTCCAAATTTCAACATTTGCCAGAAAGTTCTGGAATTAAAGTTGTGAAGTTCCCACTGAAAAAAAAAAAAAAAAGGCAAAACTGTTAATTATTCCCATAGCAGTGAAAGTGCCAGCACAAGTAGAGCCAAACTTTTACTGAACTGAAAAACGTCTCTTATACTGTACCAAGTAATAAAAGGCCATGACAAAACAAAATGTTATAGCAAAGCATTGTTGGTGGTACTAGTGCTGTTTTGGAATGCAAGTAATTTATCGAGGTGAAGTCATGTTGACCTGGAATTAATTATGAATGTAAAGTTACGAATCTAAGTGCTTAGCCAAAGAGTACAATGACAAGACAGATTTAAATACGAACCACCACCACTAATAGGATCCATGTCACATACCTCAGTCATACGAAAATAAGGTGTCATGTCCATGCTAATTTTTCAGGCTTCCTTTCCTTCCTAGTGAATGAAAAGGGATGGGCATTTTTGGAAATTAATTCATATAACCCTAAAAAAGATGTCAGAGGAAGGCGAGAGACTTGCCTTCTGAAGGTCACAATATGTCTTTCTGCATTGGCTTTTGAGGGAGTCTAGAAACCACCAGGGATTCAACAGCTGGCTTTCAGGTACATTTGGCTAAATAGGATAATCTGAACTTAAGCTGTGATTAAATGAAATTACATACTGTCAACAAAAAGTCTTCAATATTAATTGCATGTTTCATCCCTGAGCTTAACCTGCTGAGTAACCATTTGCTTCCTTTCCCCTCCTTCCTCTTTCCTCCTTCGACAGGCATTTAGTATTTTTCTACTACATTATCTAAGAGGAACAATTGGCTCAGTCCTTGTTTACAAGTTCAGCAAAAGTTAGAATTTCACAACCTGTATCTGTCTGAGAAATACTCTGTATTCATAAAGGGTCTTTACAGTTTAAACTTAAGATCCTGCCACTGCTACTCCCAGCACAATAGATGATATATGAGATAAGATATATTCTATATTAATTATAGTTTATAGTTATAGATTAGTTACAAATTATATATTGCATACTGTGTAACATATGTTAGCAAGAGAAGTATATTGTGAGCTTAGTTTTAAAATAATTTGTGTTCTAAGGTCTGCCAAGAAATGAAGTCAGAGGACAGCTAATCCAGTCTAAATGTGTTGAATCCAAGACTATTCTAAAAAAAAATCATCATACTGTACCCTTGCTGGACATCTTTAAATTAAAAAAAAAAAAAAAATCTGAATTACATCAAAATCTCAAGCTCAAACTTTGTTATGAAAATCTGCATTCTCTCAGCTTCACTCCTGAAGCAAGAGTATGCAAATCCTCTGGAAATGGTTATCTTTCTTTGCATGTGTGTGAGGCAAATGGCATCTTTTTCTCTCCTTGTTACCCCCAGAATTGCTTTATTTCCTTTCTTTCTTGTGTGTTTTGTTCTACTAGGGAAAGGACCTGCTATTGTCAAAGTTGTGGGGAGAGCTTAAAGCATGGATTTGATCAGTAGTAATTTTCACTTCAGCATTACCTGGTGTGGTGTTCTTAAGCATTTTAGGACACATCATTACAATTAGCACTACTTTTTTAAAATGTAGGAAATACAACAAAAGTTAAACAGATCTATGCACAAGGAGACAACTTTCCAGGCCTATGTCACTTGCATCAGACCACAAGTGGACCTCACAGTATCTGTTTCTATAAAAAATTTAATTTTGCAAATACCACTAAAGTGTCCTCTACACAGCTCCAAACTGATTTTTCTAGACTTTTTATGTTAAACAGGATTTGCAACTTGGGCTTGTTAGAGTAGGTGTGACTGGAGAATTTCGCCTCTGGACACTTACAATTTCTAATCCCTTTTCATAGTTTGCTATGAAGATGTTAAGAATTAAAGACCAGGATATGATGTTGAGGGCTCTGATTCATCAGCAAAGATGGGTTGCCTTGGGGTGGTTGGAATAATTTCCTCTGCTCTTGATCTTGTTCTTCTCTGAGCATTTCCCTTGCCTGCCCAGGGGGACAGCTCTGCTACCTGTGAAGCAGTTCTTGAACTGCTAGTTGTTAGACCAGTATATTAAAATAAATTGACACCAATTCTTGTTTAGTTTACAGCTGTAGTCCCTGTGGCTGTAAAAGCCTCTGGCTGTAAAAGCAACTGAGCCATCCCTAAGCAACCAGTGGGTAAATCGTAGGTGGATAGCCAGAGCGGAAATCAAGGCAGCTGTCCAAAGTTAAACCATCCCTGCTTGTGAATCAAAACCTCAGTTGTGCTAAGACCTCTCTGGCCATGTCCATTCTATTAGTCCGCTTGGACTCCTTAGCAGATTAGAATAAAGTGCAGATGACATCAGGGGTCGCATTGCAGATTTACTTTTTAATAGCCTAAATATAGGTATTCATTCTCCTGGTAAACACTTGAGAAGAGCATTTGTGGCAAATCAGTTGAAAAAATAAAATCTCTACATTTCATTGCATGAGGCCAATGCAAATAAATAAATGCCTTATGATAAGCAAACTAAATATTCCCTGTTACACTACTCAATCTTTCTGAATACAATAGTGCACACAATAGTATACTACATGAAGAGATCATGCTTATTTCTTTGCAATTATGTCATTTCATCATGGCACACAATCTTCAAAAAAACATTAACCAAAATATTTCTTTGGTCTGCATTATTAGGCCTGGTGAGGCCACACCTCGAATACTGTGTTCAGTTTTGGCGCCTCAGTACAGGAAGGACACTGAGGTGCTGGAGCGTGTCCAGAGAAGGGCAACGAGGCTGGTGAAGGGTCTAGAAAACAAGTCTTCTGAGGAGTGGCTGCGGGAACTGCGGTTGTTTAGCTTGGAGAAGAGGAGGCTGAGGGGAGACCTTATCGCTCTCTACAACTGCCTGAAAGGAGGTTGTAGTGAAGCGGGTGTTGGACTCTTCTCCCAAGAAACTAGTGACAGGACGAGAGGAAATGGCCTCAAGTTGCGTCAGGGGAGGTTTAGATTGGATATCAGGAAAAATTTCTTTACCGAAAGAGTGGTTAGGCATTGGAACAGGCTGCCCAGAGAGGTGTTGGAGTCGTCAACCCTGGAGGCGTTCAAAAAAGGTATAGACGTGGCACTCCAGGGCCTAGTTTAGGAGTCATGGTGGTGTTAGTTGATGGTTGGACTTGGTGATCTTAGAGGTCTTTTCCAACCTTAATGATTCTATGATGCTATGATTCTATGATTAACACACAGATGCAAAATAATAGAAAATCAGCCTGATTTTTTCTGTTTCAGATTAATTAATTAGAAATAAAAGGAATTATTTAATGATACATTTATATTTCAAATAAAGTTACTTGTATATTTCATTACAGCACTTTTAGAAAATAACCTGTCATACTGCTGGCATCAAAGAAGTTGCTTCAAGCCTGCACTTTGCCTGTCTTTGTAACCTGCAAGTCCATGTGAGACTCCTTCTGATTACTGCTAAGATATGGCTTGTGAGTCAGAACACTGCAATCAGAAGTAGTTCTGAAGAGACTTGTATTTAACTTCCTACTAAAATATTTGCATACAGAAAGATAGTGGTAAACAGAGATATGGCTCCCATCTTGGTGCTGTTAAATTCAGTGTATATATTTCTGTTGAAACTCCTGGAACAAAACTAGGCCAACGACTCAAATCATATTTGTGACCTACCTTCAATTGTCTGTATTTGTAGGAAACCTTCACACAGATAAGGCAATCATTCAGTCTGCCATTTCAAGTACAGTGGGCAGTAACATGGACTGAAAGAGAGTTGTCCCTCTTCCTAAGCAGTGTTTGGTACAGATTTCCAGAAAATAAAAGTTACTGGACAGAAAGATCAGAAGAAATACTCTGTCAGAGGCTGGAAAGTTCCTCTGAAATACCATGTCAGCATAAATGGGGTAGGGAGAAATCTGGTGAAATCACAACTGGAAAAGCCTTTAAGGGAATACTTGTATTACGCACCGATGGTTGCTCTCCCTGGCTGTGGATGCAGTGGGGAGCAGGGGCCTCACTTCCATTAGAGGTCCCAGGAAGGTGGAGCACATTAAACTGCACAGCTTCCTTGTTTGCCAGCTTACTTGCCTACAGGAGCAGTAAGTCAAGAACTAGTTAAATATGCAGATGTGCACAAGTGTGTGAAAGAAACTCTAGAAAAGTTGTAGGAGAAGAACCAGATACACAGGAGTACATGCATGAAAGTAGCTGTCTCTGTGTCACAATTAGGACTTTGCATTCCCCTTCATTCTAGACTCAGGTTTATTTTGGCCCAGGTATACATAGCTTTCTTCTTCCCATCCTTTACATGTAGTCCATGGCAATGATACGACCTGTCTGTGTGGTTAAGCCTGGGCTCAGCAATTTTCTCAGCCAGGACTTGTGTAAAGGAGCGGGTTCAAGGGGAGATGTGACATGAAGAGCGGGACACAGACAGCAGTGAATCCTAAAAAGGCATCAAGAGGCAGAGGACCTGGGCCAGAGTAAAAAACTGGGCTGAAAGGAAGAGATTATCTAAACAGATGAATATGAGGTAGAATCAAATCTATATTTATCCTTCACCCAACCAGGCCTCAGAACAAGAGTCAGAACTTGGAGCACAGTGTCAGACCGAATTACCCACTGGGTCCTGAATCATTCTGCGAACAGCAAGTACAGTGGGATACAGTTTATACCAGTCTTGCACAGGAAGGAGAGCTGTCCTCAGACCCTTGAATAATAAAAATTAACATTCACAATCTTTTTTTTCTGTTAAAGGAGGTAGTATAATTAGTCCTGTATAAAATGAAGATTAACTTTAATCACTGAAGGAGTTTTTTTTTTTTTTCAAACTGCTTTTGTTTTAAACTCTGCACTCAGGAAGATCTGTTAACAAGCTCAGCACAGAACCACTGAGAATCATTCATGAGACATTGGAAGAATCCACTGATTGGCTTTATGGCTTTATTTCTTTACTGTCTGACATCGTATGGAGTGATGATGATGACAGTGATGAAGGTATTTGTAATGTAAAGACTTCTGTAACTGCTCTAACTGCTGTTTTACATGCATTATGTTGGCTTACTCAGCTTTTAACCTCACAGACAAGAAGGTCAAACAAAATGAAAAGTGAACGTTGTTGCTAATAAAGCATCTACTGGCATCAGTAAATTGGTCTCTTTGTTAGCTTTCATCTCGTGTTTAATGTACCATTACAGAAAAGCTGTCAGAATTAAATATTACCCTTAGTACATCTTGAAGTAGAGAGTACTAATTTATACAAGACTTCAAAGCCACAACCAAAATATGCATCAGGATATTGCTTCAGAGAATGACAATAGCTATTTTCTTTTAATCAGCAAGAATCTAAAAAACCACGGTAAATATACAAGATAGACCAAGAAACTTAGAACTTTTTTATTTGATATACTGATGACAGGACAATGTATTGAAGGAAAAAAAACCAGAAGAAAAAAATAACATTTTGGCTGAACTAAGCGGATTTTGGATGGCATATTGCAAATAATTCAGTTTACTAGAAATTATGGTTCTGCCATTACAGTAACATTCTTCATCTGACATCGTCTGATAAGTAAAAGTAAATTGCTAACATTTCAAGTTTGGAAATAACTATCCTTCTGTTATAAAAGAAATGGTTCCCTGGTATGAGCAGAGCAGTAATGGATCATCGTTTCACATCATATTGGTCATTTTGGCAAGTGATGAGTGGAGGAGTGACATCTTCATTTCACAGTAGTTTATTTTATATTCTATTTGGCTATACCAGAATATAATTAAAAAGCAACATGTACTGAAACTGAGTTCTACCTGTTTGTTCAGAAGCTTGACATATTATCAAATTTCTACCTTTTAAATGTGTGCATGAGCTTTTTATATTAGCTCCATATATGAATACTAATAGATAGGCTGCTACATGTGAGTCTGTCAACTGGGCATCCTATTCTGAGATATGATTTACAACGAGCAAAAAGGCAATCTCTCGTATGGTTGAGAATCAGAAAAGGCTAAATATGGAGAGCTTGCTAAATTTTGAAAAGTGTTCATTTTTAGCATGTCCTAGCTCCCAAAGCACCTGCAAGCTTTCAAATACTCTAGTGGATAAGCGTTAATGCAAGTAGGAAAGATCATAAAATACCTGACATACAAAAATGCAAGATCTGAATGCTGACTAAGAAGTGTTTGGAAACCTCAGTCCCAGTATTTGGCCCAAGTGGAATTTCATCAATACCTACCAGGAGTGTGAAAAGGCAGTAGGCAACTTACTGCATTATATAATAAAATGTAAGTGCATGTGAACTCACTGCCTATTGTGCGCTGCAGTCAGTGCAGATGAGGCTGCACACTTGCCACAGTTGTCCAGGCTCAATCCTTTAAATTCCATGTCCCACATGGAGGTGGAGTGACACACTGCAGCAATCAAATGCTCATGGTTTCACTGAAACTGGGTATTTTTTGCCTTGGATTTCACTGGAAGTGTTGCTAGATTTACAACCTATTAAGCTGCATATGCATTTTATTATTTGGAGCTAACACAGAATGTGGGACATTTCATTCCTTCCATTAAGGAAATGGGCCTTTCCTTAAAACATGGAAACATGCATAAAATCAAGCAAATTGTATATTGTAGTCATAAGTTAATATTCAGAAGCACAAACACAGGTTTGAATGTTTCCTTGGTTACTAGCGCACATTTGTCTACTCCAGACTCAGGAAAACCTCTATGGTAACAGAGATGTGTTATGAAAAATCCAAAATCTCAGAATAAAGTGCTTGCCATTTAGCATATAAAGAATAGAATTTTTTTTAAAAAATTAAAATGAGCCAACTTGACCAAAAAAAAGATTTTTTAAATTAATATATCTTTCCTCTGACGTTTGTTCTTTTTTCTTGGTTTAGGTGAAGTGGAACCTTCCCTGAAAAAAGGTTGGTCAGTTGCCTTACTATAGAGGGCAAATGTTTTCCAACTGGTTTAAGAATTAATTAGTATATCTGTGATATAGATTCTGTCATTAGTTACATGTCAGTAACTTACGATGTAAGTTGTTCTTTAACAAAATCATTAAATAACAAACTCAAGTAGTAATACTTGCTGTACTGTTTGCTGCTCTGTGACAATTCTTGGCTGCTTCATTATTATCCAGAAAAATCTGAAAAATGTTCATAAAAAACCAATTGAATACAGAAATCATATTCTCTGTACCTTTGCCCTGTATGTGGGACTCCTATTAATGTCAGTATGAGTAACACGTATGTCTGGATAAAAATAATATTTAGAAATAATAATATAGAAAGAATACTTAGTGAGAAATAATGGTGAGGTGTTGTAAAAGCATTTTACCTTGTGCCAAAGGAGAACCTTAAAATAAGGACTACTTCTGAATCTTCTGAGAAAAATTACTTAGTTATCATTGAATTTTTAGAGCAGACAAGTGAAGAAAATAGGATTTATAATATAAATCTTTTCAGACATGAAAATTGTTATGCTGAAACATAAAACCTAAATTCAACTTCTGTTAAGTCAAAACGAAAATGTATTAGAAGGCTTGAGATATCGGTGATAGGATGTAAAGTTTTTCAAAACTAGAGTGTGGTTTTTTTCTCCACATTGAGCACAGCCTGATAATAACAAGATGTGTAACCAGCCCTATGTGATCTGAATTTGGTATCCATCAAGTTGTCAATAGGTAAATGCCCGTATTGAAGAATCTGTCACTCCAGTTGGTGCTGAGATTACAATCCAGTTTTCTCTGAAGTTAATTGGAACTGGATCAGGCTTCTGTTTAATGACATATTTTGTCAGTCTCAATAGGACATCCAAGGAATGAATAGGCTTGAAGATGAGGACCATTCATGTTTCTATGGGTTATCCTTCATGTTAGGACTGAAGAAAACTTATAGACAGTGTAGGAAAACATTCCATCTCTTTACTCCATTGGTAAGAATCTCAAAAGGGCTCAGCATTGCCCTGTCTATTCTCCAAAGAGAGAAATGCATTGTTAGTTTTACAGTGGTTGCAGAGAGTCTGAAGCTGTAGCGCATTGCTGGCAGAGAAGCCAGGTACATGAGTGGAAGGTGTCTACTCACCATGGGCCAGTGTAGCTGACCAGGGTGGGAGTACTGTGGAGGTACTTCACTGTTGGAAAGGCTTAATCCATAAAAATGTTATGGGCAGCACCATGCTCAGCATTGCAATGCCTGCTTCTTCGGAAATCAGTGACATACTCATACCTTACACTTTGCATTGGGACACTAGGTTGTAGGAAGAGAATTCAGAAAAGCCTTCAAAATAAACTGGAAGCTGCTTAAATTAGTCAGTTGGAAGGGATGAGATGATTGATTGGACCTAAAAGTCCTCCATCCAAGGAGCTGAGTACCTAACTGCCAGCTTGAAATATTTTTCTCACTATTCAAAGCTCACAACCCTGCTCTGGAGAAAAATGCCTAAGAAAGACTTCTATCTTTAAGGTGAAGGAAATGGACAAGGAGCTGGTGATTCCTCTGGAGCTGGTATCTTACAGGATAACTCATACACAGATGTGAAAGTGCCCAAATTCAAACATGCTTCATCTGCCTGAGCTGTAAAACAGATTTTGAATGGGGTTTTCCACTCCCTGGATGTGTGCTCAAGATCTTTACCTCCACCTTTCAGAGGATAAGGAGTCCCATCCTTGTCTCCCTGCAGCAAGCTCTTTCTTGACTAGGACTGATGAAGAGAGTGGTCTAAGACCCTTTCTGGGTATAGCCATAAGCTTTCACATAGCAACAGCCTCAAATAACTTGTTACCATCTCCAGATGACTGGAGGTCTCCATTTCATCCTGGCAGCTAGGATCTGGTCTTGATTATACTTGATTTTGCCACCTCTTTTTCTGGGCTACAGAAATACAACATGTGGCCTGAAGCCACCAGTCCCTTAGAAAGGCCAGTGCAGAGTATTGCACATGTCTGCTCAGTGACAGGCAGCTGTGAGCTCCTCAGAGCTGTTACTGTCTCTCTTTGCATTCTTCTCTTAAAATTGTGTAAATACCAGGGAGTTGAACTGCCTGACTCTAAGCCTATATAGAAGTTTTCTGAGAGCTCTGTGGTAAAGTCTAGAGTCAACAGCTTTTCTGCTTAGGCATGGTGAAATTCACTCCCAGGGCTAAAGCTCATGAGTGTAGAAGGCAAAGCCCTGGGAGGTGAGGCGAGGGCTCAGACGAGCTCATGCAGGTAGCACTCTCACAGACATCACAATCTGTTCCTCTGAGCACAAGGTGCACACCTCTTTGAGTAGCTTTTCCTAACTAATGTGTGCTGTCATGTCTATGGTCCAGAAATATGAGTTCCAGAAGAAAAGCTTTCTAAAACAAAACAAGACATTGCATCTGTGGTTTTTCCCATCTCACTGCTGTTAGGGCTGGACCCAAAGGAAGACTAGCTATACAAATTAATTTGGAGACTTTTTGGGTATCAAAATGTTAGTAGTTAGATCCACAAAATCAGAACTGAATTTTCAGGTTATGGAGTACTCTCTGTTTTCCTATAAAGGACAATTTCTGTATCAAAGTCCCTTCCACTCTGCACAGCATTGTTATCTATAGCTTTGTGAATGATCTTTCTTTAGGTGGCTCTTCTTATGCTTGTGGCATTTGAACACCCTAAACAAAAAAAAGACCCAGTGAGACTGTGCAGTACACTACTGCTGTCTCCAGAAGATGAATGGTTTGACTTTGTGCACGTATTTACAGGAAGCCTTTCTCAAATTTCACTCTGGAAATGCGCATTACGATTGCTGTGCCTGATTTTTAAGTATTTGTGTTAGTTCTAACCCACAGTTATTGTGGTATTCATGAAAAGGCTGAGAGTTTTTGAAAAATCTTCATACCCTTTTTTGGTATATGGACAAGCCTTCAATCTTTTGCCTTGTTGACTAGCAGATTTTATGACTGCTAAAATGTTAGCACAAAATTTTCTTTATAATGGAATATAGTAACTGAAAAAATAAGAAGATTGCTGGTACCACAATATAATTACATATTGAAAAAAATTCAAGGGGAGTGGTAAGGACACTGTGTAGTGATGAAAGAAGCAGAGAAAAGTGTAATGATAATTACAAGCACAAAGAAAGCAAAGATCACCTTCCTAGAGATGTAAATTGAAAGCAAAGATAATGAAAGTACAATAATGACAATGGGCTTGCACATGCAACAGGACTAATATCAGTTTCAGAATCCTTTAGAAAGGATGAAAATTCCTCTCGAGTGCCTTTTTTATTGCAATTATTTTTGCCAGTCCAAGTCTTATCACTAATATTTATCTTTAATAATTGGAAAAGAGTGAACATTTGATATTGTCCAGAAAAAAGTGCTCTTCAGTGGAGGTAGTGAAAGATCATTCTGTAGAGGACTTTGCAGTCTTTAACAATGCATATTCTCAACATGCTAAAAATGCAGAGCATTTTCACAAAATATATTGAGAAGCCTCATAACAGTTTCTTGTGGGCTTAATATGTTTTTGGCTTCATTTCTTTCTAGAACAATGGTTATGCCTGATAATCTTGTTCATTTTGTCAGGGTTAGTTTAACATTTAGAGACAAATCCAATTATTTGACAGTTGTGTGTTTTCTCATATTTTGGTCCTTTTTACTAGAAAATATTGTTATAGAAAAAGAGAGAAATATTTATTTTTTGGGGGGGACATGTTACTGGCATCAGTTGTAAGTTTGGAGAAGAGCGAGAAACCTGGTGCACAAAATTGGAAATAATAGTCTGTAAAATACAGGCAAGTGCAGACACTTCAGCATTGTCATTCACGGCCAAAAATGTCATTATCAAACTGTTCTGGAACTTCACTCCAGTTTACATATGGGTAACTAAAAATTTAAAATCTGAAAATGGATTCCTCATTTAGCTAGTCAGGGTATGCCTGACAAGCTGTGCACATATAGCAGTGGTTTTTGTATGTTAAAGTAACATCTTCTTCTGCTTCAAAACAGCCAACACATTCTGGCTGGGAAAGATGAATCTGGTATGTGGTCTTAGGAGTAAGTTGTTGGAAACCTTTGAAAAAAGATTCTAAGGTCAGAATTATTATTTTTTTACTTTATACTTTGAAGCTTAGTNAGCAGAGTAAGAAATAAAGCACTGTCATGGCACTGTTATCATCCCTGTATTACCAAATAGTTTTTTATTGGCATAAGATTATTCTATATAAACAATCAAAAGAAACTTGATTTCCTTGAAGTAGAGATGGATCTCTAAATTTCTGTGAGTTAGCCTATGTATGAGATAGAAAGATGTATAAAATAGTTGTATGAAATGATCCTATTCTCCTTACTTGGCTATAAAATTCTTTTTTTAGAAAAACACAGTTAACAAATCATAGATTAAAACAAGAAGCCACAAACAACAGAAATTTCTGTTACAGGTTGCAACAAACTGTGTCAATTACAAAGCACCTTATCCTTCTGTCTTCAGTTCAAATGAGAATATGGTTGCCTGAGTGTTAGGCTGGTTATTAATATGCTGAAGACATAAAAATCATGCTCTTAAAAGACAGGGAAGCTTCTAAGGGTACAGTCGGTTACACAGACTTACCCTCAGCGGCTCTGGCCAAGGTGCAGTTCCCCCACACCTGACTCCAGACACCCACTCCCATTAACCTCCTCTCCACACCAAGGTTAAGACAGTCAGAATTTATTCAGCACAAACTATTTATTCGTTCAGATCTGGGTATTAATCTGAGCTAACAACAACAAACAAAATGCTCCTGAAAGGAAGAGTTCTCAAACCAGACCATTTCCTACATCTCCTTTTAAGAGTGATCAAGCAAACATCTGTGACAGCTTTGCCTGGGAAAGGGGAGAGGTAGGAACAAGCTGCTTAGAGAAGACTGGGAGGGGATTTGCTAATTTGGATTTGAAAGTCAGCTTGATATTATGGCCCATATAAACCTAAAAAGAACTGGTTTGGGTATTCAAACAGGGTAGGGAAAAACATGCTGACAAATATTTAAAGTTTTAGTCCTACAATTTATAATGTGTGTCAGATTGTTTTTACCTATTAAGTACATAAGAATGGTTATATGTGATCAGACCAAAAGTCCAGCTCACCCAGTGGATAGGACAGAACTCCTTATTGCTGCCCAAGAGTGACCAATGCAAATGCCTCAGGAAGGGTTTAAGGACTGTTAAAAATATAGTGATAATTTTGCAAAACTGTTCTCCATACTCTAGACATTTGCCTGAGTCAGGGACTCCCTGAACCATGGTGTCACTGAATTCAACAGGGACACAGTTCTTGCGTGGCTGTAGCCCATCTACCACTTTCTACGAACCCAAGACTACAGACAGTATGTACATTAACATTAGGGAGTAAAACCACCATGGCAGTAAGTTGCTGGAACCAATTAGGTTTCATAACAATATTTTGAAAAAGACATTTTTCTTTCCTAAATTCCCATAGCAATTAGTGCCACTCATCTGTTATCTTAAAGAAGTCCTGTATACATTAGAAAGTTTTAATTTTAACTCAGTATCGTTGAGCAACAACCTTTTCCCACACTAGAAACAGAGAAGGCAGGATTCAGGTGAAAAAACATAGCTGACTAGTGCCGTTTCAGATACAACACGGTATCTCAGATGTAGCACAGAACTGACAAAAATGACACAGGACCTATGGGAGAAGTGCACCCTTATAGGGTAGCTGGTGAATACCAGAGTACCTTAGGATGTTTAAAATGCCAACAGGTGCCTATTAAGATTCTTGCATTTAAAATTCTTTACTAAAAGGGTTTTCTAAAGTTTAAAATAACTATAAGTTATATATAAATAATAATTTGTTATTACTATAGTTTATAACAGAAGAGTACCTGGAAAAATTCACATTGTTATGAAANTGTTATACAGTAACAAATCTGGAAAAATAATGAAAACAAGTGGGTTTTCTGGAGTTCATGTTCAGAAAACAGTTTCCAACCAAAAAATTGGAAATGGACTAGAGAAAAGAAATGCAGAATACCATAGATGCAACCTGAAAACCAAATTGCCAGTGTGGTTGTTATATGTGTGTCTTAGAAATTAATTATGCAGTTCCATTCATCCCTAAAGTACATATCTATTTGTACTGGTAATGCCTTTTGAATTCTGTTTCTTTTATGTTGCCATATGGTAATGTTCACTTTTCTTTGTATGAGTTGCTATTATAGATCTCTCTAAAAGGCTTTCACTGTCTCCCTAGGCTACACTTTACTACAAACCATTTTGCCTATCTTTGTGTAAAGTACACCCTGCGTTAAAAGATGAAAATCATTGATTGATTCAATTCTCAGTTGTTAAACTGCTTTTCCAGATATGTATTTTTTGCATTTTGCATTTTTGTGGCATCCATTTCTGTTATTAATGTTCTTTTAACAATCTCAGCTTGTTTTACTTACTCTGATCAATACAGCAATAACATATCCACTATAAAATAGCATTTTATAATGTAAAAAAGTATTTTCCATATTATCCAGATGAAACAAAACCATATACCGCTAGGGAATAGGGATGTTCAATTATAGTTCTTTTGTCTACTGAAGAATAGAGATTGGATTTCAACCTGAGTTGAAACATTTTAATCCAAACTTGCCAGCTATCTTTTAAAAGATACAGAGAGAACTTTGAGCCACAAGGCTAGTAGGATTCCTGGGCAGAAGTGTAGCAGCACAGAGGTTTGCAGCTGTTTAAGCTATCCTCTTAAATCAGGGAAAACCTTAAGCGAAGCTATCCATGTTCTCTTGGTGGGAAACTTCATTTGAGCCCCCGCAGCAGAGCATTGGGGAGGTTCTCACTCTAAGAGAAGGGGGGAGTGTTAGGCAGATGCCCTCCCTGGCTGGGAGCCTGCTGTGCCTGAGACAGCATAAATGCCTGACCTGGTAAGTGAGAGGGTCATCCAAAACTCAGTTAAACCCACAGCACCAAAATTGGGGATCCTGCATGTTTCTGAGAGAACTGTGCCAAGGAGAGGATATAGCAAGTGGACCCCCATTCTCATGACCCACAGAAACAGTACCTCTCTTTTGCGTGTCAGGCCCCTAAAAAAAAAAATCAATTGGATCTAGAAGTGATTGAATTTATAGGAATATATATTTGCAGACTGATACTTTAAGGTAGGATCTTCAGAGTTGACGCTTTTTAAAGCCGAGCAGAGGAACTGTGGTTAGTCTTGTGATTTCTTGTTCCTATTTTTTCCTCTTTTCACAAAAAGATCCCTACTGAATAGATTTATATGGGAAAAAATTTCTTTGATGCTAATCAAGATTAGAGATTTTATGTGTTGCTGTATATATCATTTTGCTCTACTTAGAGGTCTACTATTTTTGTTTGCATTTTGTCTGCATAAAATTACATTAAGTTAAATGCAGACTCTGACAAAATTGATTATGAAAAACATAACTTAAAACTGGTCCAATAACATCTTTGCAGGCTGGAATCCATAAAGAGAAACATGTCAAGACAATTTTACTTTCCACAGAAAGAAAAGAAAAACCTGGTTTTGACCACATGGCTCTATCTCTGATTCGTTTGGGTTGGGAGTGTTTTTGTGGTTATTTTTTGTTGTTTTTTTATCAAAGTGTAATTAGCATTGCTTTCACACTTCAGAACTAAGGTACAGAACTGCAGTCTGGGAATGAAAAAAACAGTCTTAACATATTTATATACTTGGAATAAAAATTACTTTTATGTAAAAAACGTTTAGGGTTGGAGCTCTTTTAGTATCTTCCACTTTTAATTCTTTCAAAAGCCCAGTCATTAAAATTCCTCCATACGAAACAGTCTGTGCGTGGCCTTCCTGAAGGATGCAAGTGCTTCTTACAGGATAATTAGTCAAAGATAATTGCAAGTACCCTCCTCCCCTTAAAAACCTTTCACTTAAGATATTGCTTTTCTGCTGCAGATGGAAACCTTACCAGAGGGAAAAGAAAACCCAAAACATAAAATCAGTTAGGCTTTAGAAAGAAAAGAAAAGAAAAGAAACGGTTGTGCACTGTGTCACGTTCCATTTGTCTCGGCAAACTGAGGATTTCAAGCTGGAATTTCCTTTTTTTTTTTTTTTTGGTGGAGGATGTAGTACAACTTTTGGATTTATCTGAAAGAAACAAATCTTAAGAGAACTACGTAACAGCTCCCATGTTTACAGCTAATACTCCAGCCTTGGGTACTTCTATCAAACTTTCCCTCTCATCTCAGCTTTCCAGGAAAAATAAATATTTTCCTATTTTTCTAAAAAACAATTTTGTATTGGAAGTGTTTGTCGGATTAAGTTTTTAAGCCACCCTGATGGATACTTGAAAATGCCTAAACATATAAAAACAAAGGGGAAAGGTCACTGACACCAATCAGTGATTTTGTGATAAAACTGTTTTAATAATTACATAGCGCTATAATGATACATTTCTATTCACCATTAATTACTAAAGCTATTTTAGTCTATAGCAAAAAGAATGCTATTTAAACAATAACAATATGGAAAAATATGTACATATTTAATTGTCTTTAACACAATGAGAAAAGAAGGAGTGGAACAAGTTCAGTTTAGAAAGCTGGAGATTATAAAAGAGTGGCTTGTAATAAAATCTTTACATGGTCTGGGATGTTTTTCTGTTATGAAAATAACATGCACACTGTTCTGAAAATGCCTTCCTCACAATGCATCTCCTTCACTGTATAGTCTTGTAAAAATAAAAATAAGAAAAAGCATCACCCTGGAATCAAAGCACTCCTCAGCATGATGACGAAGGAGTCAGCAGATCATCTACGGTAAATTTCTATTATAGACCAGTGAAACTACAATAGTGTGGAAACAATTTAATATCTGTTGAACTGGAATCTAATCTATTTATTTTTGTCCTGTTCTGGCATTATAGAGAAGGCTTAACATATATCTGGAAGGCCATGCTAAATCCCTCTATTGTTGGGGGAACATAAAGCCTACTTGTTTGCTGTATGCTACTCAAGATGATAGATAAATTGTTGAGAAATATTTGAGTGTCATGTTCTCTGTATCTCTACCAGCTGTTTAGCGATGCCAAACAAAGTACCAAGTGGAGGGAATACAGGCAACTAAGGTGAAGTAGCTGAGCTTTGCTGAATAGGTTTAGGACCAATCAATGTCACTTCACAGCAACGTTTACAGCTTAAGACAACATGTTGTTTTGGGTAAATATACACCAGAGCAGAGGGTTTTCACCAAGAAGAATGAGAAATGGTCTTCTGTGACCTCTGTCAAAAGTAGTCTTATGCAGCAAATGAAAGAGATGCTGTATAATTCTGCAAAATATGAAAGAAAAAAGAAAAGGAAAAAGAAACTCTCGTTCTCACTCCAAATTGTAGTTGTGATTTCCAAAGAGATGGATAAACAATTTTGAAACCATACTTAAGAGGCACTGTGGCCTGGTATCTCACACAGTGGATGAGCACACAGACCATGCAGCATTTTCATTGTTAAGAGGCAATTCATCTCCTGTCACATTTTCAAAAAAGATCATAGACATATGACTTCAGGAAAAGTTGTTCTGTACCCCAGCCTGAAGTTGTTATGAATCCTCAGAACAGGGCAAGATCTAAGAAAACACGGGGGATAAGACTGTGCTACTAGCAAGCTAAAAGGGAAGTCACCTAAATTAGTCATACGTGCCACTCAGACTTCCAACACCGAATGTTGGTACTTAAAGCCTTCTATTACACTGTCTTTGGATATAGGCATAATACACCAGTTTAATTCCCCAATTAAATATTCCCTGTTCTTTTTTTTTTCCTTTGTGTTTTTTTCCTGTTGTAAAATTTGGGTTTTTTCCTCTAGAGTACAGCTACATGATGTATTAGTAGTTAGCTGGAAGTCACTCTAATGCACAAATTCCTTTATTCTCTTCCTAGCCCCACAAGGATAACTGTCACCCTCACCAGCTGGTACTATCTAGATTAAAAATAGACATCAGCTGCACAATTGCAAATTTCTCCTGAGGATACCAGCAGCAAGAGAGTTGACTACAATTCTTCATACAGACAGCATCTAGAAACACATTAGAAATGGCATCCCTCTCATCTTCTAAAGCTCTTAACACCACTCACTCTTGCCTTGCCCTCAGTATTCATTTCCACCAACTCTTCAGGATAATCAGCTGCCTGCTACCAATTAGTCTTGATAAACTAGCAAGGATACAGCCCCGTTAAATTGCTGGCAATAGCTGTAAGGGTTTTGACTGCTCAAAAGCAAATTATTAACCTCTGGTTCACTAGGAGTATGAATAGGACTCATTTTCCTTTTCACACTTAGATATTTATAAGAGAAAGAATGTCAAAGCACTGAAGGTGTATATTGCTGTGTTACCTGTAAGAGTTTATGAAAAAGATGACCAACTGGTAAAATTTGCTTAGAAAGAACAATGGATTATCATTCCAGGTGAAATTCTACCTGTTCAATTATAACTTTAAAACAGTACGTTCCTTCCTCACTACAGTATTTAAGTAGAAACAGGATGGCTTTAAGTATGAGGGGATAATATTGAATGTCAGGGATCAGAGTTAAATTCCCAGTTCTTTTGCTGACTTTCTGGGAAAGTCAGAAAGTCAAACACAAAGCATTCTTGTGTTTCAGGTGGGGACAATAATCCCTTTTTTTCACACTTTGCCTCCTATATCATTGGCCTTTTTTGTTTGGTTGGTTGGTTTTTTAAGGTATATTTCATCCATAAGATAGGAACTCAGCAGAGGGTGAGGTCTAGGAGCTGTTTTAGCAATGTCAAGTTGCTACTCACCACTTCATCCTCTAATGAAGCAAGATGCAGGGCTGTGCTTTCTTACTAAGAGAAGAAATGTAGCCCTCTTAAAGCTTGAACTCCTGTGCTACAGAGAGGGGATATTATATCGTGTTATAATTTCATGTGGTACCTAAAGCAGCTCATGTGGGCTGAGGCCCATAGGTGCTGAGATAATACAATACAAATAAAATAGCTAAGAATGATGCTATATATTTTACTATGTTAAAAAAGGAGATAACAAAAAATCAGAATCAGAAACACAAGAGCAGACCAAGAAGGGGACTCTGTTTCAGGAACCAGGAAAATGTCCTTGTGCCCTACCATGAGGGGCTGTGCTCTTCGTTCACGCTGATGTAAATCTGCACAGTGCCACACCGCTAGCTCACCCGGGGACTGTAATTTTTCTCTCGTTCGCCCACCCTGATCTTCCCGGGGCTGGAGCTTCATAGGGCACAGCCAGTGCCAGGCTGTCATTAGACACGGTGAACTGCTGCTAATGAAAATTAGCCGGGTGAGAGGTGGGGGAAGCTAGCTCCAAAACTGCATGTTCAGCAGGGATTTTCAGTAAAGCTGCCTGCGATACTGATCCTCAGCTGATTGTGAGGGACTCCTTTGGGTCAACAGTACATAGATATATTGGCCTGCTAACAATATAGTCTAATATATCTCCTTTCAGCATCTTGAAACGGTCAGTGAGGAGACTACTAGCTTCCCTTCTTGTAGTTATTTAAAATAATCACCCTGCATGTTCTGTATATCTGCACAAGACGCAAGATCTAGAGAAGCCGGTGTCAAGCAGTATCCATATTTAAGGAAATAAAGTACTTATCCATTCAAAACCCAAGAAACGCAAGGGGAAAGATAATTTTTCATGTCTACTTGATAACCGAAGAAAACAAACAATGAAATACAGCTTTTAAAATACATACTCCCTTACAATAATTTAATAAACCATGCTGTCATCTCATAAAGAATCAGGATGGTTGCCGTGGTGACAAAGATTATCCTTGCTGCTGCTTGATTCTGTCATTTTTCTAAACATGAATTCATAATATTTAGGATTTATTAACAATGTGTCACATTGATAGAGATAAATTACATGCTTTAAACTGGCCATGTAAGTCTTCTATGATATTATAGCTGCTTTGTCAACTCTGCAATAAGATATGATGTGATTACTAGAAAATTAAAGCTATTTGTCATAAACGATGAAGCAGAGAGTATCAAAACTCTCAGAACAGAAAAAGTCTCCAATAATCTCATGTGTTTCCTTATTTTAAATATTTTGGAGTTAGCAGAGTCACTATTTTCTGCCTTGTAAATTGATCAAGATCAGCATATATTAAGACTAGATTTATTTGTGCTGGGAAAATTTAGGTTGTAATGTATCAAAATTGATGTGTTCCAGACTGCAATTTTTTATGGTGGTTCAAAATATAATGGGGAGCTTGTGAAGAGATCTTAATGACGGCCCCTTTTGCAATATATAAAAATATATATGCACACACTTATGTATTATGAAGATGTATTTCACTTCAAGGAATTTGTATAGGGGTTTTTGTGATGTGTCGTATCCTAATTGCAGCAGCAAGTTAGATGAGATTCTCAGTGCTGCTGTTTAGAAAGTATCTTTTTCTGTACTTTACTGAAGTAGTTGTGTCAAGTAAGCTTCACAGCTGATACGGTGTGAGGTTAATTTAGATGGCCAGCTCAACAGTCATTGCTATATATATATATTTTGCAGTCAAACTAGCAATAAGAAATTCCCTAAAACCACAGTAATTTTAAAAAGCCTTTTTTGTAATAACAAGGGTTTATACTTTTTTTTTCCAAGAAAAAGAGGCCTATTTTCTGTAGTGAGACACATAATAGGTGATGGGAACCCACTGGAGCTGAGGCATCTTAAGGCAAGGAATATGTGTCCCTGTAGATGGCTCTGCCTGAAAAATGTGATTTATCACTTAGTGGTCCATATTTGTATCTGTGTGTAGGGTGACCTCTTGAGCTGGGTGAGATATGTCTCCACTTGCAATGCAGAGGAAGTGACTCAGCTTTCTTTAAATGCACTACGTCAGGGTTTGGAGGCAGTCTGGAGCAGCAGCATAGAGAACCACTCAGATGTGCTCAGAATCAGGCAGGAATCCTCCGGCTGTTCTTGTCTTGCACGATTCCTACCAATTATGCTACCTAGACTAGTTAATGCATCCTTTTAAGCAGAACAGGTGGGAAAAGTTCAAAAATCCAGCAACTGGATTCTCTCTGTTGATAGCAAAAAAAATCCTCGCATAGTTGGAAAAAGAAAAATAATCCAAGCTCAGCTGAAATGCAGTAAATCAATACGGCATGATTTCTTCCTAATCAGAACCTTTGAGGTTTATAGAACAACAAATGAACTACACACCCAGGCTGCAAAGAACAAGATGAAAGCTGAATAAAAAGTCCTTCTAGCTTAATGACATTGTATAATTAGCTTCGTTATGCTGCCATACATAAGTTGCTAGCAGTGATACGTATTTTGGCCTTTGTTACCCTTTACCTCTGTGAAATAATGTTCTCTCTATCTGAAGACAACATAGGCTGATGCCATGGAAGAGTTATGTTTCTTGCAAACCAGACACAGTCATTATTTCAGACGCAAATACTATCCAATAAAATAATCCTGTATTTATTTTCAACAACCTATGCAAAAATCAGAGTCTTGGGAAGGGAAAATACCATTTTCTACTGTATCTTTTTGGCAATGTGCATCCTGTTACAACCTGAGCAAATCACTAAGGGTACAAGTGGAAGATTTCAGTTGTCTTCAATAGACATTAAAGTAGCTCCTTGGAGCAGAGATGTAATATGCATAACTTTTTCTCTGTTGTATTAATTTTGGGGTCAGTGTTCTCATTATTTAGACCCTGCAAACGAAATCTTACCCTAAAATACAACAAGGCACCTCCCATAAAGTCTAGTGAGATTTGCATGTGTTTTTGTCAAAGATGAATTTGATCCATTATTTTATACCAGTTTCCCACCGCAGGAAATATGTGCACAGTACCATAAACCAGACACTCTGTATAGTCTTAATGACTTTATTGCATACCAATAATAATCAACCTTTAAATTTCCACCACTGTATGCAAACAGTGCTATGCATCCTTGATTTAATTCTCGTTTGCTTTTTCTCAAATTGAACATTTTGCATTTTTTATATTATCCTGGCTTTGGCACGATAAGGACAGTAGGAAAAAATCAGTTACAGAGGTATATAGCAGTAATTTAATATCAATGTCACAGGTGAGGAATTTTGTTCAAAAGAGATGACATAGCAAGGGCAGGTAAATACTGCACCACTTCCTCTTCTAACAAGGCAATTCTCAGTGTGTTGGTATACAGCATGATTAAAATGAGTCATTCTCTGAGACAATGATCCCTAACCTGGGAACTTTTATCTCTGTAATTTGTATACAACATTGAGTCTACATTTTATTGTGTGTTGGAGCTACCAATTGAACATCTGAGCTTTACAAAATTTAGAATATGTACTAAAAAGAACATTTTTCCTTCCAAAGGTAATTTGGAAAACATAAAATACTAATCCTGATAAACAACTCAAGGTACATACAGAAAAACGTTTAGTAAGAACATGTTTTTTCTCATTCATGACCAACACATGTTACTGTATAGATGTTGCAGATCAGCAAAACCTATTTTTGACTTTAAAAGTAGCTGTATTGCTCAATTTAAAACAGAATAATTATTAAAGTCACTCAATGTTAGGATTTTTGTCCATATATATTCTCTCTGTGTGTATATATGCATATACAAAATTGAATTTTATTGCATATACTTCTGAATATACAGATGATAAAGCCATGGCTCTGCTATAATATTTCAAGAACTTAGTTATTTTTACTACAAGAATGCATCTGATATTTTCATGTGTGAAAATTATTTTAACATTGATAACTCTACATTGCATTGTTTTCAGAAATTCATAAAGAGAAACTGGAGAGACATGAAAAACGAACACCACTGAAGGGTAACTTTATTTTTTTTGTCTGTTTACCTACATATATGTATGTAATATACAGTGTATGTTAACTACATATGTTACCACTGTTTCATTATAGAAGCATTCAAAGATCAGTTGGCACAGACTGTAAATGGTCAAAAATTCATGTATACCTTAGCATTAACAAATAGTGTAATTTTGTTTGTGTGGCTATATTGTAAATACACATTCATAAGATTCTCCTGGCCAAACTTACCCAGGAATCTTTTTTGTAGCAAAGGTGCAAGAAAGCAGAGTGCTGATGAACTTCCGCTGGTGCAAAAGGCGTGAAGTGTGTTGGGTAAGGAAGAAAGCAAATTTATAGGCCAGTGGGTGCCATCCAAGTTAGGAAGTCATGGTTAACAGTGAGCCAGGTGTGTATCAGAGATAAGAAAAGCCTCCATTTTAAGAACCTACTCTTTTTCAGAGTGTTTAATCTCCTCTAACTGGCACTTTCCAAAAATCCACAGAGGAACTGGTTTGGACTGGTTTTCAGAGGTCATGTAGACAAAGAAGTTTCCTGGGATATGTGCAGATTTTTTGCCTAAGAAAGCCTCCTCTTTAAAGGTTAGGCCACATAAAATTTGATGAGCATCTCTCTGATGCACCCGTGCTGTGCTTAGTAATGGCAGAAGGAAGCAAGAAGGAAGCTTATTAAAAATAGTGTGTATATACATACACCCTCCCTCACAAAATTATATTAATTTCTGTATATATTCTTTATATGTTTTTATAGTATTTTACACCTCTAGTGCTAGCTTTCCAGTTCTGTGCTAATCAGGGTCATCTGGAGTGCCTAGAACTGCTTCCCAACTACTTAATATATCATGTTGTCTGAAAATGAATTTTTTAGGATATCAGTGAGCTAGCCAGGCAATAATGAACTCAGATCCATTAGCAAGGGATCCCAGTTAAGGTCTTTTCAAGCACAATATTCTAAAAACACAAATGAAGTTGCAACCTTGACCAAAACAGCCTCTTGTGCACCATTTCATCTGTACAAAAGTGCATTGCTTTACATAGAAGAACATTAACATTGCAGAAATGATTATTAAGAAGCTATAAGATGCCAGAAAAAAAACATTCACGTGTCATTAGTTAAGTCCCTTTATGCATATGCCTGATAATGCAGTCTTTAATTACACAATCACTTACTGAAGCACAGGACAAATTTTTTATTATTATTTTTTGTTTTCATATTTAGTCTCAAAAATGCATCTTGTACGCAGGAGGAACAATTACAAGAAAACATTCTGTCTGGCCTCAAGCTAGAGCAAGATAAAGGCATGAATCTTTAGGGAATTTTACTGTTACCTTCTAAAGTACCTCCAGGAAGCATGTGCAAGTACAATTTTTTAATGTTTTTAATAGGAAAAATCTAGAGGTAAAATTAATGTTTTTAATAGAAGCAAACACCTTAAACAAATTTCAGACTCCCACCCAAAAATATGGGGACACTAGAGATTTAAAAATAATTTTAAGTGTATTTTTGAATAGTCAAACCCCCTGAATCCAAGTCCCAAGATTTACAAGTGAGTTCCATCCATAAGCTTCATGTTGAAAAGATTGTACCAAAATATCAGGAACAGATACAATGAATGGAATTCCCAGATGGAAGTGGCCGAAATTATAAAACAGATTTTTACAGTATTAAGAGCCAGGCAAACTTGCGCCCTAAAACTTGTTTTTAATTAAATATTTTGACAAACTACTAGTAATAAAGTCCATTTCAATTATAGTACTTAGTGAATTTAATCCTGCAAAGAAGAAATACTCTGAGAAATGATTCAACAAAGCATTTGCTCATGCTTAAGAGCACAGAAATGAAATTATTTCATGATGACATGTACACATAAGTACAAATTCACTACAAAATAGGGTCTTTCCAATTTGGTATTTGATGTATTAGCACTTTCACAAGGGCCAACAGCACCCTGGACTGTATGAGCAGGTGCTTGGCCAGTCGGTGGAGGTAAGGGATTAATTTGCCCCTTGTGCTCAGCTCTCATGAGACCACATCTAGATACTGCGCTTGGTTCTGGGCTTCCCAGTTCAGGAAAGGCATCCATAAACTGGGGCGAGTTCAGTGTGGGGTCACTGCAATGGTCAGGGCTGGAGCAGTTGTCCCGAAGAGAGAGGCTGAGGGATGAAGCTGGCTCAGCCTGGGGCAGCTGTCCCATGGGTCTGTCATTTTGTGACACACACAGACTTTGCAAGACTGAGCTGCTGCTGAAGGCTGTTTAAGAAGTAGGTGTTACACTTGTTATTACTATTACTATCAATGAATAAGAGGTAACTATGCAATACTTTGGCCACATGGAAGAACAATAATAAAATATATTGAGATAAAGGTATATGTGAGTATATAATTTCTGTCTAATGGAAGGTCCAATGATAATCCAAATGGACTGATCGTTTCTGATTTTTATGAAAAGCTGATATTATCAGTGAAATAAATTGTCCTGCATTTCTAGGAAATATCTCTTATTACAACAGGCATTGGGAAGGCATGGGAAAAGGTTGATCTGCTGTGTGGTTTTTCCCAAATACACTTCACTAATACATTGTTGTTGGAGTGAGGCTTGGCAGAAGACAATGTGATGATGAAAGGTTACCTCTGACAGTCATAGGTTAAATCGCAGTGATTTTAGGACAGATACTCATGTGCCTCTGGATTAACACTAGCGTCTCTGTTTTTTTGCAGAAAGTATCTCTGAATTCAGCCTGATATGACAAATAGATTCCAAGCCCTTCAAAACTACTTCATTTAATATGCATAGCACGTATCTGTCCCTCCTACCCCTATCAATTTGTTAACAGGGCAGTACTGATAATGCAAATATTAAACATCACAGAATAAAGCTGTCTGTGCTTTAGCATATGGATAAATTATGAGATTATAAAGACAGATATAATGTCTCCCTTTATTTAATTCATTGCAACTGAAAGAGAAGGTATTTGAGACAGCTAAGTAGATAAATAGAGCTGGACAATACAAGTCCATAGTGTACTAGAATCCCACATAAATTGACAAAATTAGCAAGTTAAATGGCGTATTTACATTTGACACAGGGGCTGCCTGCCCCAGTTTCTGGAGGTATGGCTACAGATATACCTGACTTAACTTTAAACTAGGTAACATGGTACAGATAACAACGTAGCTGTAGTGGCTCAGGTACGGCTGTCAACTATTTATTTAGCTGTATGGGCTTACAGCAGCCTAGGGTGAAGCCAATGCCGTGGGCAGTTTGACTACCACCAGTAGTGGTCAAACCTAAATCTCAGTTCAGATGGATGTAACACTGTCTGACTGCTGCAATTAAATGTAATTTTATTGTAAAAACATGTAATTCATGAGGCATTGTCTTGCTCTTATATAGGCATTTACATTCAGTGTTGAAGGGCTAAATCCAGCACAGGGTTAGGCGCAGCAGTGAGCAGCATGTGCATGGCTGGTGCCGGTTGGGGAAGATCTGGGCAAACTCAGAGGCAAGCCTCTTCCCCCTTCACGGGTAACTGAGGTGGTTTGTAATGAGTGCAGGTGCCTCCACAGTTCATTAATTGCTGGGATCTCCTTAGATTATTTTTTTGGACCTGGAAGACTGTACCCCTCTCCAGATCAAGCCCTTTCTTTTTTTTTTTTTTTTGACTGTTCCTTCAAGAAGGATTAAGTTATAGCCACCTAAGGTTACTTTACTTTTGAATAAAAGCATCTACACAGAGATTTAATGCTCTCTGACTAATGCACTCTAACTTCATTGTATTAGTTCATTTATCTTAACTTTCCTGAGTGTTGATCTGTAGACAAGCTCTTAGTCAGTTAGCTGGAGCAAGCAATCTCTGCTTCATGCTTATTGCACTCATCACCTAGCTTTATACTAAGTAGCAGACTGAAGACTTACTCAGCTGGAAACTATTTTTACTTCCCTTAGGTATGGAATTAGTGCCTTCTTATTACATCTCTTCTTTTTGCACTTGCTTTTTTGGGGTGGGGAATGTCTCTGTCTCAAACACTTTAATGAAGAAAAATTAAATCACATCCCCCTTCACTATGTCTTCCACTTGAAGCAAATCAAATATACTATTAAATGATTGAAATTTGGAAAATCTCTCACATATATGCTATGCTTCTTGTTTTTAACTTTATGTGAAGTAGATAACAATATTCTTCTATGATTGAGTTTGGAATACATTGTTAAGTTACCTTAAAATTTTCCATTATAAGCTCCTATTTTAGATTATTTATAAATGTACCACACTCCAGTCATTGAGGATGAAATTTTTCACGCTCATCTTTTTGCCTCAGGCTGAATTTTCATCCAAAGTCATATAAAAATGTTTCAGCAATTTCTAAAATCTGGGTTAGTGAAAATTAGGTTGGAGTGTTATATTTTTTCCAATGCTAATAACAGTTTACTCTGAGCTTATGCTTTTTTGGTATTTGCAAGGAAGCCCAAGAAAATTTCTTTAAGTCGTGGGAAAATTTTAGCTTACACAATTGTGATAAAACCAGTTTTAGTTAACGTTCTTATTTTTTCTGGATGAATCCAGCATCCTATTAAAAAAAGATAAGAGGTGATCTTTTTAATTACAAAGTGTGTCATAAAGCAAATAAAATGGTTGAATTAAAGTTGAATGAGCAGTTTTATTTCCAGCATTTTTCAGCTGAAGATTGCTTGACTTTGCAGCCTTAAAAACATTTTTATGAGCTTTCTTTTTCTTTTTTACATGCAAAAAAGAAAATCTTATTAACTCTAGTTTGTTTCACAGAAACATAGCAGTATGGCCTGCCTGGCTTATTTCTAAAACATAATGCTTGCACCTAAGAACTGTGGGCTTGAAAAAGGGCAAGTATTAAGCCCTTTACAAAGAAATAGATATCCAAGTGACCAAATCCAGAAAAGATCTGTAGACAGTGAAGTATTTTCGATGACAGAGCTTTTAGGACTAAATATGAAGGTGAACATGAAAACATTTCAGGGGGAAAAAACAGAGTTAATATGCAAAAGAACAATCATATTTAAGTTTGTCAGATCAAAAGCTTCAGTGGACTTTCATGCGTGTCTGCACTGTGATTGAAGAGTCAAAAATGGCTGGTCATCACAGCCCTGAAACATGAACCCTTTAATTTTTGGCAACACCTGCCCTCCCCGGATAAGGTTCTACCCAAAAGCCATAGCTCTGACAGTGTCCATAAGAGGTAATGGTAAACATTACAATCTGAGATTAGCAAACTCCGAGGCTATGGGGATATCAACACACAGGATAGGGCTCTTGGACTAACCAGAGATCACCTCCAGCCTATAATTGGGAAGAGAAAAATAGCTTATGCTTATGCCTTTGCTTATCCACATTCCAGGCTCTCTGCCCAGATACATCAAGTTACTTTTATTTCTCAAGAAGGAGACAACTGATCCCTTCTCCGTGTTTTTAGCTTGGAGTCCACACAAATATTAATATTTCCTTGCATTTTAGCCCTTTATACCATTCTGATGATGTGAAGGAACCTTAAAATAGATTATTCTGTCCACTTTAGTCTGCTGACATTCCATTCAGTTAGTGTCCTTCAAGGTTTGTTTTGGGTTTTTTTTCCGAAGCATGAAGTAAGGAAATGTTATGGAGAAACTAGAATAAATTTTAAAAAAAACCACAACAGTCTCCCTTACACAAGTAAGATGTTCTGTGGCTAAAAACAAGCTGTCTGATAGCCAAGTCTGTTCTGCATAGTTCAGCTATATTTTTTGGCATAGAGACTACAAGGGCTTTTGTCCGATGTGCGGAAGCTCATGTTTCACTGCCATTGTTTGCAAAACTGTGTTATCGCCCCATCCAAAACTGACAGCACACTGGCTTGAAGTGTTTTGCACAGAGCTAGCACCTGCTAATACAAATGTAAGATGTAAAAGCATGCTACAGTTTCTGCAAAAATATTCAATTCTACATGGTACAGGGAGAGAGGAGACTGCTTTTCCTTGGTATTCTACTAGATGTCCTAAAGCAATTGAACGAGTTACAGTCTGTAATTCATTCAACAATACATTGCTGGTGCTGCTGCATTCTTCATAGCCTGTTTTTTTAGTGTAAATTGGCTGTCCACATTCCTTAAATGCTTTGAAAAATCTCCCTTCAATCTCTTTCCACTCTACTGCTAATTGTTATCAACAATAATTTACCTGTTATGACTGGAAATGTATTTGGATAATGCAAACACCTGCAAGACATAATGAAATTACTGAATGTTTGGAATTGTTTTTCTTAAAGACATGGACCTATTTTTTAATGAGGAAATATTTAACCAACAAAAAAATGCTTGCACCTCTGTGAAATGACATTTGCTGCAAAGCTGGTGAAATGAATGTATGCAAAAACATTACTGTGCTTGCATATAAAGCTCACAGATGAGTTGTATTTTCTGTGGTTCAGTTGTTGACAGAAACTTGAGCATTGCAAAGAAAAGTTTTTTTCCTTGAAACTGCAAAACGCTAGTCTTTTAGTAGTAGAGGTTGACAAGGAACATTTTTGTCTGTCTAAATCATTAGGATGTGGAACAGAACCATGTCCGAAAACATGGTCTGAAAGTTGGGTGGACAATAGAGTCCATAAGGATTCATGTTTGCCTGCTTCTAGCAGGACATGTAGTTGGTTGTGTTTTGAACAGCTGCTCTTCCTGAAGTTACGCTCTGATTAAAAGAGGTGTTTTCTTGTTAATCTATCCTGTGGTTGAAGTAACAGCTAAAAATAAAGAAAAAAGAGCATGGAAAGCAATATGCTAGCAGTTTTTTGTCAAGAATAGAAAGCAATGCTGTCAAGGACTGAAAATAA
This sequence comes from Fregata magnificens, assembly GCA_013389945.1. NCBI lineage: Eukaryota > Metazoa > Chordata > Aves > Suliformes > Fregatidae > Fregata > Fregata magnificens. Next base: position 46,244 of record WAAD01042372.1, read on the forward strand.
TTTCCTCCGTCAGAAATCTTAGAGTCAGGGTGCTTGTGTAATGGCACCAAAAGAGACACCACAGATTAGTTTAAGGTTGCTGAATAATCACTTATTTTGCAAAAATACAGTCTAACATCTGAAGGCTTATTCAAAGGAGAATATTTCTCTTGGACCTGGAATTAAATATTCACATTAAGAAGGTCTATACATCATCTAGTACCTGTGACTCAGAGCTAAAATCCATTATTTGAACTTACAAATATTTTTCCTTGATCACTTTGGTGAAATAATAAGTGTACATAATACCTCCAGATTACAGATTTATTGTGGGTTTTTTTATTATTTCTAGTAATTCACAGAGACAAACCTGAAAAACAAGAAAAAATTGAGAGGAAGGAACTCCCAAAGGGTATGTATTCAGCATTTGATGATCTTTGTCTTTTTACCAGTGGTTCAAAACGGTCTAATCTATTGACTCTTAGACCCTTCTTGTAAATCCCAATTATGTTTAAGGATCGAGGAGGTGTTGTGAAAGCCAGCTGGAAGGAGAATGAGGATTTTAAAAGCACTTTGAATTCATCACTCCACAGAAAATTTAAAACTATATTCAGAGATTAATGATTTTTACTGTATTGTTAACTTCTGTAAAAGATGCCCAGAGCATAAATGGGTGCCTTTTTTATTCTTCTTGAATAAATCCAAGTATAATATTTGTCTTTGGGAATACTTCTGTGCTGGTTTTGGCTGGGACAGAGTTAATTCTCTTTATGGTGGCTGGTATGGGGCTATGTTTTGGATTTGTGCTGGGAACAGTGTTGAGAATGCAGAGATGTTTTGGTTGTTGCTAAGTAGTGCTTGCACTAGTCAAGGACTTTTCTAGCCTCCCATGCTCTACCAGGTGCACAAGAAGCTGGAAGGGGAGGGGACACAGCTAAAATTGTTGATCCAAACTGGCCAAAGGGCTATTCCATACCATATAACGTCATGCTCAGTATATTAATGGTAGGGAGCTGGCCGGGGGGAACCACTGTGCGGGGACTGGCTGGGCATCGGTGGGTGGGTGGGTGTATCATCTCCTGGGTTTTTTATGTTTTGTTTTGTTTTCTTTCTTTCTCTCTCTTTGTATTCTTTTCCATTACAATATTATTATTATTATCAATACTATTATTATTTCTATTATTTTACTTTAGTTATTAAACTGTTCTTATCTCAACCCACAAGTTTTCTTGCTTTTGCCCTTCCGATTCTCTCCCCCATCCCACTGGGGGTTGGGGGGGGGTGAGTGAGCGGCTGTGTGGTGTTTAGCTGCCTGCCAGGTTAAACCACAACAACTTCTGAGCAAAACGTAATGAGTAAATTATAACATACGGGGCACGGTCCCTGGAGGCATTCTGCTTCAGAGACCTGCCTTAGAAAAAAAATTTCCCCAGACTCATTTCAGAGACGTTGGGGAGTGGGTGTTAGAAAGGCTTTACTAGTTTGCTGTTGATATATGCCAACAACAACTTACAGATCCGGCTGTTGTAGGAGTCAGAATCAGGATACTGCTTCCTCTCCACCCACAACTCATAAGTTATCTCTGGGCTCCAAGAGCCACCATCTATTTTGCCTCTTTTGAGGGATTTTTTGTCAAAATGGAATTTTGTTGGAACATACCTACTTGTCAAAACACTTTAAACCTTCTAAGAACATGTCCTTTACATAAAAATGAGATTAATGAAGTCTCAGGCTGGAGGAAAAAAATCCATTCTGGAAGAGCAAATAGGCCAATGGCTATAATAAATCACCCAAAAAAGGGAGGACCCAATATGCAGCCATGGCTGATTTGTTTCAGGCCAAGAACACGAGTCTCGCAACCCAAGTGAACGTGCACCTTCCTGAAATCTGTGCTTGACTAGGCCTTTCTAATAGTCTCTGATTGGACCTTTTCCATTTTATAGAAATAATTCAAAATACATTGAGTTAGCAAGACTGACTCTAGAGGTTAATGGCAAGCACATAAGTTCAGGTTTCTGTTAGAATGAATATTTATTACTAGAAAATGGAACGGTGGTAACAAGAGAAATTTTTTCTGAGATTTGGAAAAAATGACAGAGCAAAGACTATAATGTCCCATATTAAAACATGAATGTGTCAGTAACACTTCTCCTGTTACTTTGTGGAAAACCTGGGAAACTCTTCAATTTGAGTTGATAGGAGAACAATATTTAATGTTTTGAAAAGTTTCTTAGAACAGGAGAAAATAATCCCAGCCAATCTCAGATAGCCAATGAAGAACAATAAGAATTATTGTACTGCCTTAACTTGTCATAATTCCTACTAATATTCTCTCTACCTGACCTTATTTTATCTTAAAGTGAATGTATTACTTAGTTTTGTTTAGTGAAATATTGCTATGATTGTTACTAAAACACTACTGCGTACAGAGATTCTCTGTATTCACAGTGCTAAGAAACATTGCTTTCAGACTGTATGTTATATTTTAACACTATGACTATGGATACGCCTCTTTCTAAGGCCCATTTCATTGTAGTGTCACTGGGAGACTCCAAAGTTTCACTGCATCCCTGTATCTTAACTGTTCATTTTCTACTTTAAATATATTCCCCTTTCTAGATTTAGATAACAGAGAGAGTAAATAACATCCTATTCTAATTTCTAATCACCTTCTGTGATGAAGTTTAGGAAAGTTATCTAATAACACAGAGAATAATTAAGAGTCTCAATCACTTAGAAGTGACTCAGTCAGCTATGTATTTCATCACTCCATTGCTAAAAAAATGTGAGAGCCTGAATATTCCCCTCCCTTCTTCTTTCGCTTCCAGTTAGATATGGAATTCATGGTACTGTAAAAGAATTTCCTTATTTTCTCATGTTTGACAACGGGAGTTTTACCAAACTGGGATGAAATCTCCACAGGAATTAGAGTTAAAGCTAGCTTGCAGTTTCACGGCTGATTTTTCTGAAGTGCTCTAAAATCCACATGCTTATTTCCCATTGTCTGGAAAATTATTGTGTAAAATCCTAAGAAAAGTGAGTGGAAAATGTTATGTGAATGAGTGGATAGCCTAATACAGTTTCCACTGTCATAATGTTAGTTTTTACTTTGCACATACTGGGCATCTAATTATGGCTCTGAGATCATCATTGCCAGGGACTGATCTTAGCTAGTGTCCATTACTAGCTATCTGTATCCATTACTGGTTATCCATTTCAAGCCAGCTGGCAAGTGACAGATGTGTCATTTGTGCATGTGATGTTCTTATGCTCCAGCATTGATTCCAGGGTTTTTACGAGCCTCTGCCTGACAGAGTATGTGGTGGCCCAGGTGATGTCCTCTTCCTAGTGCAGGCAGCAGCATTTACTGTGAGCTCTGCCTTAGTCCTTGACAGTTTTCCGAAAATGTCTCTTCAGGAATGGACAGACAATTGCAAGTGATGATGTTACTGTAGTAAACAGCTGAGACATGTTACCATGGCTTGGATGGTAAGCAGTAACTTGTTAGCCAGAGTTGTCTGCTCATACCCATGTGGTATGATGTATGCACGGGATAGCTCAGGAGTAACACAGTTTGTCACTTTGTCTCCTAAGGCTTGTCTTGGTAGAAGTATTTTTGATTTTTAAGTTTTTCCACAGTTTTTTTTTTAATATATATGAACACATTTCTTCTTTCCTAGTGGCACATAAAGACAAACCAGAAAGCCAAGAAAAACCTGAAAAAAAGGAAAGGCATGCAGGTAATGATTTAATGACAGAACTTATTTTACATTTTGAGGTACCCCAGAACTAATTGTCTACTCAGTTTTCATTTATGTATCCCCTTGATTAGAAAAAATGTTATAGAAATTTATGAATAAAAATCTTGAGATCATATAAAGGTTTGCAGCCATACAGACTGAGTAGCATTTTGTATTCCTTCTGCATGTTTGTTGGTTTTTTCTGAGGAAGGGAGATAACATATTTTATACTCTGGATTAGTATAATCTCCCAGTAATCGCTGAGTATTTCCAACACTCACAGTAAGTATGGTTGCTAAGAGAATATGGTCATCCAGGAAAAACACCCAACAACCTGTAAACAAAGGTAATGAGGCAGGCCATGTAAAAAAAAAAAACGTTTTAAACACAATACTGAGTAGGGCTGTTGCACAGGCATTGAATAGGGCAGGACTAATTCTTTAAGTAGTTACTTGCAATAAATAGGTATCTAGCTCTGCTTTGTCTTCCACAATTCTTACTTCCTTTTCAAACACCAACACAAGGCTGGAGAGTACATAGCAATGCTCATGCATGCATTTTTGTGTTCTTAGTATAAACCCATATGCTGGAGTGAAATAGGCAGCTGAGTATTTTCACACGCCTGGTCCCTGTAGGGTACCTCAGGGGATATGAACACATACAAATATCAGTTCTGCACCCCTGTGGACAAGTTACTGTGTAAACATTAATCGCAAAAAATTAGCAAATCAGAGCCCACATAGGAGACTATTCCAGACTGCCCACCACTCAGTGACTATTGCACAACTCAGGTGTATTCTGACACCTGAGCCAGAAATCTAGTCACTACAGTGTATTTTATTTCAATTTGTAAAGTGGAAATTAAAAGCAAACAAAAAGCCCCAAAGAGCATTAGTTATAATGCCATTGCAATTAGATTTGTAATTAATTATAGTGTTTAATCACTCATAGCTGGAAAAACAGTTAGTTGTTATGTGGAGTTCAGAAAATCCTTCAGAAATGAACGAAAGTAATAAACGAGAAAGCACAAAAATAACAACACACCAAAATAAACCAGTAAATGACAGTATAAACAAAACAAACAAAATGAACCAGTAAACAATATAAATAAGCATAACTCTTCTTGACTAACTCCTTTCATGGGATTACAGTTCCCTGCCCCAGCTGAGGGCAGAGAGCTCAGGGATGGTAGACGAGTTTTGAAAGTTTGAATCGTGTTTTGGCATCAACAGCAGACAGCAGCAGCTGAATCAATCTTTCTGGTTCTTTGCATGGAGAGCCATGGTGTCTACTTGTGTTTCTTGATCTTTTTTCTCCTTTTTCTCACTTAAAATGTGACATTTCTCTTTTTTAATAACCATTAAAGTTGTTGCTATTTATTTCTAGCTATTCACAAAGAGAAACCTGAAAAGCCAGAAAAACGTGAAAAGAAAGCACCTTCTAAAGGTAATGCGGATTATTATTAGATGTTGTACAATTTTAGATTTTTAGTGCTTATATAGTTTGGGAGACTGTGGAGATGAATATTTAGAGTATAAAGTTCTTCTAGTCCATGCTCTACATTTTTGGGTGCTCTCACTTCTGCTTGAGCAGGTCTTGATCAGCCCCTGAGTGAAGTCTTGCTCAGCATATATTTCTTGCTCAGTTTTCTTATTTTGATGCACAGAGGTAATTATGAATCATTCTTGTGCAGCTAAAGAAATAAGCCTATGACTATTATATTTGCATTCCTTGTCGTCTTTTCCTCCACAATGGGATTCAGTAATTTGCCTGCAAAGAAGGCTTTCTCTTGTGCATCAGTTTTCAATCTGGTGCAGACCTAATGCAAGAGTGTTTACTCTCTGTCTGGGTCTTCCATCGTATCCAAAAATAGATTGTCATTTTCTTGCCTTTGTTTTTTTGCAATAGCATTTTCATTTCAGTACATGTTTTGTACTGTCCTCCATGGCAGAAGTGGCTTTGGCTAAGATTTACATATCTACTAATTATCATATATATTCTGAAGAAATATTGTGTATGAGAGGTGATTTTCAGTATTCTTTTGACTGATAATTCCATCTTTAGCCATGACTTGGACAGGAGGATTTAAAAATCCAATCAGCTTGCCCTGCTATGCCATTTTGTAAAGACTAACATTTATTATTGCTTAGCATTTGAATGGTTTGGCTCTGAAGTTTTCTTCTTTTCCTTTTTTTTTTACATGAATTGCTTTTTGGCTTTTTGGAAGCCAGATATTTCTAAAATGAAGTTAGGTTTTGGTCTTTGTCTCTTCTTACTTTTACTGAGCTAACTCTTGAAAAAAATAGTATGCAATGCACCTTAATATCAGCCTGTTATGGCATTCAGATTGCTTTCGTGATAATGGGACGCATGTGTTAATTAGGTTTAATTTCAATCTGTTCAGACAATATAGATTCAAATGTACAAGCCAGTCTTTATTGGACTCGACCTTACTCTAAGCAGAAATGTGAAAACAGAAAGTGGGAGAGAAGAAAAAGTGGAATGAAGACTTAAAGCCTTAAAAGACTTTGATAGGTAGCCATTGTCCAGTTCCTCTTTAAAAGGGATATTTGGTCATTTTTTCTATTTCCAGTGTATAACTTGAAAGTGTAGGATTTTTTTTATAAAGTGAAATCACACTGAAGTAATCCAGAGAAAATAAATGCCCACAGTGTCTGTGTAGATTTGAAAAGCAAATAACTTCCAAGAATCACTGAGATATTCCTAATGAGCAGCCAGCCTGTTTACCCATTTATCTTCTGCTAACTAACCAAATAATCACTTAGAGATTTAATGTGTTTAACAGCAGCCATGACTCCAGTCACTGGCTGGAAAATTTTATGAAGAATTTGGCCACTTTCTGACTATATGTCACAGTGTGACATATAGACGTGCTACACTCTCCATGCGTTTCCATGCACGAGTTTCCATGCCATGCGAGTCCCTATGGGTGGACTCAGTACACTAGGGCACTTGTTGCCTTCAGTGCTTCCTAAGGCACATTTATGCCAGCAGTGTGCTGAGTTATTCATTGCCAGTCTCACCTAACTTTTGTCTGGGGTCTGCTCTAAACTGCATCTGTTACCAGCAGTGCTGAGGGGCCATTTCAACCACTTGCAGTCCCTAGGAAGTGAGGATGCTCAGATCCAGGACAACTTCAGCAAACAGGCCTGCTGAAAATCAGGTGGATACTTCCCCCACAGTCAGGAGGTTTTCTCTACGCTCAGTAAAAAGACTTAGGGTACTTCTTCAGCCCCTGTTAAAGGCTCCAGAAAGCTTCAGTGATATGAATGCTATTTAAATACACCATCTAAGAAACAGCTATCTTAAAAGAAGAAAAACAAGGCTAAATATCAGTCATGGCTCATATAGGCAGCAATTCCAGGCTGGAATTCAGTTAGAGAGGATGTTGTTATTATGTAGTTATCACTTGAAAGAAGTGTAATTAACTCTCAAGTCTGTTTTGTTCCGGCAATACGTCTGGATGGCAACCAAGAGAGGAAAGATAGAAGTCTCCGCATAAAATTTTGACAGCCTTTCTGGGTCATAGCAGTGTGTGTGTTTACACAGTGTATCCTGTGCAGACATGAACTCACTCGAGCTGGGCTCTGAAGTGAGCCCAAGCTAAGAAAAACCCCTTTCTGTACGACAAATGTAGTTGCACAGCTTCTTGTTGGCTGGAGCACAAGAAGATCAAGCCTGTGTCTGGTCAGAGCTTGAGCAGAGCAAGTTTGTGTCATCTGGAATATGCAGATTGTCTTCTGGTTAGATGAGTCTCAATAGATATTTTGAAGCTTTTTACCCCGGTGTGTGAATCTGAGAAAAAGAAGCAAGAATTTTGCAAACTGAAAAACAGGAATCATGAAGAAACATGAAACTTCCAGGGATGCTGTTGTGTTTTAGCAATATTTTCTCATTCTCTGTGAGTTCTTTTTCCTAATATACAATTGTACTCATTTCTAGTGATTCAAAAAGACAAACCTGAAAGACATGAAAAAGCTGAAAAGAAACCTCCTCCCAAAGGTATTTATTTATTTATACTACAGTTTTTTACCAGAATTTACATTAAAATTCATAAACTTTATTTTATTGGAGCAGAGAATATAATGTATATGAAAAATCAGCTACATAACACTATAATGAAATTAAAATATAATTCAAATTAAAATGTCTCTAGAACATCCAGGGGTTAGTTCTATGCATGTTCCCTTTTCAAACCTGTTGAAATTTCAAAGATGACAATTAAAGGTACGAACAACCATTTCTCTGAAAACAAAGTGGGCTGATCTATAAGTGATCTGACGTATACATTTTCAATATAACTAGTTAAGGAAATCCTTTTGTCACTAGCCAGCAATATTTGGTCCTGCCATGGCTTTGTTTGTAAGTAGGAATTGCCCTTATATAAATATCTGTATTCTGTTTTAGAATAGGCAGAACTATTCAGTTTCCATATTGATAAAATCAGTCTAGTCAGCCTAGTGGCTTAATAGAAATAGAAGCCCAGAGCCTTACAGAAGGCATGGATGTTGTAGCACTCAAGTTTTGCCTCAAGGATGGAGACCTTTAGAGCTATGAAGAAAACAGAAGTGCGAACATCACACTAAACAGATGAGTTTAAACCATATTCAGTGGCATTTTAAACTACTGTTAGGTTTTCCACTGTAGTGAACTAGAAACACACATATTGTCAGCATCCACCTCTCAGATGAGAAAAAGCTGCTGATACATAGGAGCAGAAGGAACAGTCCTGGTCTCACCAACCTCCGTGTAGCTTCAGCCACTGATATTTGCAATTCAGTAATTCTGCTTGGAAACCTTCTCGTTCTACTGCAGGGCGCATCATGAATTGGCCTTTCTCAGGCTAGTCTTTCAGCTTGTGGAATTGGTGTAGAGACAGACTCAAGAACTCAAGACTTCTTGGCAGAGACCTAGAATCGGTGCATAAAAGTGACCCTTACAAATAGCTACACTTTTTATCAACTACTTTTACAGCTTACAACAGAGCTTAGCTCTGATCTCTGCAGTCTAAAGTTACTCAGATTTAGCCTGGAAGTACTTTCCGTATTTGTTTGCTTCATGACCAACATTTGTCTCCGTAGTTGACACCATAAAAGCTAGCATATTGTCATTAGAAACATTGAATATTATTTGCCATAGCCTACTGTGCTTAGTATCAGTCAAATACTTGGCACAATACTGAAGACAAAACATGCTTGCATCTCATATTTCTGTCTAAGTCTGTCTGGTTTGGGGGGATTATAGCTTTCATCAGGTCTGAGCAAGGTGTTGATGATGAAGAAAAACTCATTAGTAATAGCACAAGATAAAATAAATGGTACTGAGTATTATTCTGGGGGGAAAGAATGACACTGAACGCTTGTTCTTTATTACCTGCAGAGGAGAAGAAAGTAAAGAGCACTAAGGTGGAAGCAAAAGTTAAAAAGGAAGTGAAGGATGGAAAAGGAGAAGCAAAGACAACTGAGAAGGTCAAGCAGGCAGAGACTAAAACAACAGAAGTTGGGCTAATAAAGACCAAACCGAAAGTTAAGGAGGAGAAAGCTCTTCAGACTGTAACTAAATCGGAAAAGAAAGGTAAACAAAACCAGGAGGAAACAGATGAAGATCTTAAAAAGGTAGTAGGGAAGAAGCAGAGAGAATAAAGTTAAAGCTGGCAAGGACCAAAGTCCACTTATGAAAAGCAAGAGTGCAGTACAAATAAATTCCAGATGAATCTCAGACCACTAGAAGGAGACTATCGAGAATAAAATAAGTTTGATCTAAATAACCAGAGCGTTCTAACTCTTTGTCATGGCTAAAGATTCATTTTAGTTTAAATCCTTCTTTAACAAGGACCAATTTCTCTTCAGATAAGCTGGAGTCTTCATGGATTTGCTCAGTAGCATCTTATGTAGTGTATTGCTAGTAAAGATATGTTGGAAAATACAGACTGTCCAATGACCTGTTGGGAATTATGTTTTGTTTCTACATCTGCATATGTCCTCCATAACAATAAGGAAAGTAGCAGCAGAGGAAAGGGAATGTATTAATTTGTATTGCATCAGATTATATGAGGCATTGTCATGTTGTCAGGTATTGTATGACATAGTGATATACCTGCCTGACCTAATTTCATGTGATCAGCTTCCAAATTTCTCCTAACAAGGAAAGAAATGCCATTATCCTGATGAAAGGAAGAAATTAAGTGATAAAAGAAAGAATCCCCATGCATCAACGCCAAACACAGGTGTCAACTATATGCTCCTCTTTGTCACAGTCAGCCTGGGTTCATCCACTTCCAAGTTGCACTGACTGGTCCCCTGATTTCCCTGAGGCTCTTCCATGACGTTAGGTACATTTTTGTATGAATGAAGGCGGCAGGACCTGGCTCTCTGTACACATTGCCACACTGCAGGTACAGGATTATTCTGACATTAATAGAGGCAGCTCAGCATTGCGTGGCGTACCTATCTGATCCTTTCAGCTGATAACCACAGATAAATTGTTATGCCTGAGCATCAAAGCAGCCATCCCTGCCTGGATATCTGAATCTGCCCAGGCAGATTCTCTCAGAATTTCATAGCCATCATCTCTGGACCCCTTAGGAGTTGCCTAAATTATATGTTTCTACAAATCTGAAAGGAGAGATTTTGAGACATAGCCCCCTTTCTGACATACATAGTGTGCAGAACCAGTATTTTTTAGCATTTATTTGTATTCTAGTTAATTTTGGTTTTTACTTGAAATACTGGAGCCTTTGAGGTATAAAATCAAAGCAGCATCTTTCATGCTGATTGCTGTCACCAGGGGAAAGTTCAGCAAATTGTTGAGCTCCTCTTGGGAGGTGCAAATCTCTTTCAGTTTTGTTTGCTCTGACAGAGTTTCAGTGCACAGTGGGATCCACTCCATACTGTTCAGGATAAGGCTCTCAAAAAGCAATGGTGTGCAGATGAGGCACTTTACTGCCTGACAGCAAAATATTTTAAGTAAGTAGGGGTCAAAGATTACAGAGAGCAATAGAGTGGTGGTGGTTTTTTGTTTGTTCGTTCTGGTTTTGTGGGTTTTTTCCCCCCTTTAACTGATCAATATTAGCAAAATGATCCATCTTAACATCAAACATTAAGAGATCACTTTGTAAGTCTGCTTTAGACTGTGACCCCAGTGACTGTGCACCGAACCGTGACAGGTGAAAGTGGGAATGAGCAGCTGGAGTGGAGGAAGGAAGGCACCTCTTCAACTGCCCTTATCACTGGAGATAGGGCTACACACGTTCAGTGAAAGCTGCCTTTTCTGCTTCCTTTTTCCACCATCTGCCCAGCTGGATACTCTCAGAAAATTCAGTTCTATATTTCAGTCTCGCTGTGACCCAAGGTGAACATAACTTTGAAGTCACAGTGGTTTTGCCAAGATTTCCTGATCCTGCAATCCTTACTTTTCCTTGCTGAAGGGAGTAGTTCTGCCAGTTTTTCTGCAACAACGTAAAAAATATAACAGTAATCACAGAAGTTTTGTTATGATTTCCCTGATGTTGCATCATTCCTTACTCAATTAAAATTAAAAAATATAGGTCATCTCCCATGGTAAATCACATGAGGTCCAATGACAGAAATATCTATGACTTTTTATCAATAAGAAACTAGTCCCAAACTTTGACATGATTTATTAGTACTCAGATGAATATTTGTGCCACTATTACAGAGTTATAAGGTGGAAACTATAGTGTGAAATTCTCTTTTTAACAAGAGTTTAAATTAAAATGAATTTTTAGCCATGAAGAGATATTTGGAAAATCATATTCATTTAAAATTCCTTGGGTTACAATCTTTGCTGATTGGCACAATTCCCATGAACTTCAATGCGACGTTACAGTGCACCTTATGGTTGGACTTGATGATCTTAGAGGTCTTTTCCAACCCAATGATTCTATGATTCTATGATTATTATTTCATATACAATAGAAACACTATTTTTGTTATTCAGCGCTTAACATTCTGCCTTTGGTTTTTTTATAAATCCTGGTTTTCAGGGGTTGAGTTACTAAAGAAATCCTATGAGGAGAAGATTAATACAAAATCTTTCTTCTCGGGTACAATCAAGATTAAGGCTTTTTTTTAAAAGGTTATTCAAATTACATTTCCACAAAAAAAAACCCAAACAAACAAACACACACACCAAAACCCAAACTAAACAACAAAAAAACCCAACCCAAACACCCACAGTCTATTTTAATCCTGGTCTATATTACTACGTTTAAAAAATTGATTATTTTAATACCAATGAAATGGTGTGAGCTGCTAGGCCCTCGGGCTATGCCTATGTCATAACCTAAATAGAACCAGCACAGGCTTGGACTCTGTCCTGTGATTGTCCATACAGCTTATGTCCCTGACAGTTTTGTCCCATGCCATCTAGCAGCCCTTTGTACAATGCCCCCAAATGGTCCAGGGCCTCTTCCCAAAGGGCAGCTTCTTTTGGCAAAAGAGGGATAAGGAAAACTCAGCTTTGTGGGCAAGAGCTGTGCCCTGCCATTTGCTTTCTGGGCTAAAGAATTAGCATTGGTCCATTTTATTTACTAATACTCACTGAGGCCCTATTTGCAAGTGCGTTGAAGTCAGTGCAAAGACTTTGCTGACTTCAGTGGCTTTAGATGGGCTTACTGAGAACACAGATTTGTACATACTTGTTTTCTCACACGTACACTGTTACTTTTTTCAAAAAATTAGCACATAGACTTAGGGCAGGTATTGCAGCCAAATTCTTTGAATTCCTTAAGGATGGATTCCAAAGCTGGAGCCAGCCAGAATGACAAATTTAAATTCCTAAATATCAAAGTAGAAACTATTATGAATAGTCATTAAAGGTTTTAAAAGCAGTGTTTATAGCCACAGCCCTGTGTACGTCCTGAAAGGTTTGCCTCAGGTTCTGCAATACTGACTAGTATTACTCTCGCCATCTCAGTATCAGGAAATAGCTGCATGGGCTCCTACCAACTGGTAGAAACAATTGGATATTTGCTGAGCTTGTAAACCCTTTCCTAATTTCTACAACTGCATAGGAAGTCATAACTTGAAAGTTACAGTTCTCCACCCAAGGACTCCTATGGCAGTCAACATAAGCAGCAATCACATAAAACCTTCAGCATCAACTCAGTGAACTATGTAAGAAAGTAAATAATACGAGTGTTATATACTTGTGAATGTCATTTTGCATTTAAGTATAACAGTTATGCCATTTTAAAAATTTTAAGTATTCCGAACTCTGCATAATTTTGTTTTGAAGTTGGCAAAGAGAAGCTGAGTGGCTTTGTAGGTGAGTAGGAGAGAGATGCAACAGGAGGTGGAGAGAGGAAGAGATATAACTTCTGTAGCCTAGGAACTGTGCTAGAACAGTCTAGGATAGATGGATGAATATGCTTAACTCAAGGACAGTTGGGAACTAACCTAGCTAACCAGAGTTGGCATTTACTCATCAACGTTAATTTTCAAAGATAATGTCCCTCAGATTCCAGTGGGGCAACGTGTTTTTTTCTGGCCAGCTGGAGAATCCAGCAATAATATTGCAATTCTTTTGCACTCAGTTACAACTGGTAACTTTCCTTCACCATTCTTAATGTTAGAAATTTTTATTAAGGTCTTCAACTCTGCTTATGTATAGGAGAAATCAATAGACAATCAACATTTCTGAAATCAGAGTTTCATTTAGATTCAGAAGCCTTAATTTCTGAATAGCATATTTTTGAGATATATATATATCCAGATTTAATATATACCTATATATATATTTGTAAAGATTAGTGTTCAGAAAATAATTCTGTAGTGAAGTGATAAAATTCTGTGGGAAATCTCATTGCTGCAGGAGTGTAAGTACACTGAGTTCTCTTTATATTCCCATTCACTAAATGTACATATTGATTATACTGTTAAAACAATATTAACAAAATACTGTGGTATAAAACTTTATTGAATTTTTCTACCACCTGACTGTGACTATTTGAATTGGGTCTTCAAGGATAAGAAAAAGTCTTTGGGACCTGTGGCCAGGCAGCAGTTTGCACAGTACTTGTGCTTGGGGTCAGGACACATGCCAAAACGGAGACTGAGCGCTGCTGACCTGGGGTGCGTCCTGCGCACTGTGCCCTGCTGGCCCAGAAGAAGAGTTGGTAGCTTTGGAGCATTGGTAGCTCTGAAGTTCTTGGCTGGGAGGCTTGAATTAGATCTGGACAATAAATTGTCTCTTTCTGAACATGTGAATTACTTGAAAGTCAGGAAAAATACCCAAACGTGTAAGTAAGACTATCCCTGAAATGTGTCTTTGCACTGCCAATCTTTATCTTCACTGTTAAGTAGAAACAACATTTGAAATTTACTTTCTTCATTACTCTTTTTTTCCTTTTTGCTCTGTTAGATCAATATGCATTCTGTCGCTATGTGATTGACATGTTTGCGCAAGGGGATTTTTATCCAGGTACTTTCCTACATCATTGAACTCTGTTCTAATATTCTTCTCTTTCCCTGAGAGTTTCTGCTCCTTTATGTAATAAAAGTGTGTTTTGTATTGTTGAAAGTTCTCACAAGTGCAACAAAGAGTGTGCAAATAGTTTTAATAAAGCATAAGAGCTATTGGCTGTATTATTAAAGCTTTTAATTTTCTGTCTACAGTGCATGTATTAAAATTAAGGTTATGTTAAAAGTAGAGTCAATGGAAGGTTATAGAAATTGCTAAATCTTTCCATGCTTTTTTTGGCTGAGATGCAAGAGGAAGGAGCTTATTGTTAATAGCTTATTGGGTTTTTTTCCCCACAAGTAGCAAGCCTTAACCCCAGAATGCTTCAAAAATAGAACTGCCATTATTGTTCTTAGTATATAAAATATCTTAGCTGATCCATCGTTTCCGTGCTTTATCTTCTCTCTTCCCACATCTCCATGCTCATCTGTTCTAACACATACACTTAATTCTTAGCCAAAAAAAGAAGCTAGAGCTACTGATGATGACTGAGCGTCATCTCATAATATTAAGTTAATCTACCCTGACCTTATTTAATGGACACTCTTCCTTCTGAAATCTAGTGCAAGAGGACATACTATAGAGAGGACATAATCCTAGGAATGATAAGCAATAATATTTATGAAAAAAGTCAAGGATAGAATATTTAAGGACACACTAAGCCTTACAAGCTTTGTTTAGTCAGTTATTTGCTCAAGAAGTTCTCCACTGGTGCTTCTCTGAATTGGATGTGTATCCTTATCGCTACCTTGTGGCTTAGGTCATCTCTTGACATGCCCAGGTCCAGTCAGAGCTGGGAAGTCCTAAGGATGTAGCTGAGAAACAGAGACTCTCAAAATGGGAGAGGGAGGCCACAGATTTTTGTGGAGGGAAAATGAACAAGCTTGGGATTTTGGAGGGAGAGGGTTTGTATTGCCCTGTTCTCAGAGAGTGAAATGGAGAGATAGGGGGTTCCATTAAAAGAGAGCAAAGTATTATATTACCTCTAGAACTTTTAAAGACAGTCAGTTATAAACAGAAGTACTGGTCTAGGCTCAGTGTGGGAGAAAGGTTAGAAAAACCTTCCAGAGACCTTCAGTTATGCTTTCATTTAAAAAATAACCCCCTGTACCAGATGTGATTCACCCAGTTTCTGGCTTTACACAGCTGTACTGTTAATAAATCACAACACAAAGACTTGCATGGAGATCTTCAAGACCTCTCTTATAGTTCTCCTGACATTTGCAAGCAGCTTTGACATGTCAGAGCCCTTTTTTCCAGATGGCTCCCTGGGCTGTTTGGCACTCCGCTAAGGCAGAGCAGACATGCTGTGGGAAGGGAGTTTTGGAGAAGATTGCTTTTAAGTTTTGACCTTTCCAGCTACAAGGAAACTGGGAAGACCATGAAGCGGAGCAGGGAGATAGAGAGGGAAGTCTGTAGTGACCTGAATTTCAGAAGATAAAAGACATGACTATCTGCTCTTGCCTCCCAATGTTTGCCTTGTGTCATTTCAGACAGAGCTGTGCTGAGAAACCACAGGTTAAACAGCTGAAAAATATTCAATGGTCATTGGGGTGGTCAGCTGGCCTTACAGGTGAATAGCTAGGGTGACAACTTGAGGCCCCAGAAAGTGGAAATAAGTCATAAAGCAGCTTAAATAATCTAATTTATAGGTGAAAAGGAAGAAGACAGCCCCTTAACTTGTGGTCTCCAAAAGTCCACCCGTGGCTCCACCTGTAAAGCAACTGCTTTTTGACCTGCTAAATCATTTGTCAACATCTGAAGTTAAATGCTGCGAATGATTGTTATGAAGCCTGATACATTTTTGTGGAAGGTAAAATAAAACATTGCCCTCAAAACAAGCTTTAGTCAACCCACAAGCTGTGAAAGGCAATGCTGAAACATCCAGACTGTGTCTCTGAGAAGCAAGGTAAAGGCCAGGTACGCCCAGCTCTGTGCTCTTTACAGAAATCATTGAGGAGAGTGCCACCAAACACTGCTCAGTTAGTGTTTGTTACTGCAATTCTCAGGCAACGTGTTCATTTCACACTGGCCTTTGTGAACTGAAATATTACTGTAATTAATTTTCTTGAATAGATAAATGTAGGGAAAACACTAGCATACTAAGTCCCTTTAATAACCCTAATATCCAATTAGCTTTAAAATCTGCTATATTTTATCCTTTTATCGGTTTATATATTTTATGGTAAATTACATTGTCCAAACAAAGATATCTGAGTGCAATTCAGCTAAGGAATTTAATTACAGTCACCCTGACACCGCAATACTTTCAAACCAGGAATCATTTCTGTCAATCCCAATATTGCCATTTGTGAAGGAGGAAAAATGCATTTTTTCTCATAGAAAATTCCTTCACATAGGTATATTGGCTTTTTGTAGGATTGTTTATACCAAATATGAATTTCTGTCTTTTGGGTTTTATAAAAGCAGTGTCCCACTCATTAGATTCCTTAGGCAGAATATATGGATTTATAATGTCAGTCATAACAATGTCATTCAGTATTTATTCTTTGATAGTATTTTTGGAATATCTGTATTATTGAAAAAATCATATTAATTACTGGCAACATTAGATTATTTTAGGTTTATATAAATTTTATGCAAGAATTTATAGCAAAGTAGGCCATTTAAGATAGCATTTTATAGTGATCAAATAATTAAAAGTAAAACTCAGATCCTTGGGTTTCATTAATTAGATATACTTTTCAAAATATATCAATTAATACACTTTGACAGTCACCTGAACAATCTATTGGAGGTCAATGAATGCTCTTGTGTTGATTTTAACAAACGAGGCTAAAATGTTGTTCATTTACTCAAAGTTTTGTCATGTTACTGCAGTTTTAGCTATAAAAAATGAATGAAATGTATGTAAACTGTACACAGCGGATTCATAGGAAGCCATAGAAGGGACAATCCTTGCTAAGCTTCTTCATGAAGTATTAACTGGTTTTCTTGTTTCTCTGGCCAGCATTTGTCCCTGATACTGACTAGTTTCTTGCAGATCCTCCTGTAAATTGCAATTATATCAATATCAATTAACTTCCCAGACTTCTATTTTACTTTTTATGAAAGAAATGTATCTTACCTGACGTTCTCAGCCCTTTACAATAGATATCAGTGGAGGTTTAGCTGTAAACTCAGATAGGTTTTGCTAAAGCAGAAGTCATTAATATCATGACTGCAACAGTGACCTACCCTGGTTTCTACTGAGACATTTATAGATAGCCATCTTGAGCTCTACTGTATACAGTATAAAAAATTGCCTTCTGATTTTATCTGATGACGTATGGAGCTTGAGAATATTTTTTACTTTCTGTCTAACATGCATGTGATAAGTGACAATTTCTAAGAGAGACTGCTGAACCATCTTTCCTCCAAAGGACAGATTTTCTGATCTTATTTATCCCTGGACTACAGTTTCTTAGCCAAGTACGGGCAGTACTGTCTCAGCATTTACAAATTGCTCTGTCCAAATTGCTTTGTATTCCTTTTGGCCGCCTGTAAATGAAGAATTAATAGTAAGAAATTTACTTCTAAAACTTTGAAACCTAAAGAGGAAAGCTTGTTTTTTAAGAGGTGCTGAGACATATTGGTTCTGACTGGCACCTCTATTCTTCTACTGGCACCGGTATTTCTGAGGTCCAAGATAGCCTTTCTGATACCAAAGGCCACTGACTTTCTTTTGTCTAGTTTCATGGACATAGTCTATTGCATGTATTTGATAATTTATTTGAT